>NW_019289425.1:379664-714215 GCF_000500325.1 Leptinotarsa decemlineata | reverse complement strand
ATAAAGCAGTGGCGTAGTATTTTTTTCGCCAAAAATATACATTTCAAAACTCGTACGTACGCCACTGGCAGAGAAAATTAAGAAAATTGTACATCAGAAAATGCGCCTTGAGGCATGGAACATATGTACCAAATATGCCAAAGATGTCTACAAAATTATCTCAGTTATTATTAAAAAACTGATTATTTTTGAAAACTTTGCCACCCTGTATCTCAAAAGTTAAGGCGTTTAGGACATTCGTCCATCGGACGTTTTTTCCTTAAAATAGGTCTAAGAATTACCTCCTTAAATATTAGCATGTGTTTAAGGAACACCCTGTATACACAGTGCCATCTTTAAAATCTTATTATCAACAGACAATAGGTACGGTACCAGATTGATGGTGCACCAATACACCAAGCTATTGCAGTAAAGCAATGATTTGATCAAATGTTCAGAAGTAAAGTTGTAGGACGCGATTAGAATTATTACAGGCTACCCCGATCATCTGATTCAATGGCATTGTTTTTTTCTGTTGGGTTATTTGATGCAGGAAGTACTGAAATGTAGGTAGCGAATCTTCAAAAGGTTTTTTTTGTGATGTACAGGCCGTTCTCTTTAGCTGCTCCTACTATTGCTATCTCGGAAACGGTAAGAACTGCAAGTTCAGTTGAATTGAACGAAAATTTTCTACTTTGGGGAAGTAGATTGATCACTATTCAGATCGAGAATATCAGTGGGTGTTTTTGTAATATTTTCCACTGTTTCATATTTGTTATAATCTGATATAATCCTAAGGTAAGGATGAATGACACTGAGCCTATCAGCTGTCTCTACGGAACCTTCGAGATACCAGGCGCCCTCTCGTCGTAGCATTGCCGTGTAGCGGTAACGTGTGATTGGCCTTCTTTCCCTAGCTACTCGTGGGACTTTTATGGATAGAGTGAAGAGCGAGAAGCTCGCTGATATTCATGTTTTTTCTTCGTTATATTAAATGGTCTTTGTTTACTTTTTTTAAAAAAGGCGGGATAAAAATCACATCCAGTCAATGCGTTAAATCCTGGCAAACTTCTACACAAAGACGGTCCCAAATTATCGTAAATTTTTGTTAAATTAATGTATCATTGGTTATTTCCAGTACCTGTGTATAACCACACATTTGAATCATCATTTTTTTAAATATGCATATGTCCCAACATAATTACCGCAATATCGGTATCGGAACATCTAATAACAAAATTTGCTTGAGCGTCTATATTACAGACATGATAAATGATTTTATACAGCTTCTTCATGTTCTGGACACGATAAATTGTCATCTACACTTGATACGACTGAATTATTTTCAACGAAGTAAGAATGACATTGTTTGAAATTTATATATATCAGTTTATTTTTGATAAATGGTACTATTTCATCAGATGCCTAATGTTGAATGAAGAAATCCACGAGAGCCTGTTTAAAATGGACGTTTTTTAATTCTTTCAACAAATCAGACGGTCTAACTTGATCGGGGCCAGCAATATTAAAATCGAATTGTGTAGATTCTTGGCGGAGAGATCCATAATCTTTAATCGAAGAAGAGAAGTATTGATTAAAAATAATGTCGTATCTTGTCGCTTTGAGTTGGGTCACCATTGGTAGCATTTTTTTCGAAATAGCTCCAAAAGTTTTTGGGACAACTTTTATGGTGTGTAGTAAAAAAAACCATCAATTAATAAAATATCTGTTCGATCAGGTGGATTGTGCTCTAAACCTTTTTCTAAGGACATCAAAATGGCACATGGATAACGGCACTGGACTAATAGAATGACATAGAATTTTGGCCATATCTACTTTAGGATCTATAGATATTCGAAGTATACGTCCAAAAAGATCTCTTTGAATCCGTACCTCTTGCACTTTACCACCTACTTCCGTTTTCTTTTTTCTTGAATAATCCAGTGTAAAGTTTTCCAGTGGTGTTTTCAAAATACTTTTTTTAAACCTGCTTATATCCAATTCACACTCTGAGATAAACGTTTAACGTTTAGCGTCACCATTTTTTTCAATATTGACCAAAAATTTCTCTAGGGACTTTACCCGGAACATGTTGATTAAAAGATCTTTTGACACTTGTGGGTCGAATGGATTTATGAATGCATCAAAAGTTTCGATAAATGTTTGCAACTGCTTAACATTAGTTTTTATAGCATGATTTGTGAGCTCGGCCGAAACGTCTTGCTCTTTTTGCAAACCTAAATCCTTGTAGACTGAACTGATTATTGTGGATCTGACATCATGGCTCCGGACCCAACGTTGACGTGCAGAAATTGAATTGGTGAAATGCATTATACCAGTGAGTTTCCTAGTTGTGTCAGCGTTTATTGTTTGTGTTTACGGGATGTTTGGTCATTGCAGTTTGTACTGATTAAATATAACATTGTTATCCTAATAACATATTAAAAAATAAATTAAGTTTATTTATTTTTCTTAGAGCTTCAACGCGTCTGATAAAAGTTTTGGCCCATGGAAAACATATATAAAAATCAGCCATACAAATTTAAGTTAAGTAACTCTGATTTTTAGTTACCTTTCTCACTTGGTACCTGCGCAGGTGTCACCGGGCAAGCTTCACAAACATTCAGGTATTAAAAAGTACACAAGAGACTATTGTGAACCGAAATTTACATGCTTTAGAAAATAAGTTGTGTCTTACGGCTCTTGGATCTTGGACTATTATACTCAAATGCCTATATTATCATTACATATCACGTGGTTTGAATCATTTGCATGTTCATATGGAAAGTATTCTTGCTCTTTCCCTGCCCATTTTTCCTGCACTATATTCCTATCACACTGAATGACTTACCAAGCAGCCACTGGACCAGCAAAGCAACTTTACACTCCTCTTAAATCTAACGATAGTTCGGAACTTTTTTGCAGACGCGCCAGCTGAATCTAGGAGAATGCCTTCCGAAGTCCTGCGGTGTAGCGGGCGTCCGCGGACTCCTTGCACAGGAACGCAATCAAGCGGCATCAGTAAACATTGTGGGTGTGAGGATGGTCCCTGGGGAGTACTCGTTGCTGTCTGATTTCAAAGTTCATCTCGTCGGGTGAGTATTTGCGAGCTCCGGGTATGTTGGGAACGTTGTTAACGTTTTACCTCTCGATGTTTGCTGTAGCAAAGCGGATGATTTGAAGTTTCGGGGGAATTGTGTTTGGGAATATAAATCGATCTGGCTCGGCTCTTATAGGGGTTGCGGATTTCAAATAGAAACGCGTCCAGAACTTGCCACCGTATGTTTATTTCCGATGAGAATAAACAAAATGAAATTTTTGATGCATATTTCGATTTTGTTGTACAAAGAAAATATGGATATGGAATGAGTTGGTTGAGTACAGAATATTTTCTTTAAATTGAAAACAAAATGATACGAAGGCTTAGAAGGCCTATACAGTGTGTAAAAGCAAAATGGAATAAATTCATTATTTCATATTTTAACAAAATGCTGAAACACGTCAAATTTAAATTATAATTTGACATAGTTCAACGAAAAAATGCTACCCTTATCTTCAACCCCCGTCGGTTGACAGGTACAACCTCCAAGTTTTTAAATGAGAAGTATAGGCTTGTGATATATCGTTTGAGAGGTATCTCCATTCTCTATTCAAAAATGTTATCGCTTTTAAGTTTATTGCAACAATTTAAATAATATAAATTACAATCATGTGGTTACCGAATTTCGATAAAATACATTCAACACTTATCGCAATATACTCGAAACTTATTTCATGTTGAGGTATTGAGAATAAGAAAGTAAGCAAAAACCATAGCAATGTTTTTTTCAGATGATATCCTTTAAAAAACTGTTAAGAAATTTCGTGGCAACTTTAGTTTAAAACGCCTTGTTAACTTATTTTGCATGTTACAATATTAATTGTCAGTATTTTAATTCAAGGATGAAGTTTGTTAACTTCAAGTCTGACAAATGGTTAGATTAAGAGAAATGCATGACAGTTTTACAAATGATTGGTAACGGAGATAAAACCCAAGCGCAATAGGAAGTAGCCCGCCTATTTCGTGAGAAATTTCCTAATTTACCGCCCATATCTCAAGAAACAATAAGCAAAATAGAGAAACAATTTCGCTAGCTCGGAGATGTGGAGCAGATAAAAGAAGCATTTGCCAATGCAATGAGTATTGAACTCAAATTAGATATGATGCTTGAGTTTGAGGAAAACCCACATACATCGAGTAGACATGCATCCACTTCATTCAATGTAAGCCATACATCGAAAGTAAACATACTGAAAGAAAATAAAATGCATCCCTAAAAAATGATACGTACTCAGGAGCTTATGGAAAACGATTTTGATAGAAATAACTAGAGTTATTTGAGAATGGTCTAACAAACCGAAATCGTGCGTGACAAATAATTAACTTAGTAGAAATTTGACAAAAGTAATTTTTTTTATTCTATATTCACTTGACTTGTCTCTTTCATGACGAAATTATGATAAAAACACCACCGAAATAATCTACAAGAAGTGTTAATAAAAATTAGAAGCATCTGGCAGAAGCCAGACTCTAAAACGGTTCCGTATTCCAAAATTAGATGAATCATCAACAACTGACATTTGTGAGAAACTTTGAAGGGAAGTTCTCTTGCGATTCATATAAAACAACACAAGTGAGTTGTGACGACACTATATTTCATACATTTGGAAAAATCACCCTTTTTTCAAAACGAACTGTTCACAAGTGCAGTTTCTGATTGAATTTTATTGTCAGAACAGTTTGCTAATCTGCTACACTGGCAATACAACCAAACACTTTACCTGAAACTTCCAACTAATATTCCAATGTCTACTGACTAATTAGAACATTCCGCACCGCACTGTCCACTAGACGATACTCACGCGATACGTAAATGTATAGGGTTTATATATGCCAATGAAAGTCCTAGGAGGCCGGTAGAACTATTCTCGAAGCGACGCGACACCTAGGACGATAGCGAAGTGCTAGTCAAGTTGAGCGCAATTTTGGCTACGTCACAATTGATTAACGACGACCAGCAGCGGCCGGCATTATTTTTTTTCAGGGGATGATTTACAACGATAGTTTTATAAATCTTTATTGTTTTGCAACATAGTAAGAAGTAAGTTGTAAATTAACAAAAATTGACTCCAAATGCCATTTTCAATATAAATTTCTTGAATGAATTTTGATGTTGTACATAGTTTTGAAATAATATGAAAGCCATATATGAGAATATTTTCAGGCATATGTAGTATTCCTTATAGTCATGTCAGACCTGAGCTGTGTTCAAATATAGCATTCCATATTATTTCCGATTCTACAGGAAATTTTGACATCATACATCAATCATGATATTTTCAAAATTCGGGGACAGTGTTGCCATTTTCTTTGAAAGTATCCAATTCTCAGAAACACAGTTCATGAAGGTATTTTGAGGGCATCTCACTTTATATGTCATCATATGTCTGGTCTGGTTTTCAATCACCAGAAACAGTTCTGGAAGCGAATTAGAACAGGCTTCATTTTATTTGACAGAGAGAAGATATTCGTTTCCAGACTGACACTTTCTACTATCTAGAACATTTTTGAATATCACCCATCTAAAATTAAGTTAGTGAATGGATTAGGAAGTTACTTTCAGAAACAACTCGAATGTATTACTCATAACGTGACATAACAGCTGTTACAGACCTGAACCAGGCCTGATTTTAGGCTGTCAAGTCAGTTGGATGATATTTCGTACATTTTTTATTATGTTGAATTTGTTACGATCATTAATTGTAAATATTGTGGAATAAAGGTTTGTTTTTTTACTTCAATTCATGATTTCATCAGACTGTATTTCAGTTGTCGAGGAACTACTGACAGGCTGAGATTATTTGATGAACTTAAAAAGAGACTTACCCCAATAAGAAATAGACTTCCAACAGATACAAATTTCCAATATCGAATTGGATCCGTGACAGAAATAACATGGTGAAGAGAAGTTTGTTTTACAAACCTCAAATCTTGGGCGAAGCCTCCTCACACTGCGAACATTGATTAATGTGTCATGAACTTTAAGAAACCATAGGATCGGGCGATAGGATGTTTAGAGAGACTGCAAGTACACTGCAGTAGGCGAACCCATACACCATGTTCCAAAAACAATATTAGTACTACCAGAAACAAGAAATCATTATTTGATGTAAATAAAATTACAAGAAATTGTGCCACCATTGTGGAATGAGATGAAAAGAGCAGTGTGGAAGATCATGTTCAATGAAGTTGGTTCGAAGTTTGCTCATCAATGGAGTTTCACCTGGTTAGCAACAAGTTTCCAGACACGGTATGATTGCTAATGCTTAATGTGGTCATTAGTGCCTATGACTACGAGATGGCCCAATGTATTTCAAAAGGAACAGCTCAGAGTGAGTTAGTATACAAATTGGTCTCATCAAGAGCATACGACAAAGATGTGCAGGAACAAGTCCATATAAGTTGAAGACAAAGATCTTTGACATTGAAAGGATACCGGCACGTATTTGAGAAGGCCACTGAGTCGTGACAATGAGGAATGGTGTGAATTATGTTAAAGGTCCAGTGACGGGAAGTTGAAGAAAAATGAACATTGTTTCGTGACATAAACAGAAAAATACCTTTTGGTCAAGAAGACAAATATTGAAATCTGCACCCCGTAAATATCGATGTGTCCTTTAATCAAGGTTGGTTGTGATATTTGAGTCTTCAATCACTGCAGGACTCTTTTCTGGAGCTAGCAGCGGAGAGCTATTTCAGCAATATTCCGAAGAAGGTCTAATTTGAATTTTATGAGGCATTGGAAGTGACAAATATTCATAATTTTGGGTTTCTATCAGCTTCTTACTTTGTTATTCTTGAAGAAAGCTGTGGAGTCACGAACGAAGATGATTTGATGAGTCATATTATCAAAGAATAATTTGTTAACCCCCTTGTCAGATGCAATAGTATGTATTGTTCCTAGTTGTATTATTTTTAATGTGGATAACATATAGGATGAGTTTATCTGTTTTCTCCATCATTTTCCATGACACTAATAGTGAAGTGTTCTGTTTGGATACAGATGGAATTCAAATGGCCCTCTACACTGAGGTTGAGCAATTCTCCAGATTGAAGAGAAGAACCATGTTATGAGCTGCACATGGGGTCAACAAAATCGACAATGAGTCATTCAAGCGAAGTAAAGGGTGTTTTTTTATAGAAGTTTAGAAATTTGAAATGAAATTAAACAAAGATGAATTTTTGAATTGACATAAAATTCACTTTATTCTTCTGGCATTATAAATTGAATGTGACTTCTGGCATATGACCGCCACGGCTGGCTCGGACGTAGTCTAATCTGGAGGTCAAACTTTCCATGACTGTGGCCGTATATCGGCAATAACGCGGCTAATTTTGTCCTTCAAGTGGTCAATCGTTTCATGCTTATCGGCATAGACTAGCGACTTCAAACATCCTCACAGAAAATAGTCTAGTGGTGTTAAATCGCACGATCTCGGAGGCCAATTCACGGGTTCCAAACGTGAAACCATGCGTTTACTAAACGTTTCCTTCAATGAATTAATTGTGGCAAGAGCTGTGTGTCATGTTGCGCCATCTTGTGGAAACCACAGCTCCTGCACATCATGGTTGTTCAATTTATGAACGAAATAGACAGTAATTATGGCTCCATACTTCTGAAGAAATACGAACTAATGATACCAAATAGTCAGTTTTTCTGGATGTAACGGTGTCTCAATCTACACTTGAGGATTATCATAACTCCAAATACGGCAATTTTTGTTTATTGACGTATCCACAAAATAAAATTCGCGTATGAAAATCGGGATCAACGGCAATCTTGGTTTGGGCCCATTCACAGATGCTACGTCCTAGCTAGGTGATCGTGTAGCTTCAATTCTTGCACGAGTTGGATTTTGTAAGCACGCGAACCAAGATCTTTCCGCAAAATCTTTCATGAAGTGGATGGACACATATCCAATTTCTGTGCACGATGGCGGATAGACTCATTAGGGTCTTCCTCTATGCAATGCTCACCAGCAGCAATGACTTCTTCTGTACGCACTGTACAACGTCTCTGTGGTATGCGGTATGCACCACAGAATAATAAACGTAGCTTACCCATGCGCTAAAATAACTTGGCAACGTTGTATCTTTTCGGGGATAATTACTGTTTGCGCGTAAATTCTCAATTTATGAGAACCGAATGATAGACGAATTTAATAAAAATTGGGGTTTCGATGGTTTACTTTTACCTTGTCGAAAAGTATCAGAATCAGACAAAAAAACATAATTAACAGTGAATTTTCATATCTATTACTAGCGAAATGAATGAAAAAGTAAGAGTTTCAAAATTTACTTCAACGGAGAATTGATTTTTGCAATTCAATCATAGTCCCCTGTATTGAAAAATTAGATCTAACTGACCACCTACAGAGAGAGCAATGTTCTACTTAGGACTACCTGCATCTTGGCCGATGGCCAGCTCTGCTGAACAATAGTAATATTATAAACCATTTATACATTTGCTATTTTACATGTGGATAGTTATATCTTATGTAATTGTATTAAAAAAAAGTAAAAGCAATAGAAAGTTTTTTCACAAATCGTTTTCGGTACAGCTTCTTCTATGAGCTCCAGCACATAATATATTGTTGCCAGCTTGGTAAGTCCGAATCTTCTATAAAAGGCTATATCATCCATCTCCTCGAAATAGTTGGGCCTCCTAAAAATTCTTCGTAGATATCCAAAATCAATGATGTGTAAGATGCCATTATCGCCTTCCAGCATGATTTCATCTTCTAGTTCGATCATTCTGCAACAACTGATTTTAATTTCACAAGTCCGTTTGATAAAACATTTAAGCAAAACGACACTTGCATCATTTCAAAAACTGAAGAATAATAAGTGAGGTTATGATGTCTACATGAGCTTGCCTTTACATACAGTGCATATGTCCATATGTATGGGATAAATTAATTTTTAGCGTTATTATGTACTATGTGGAAAAAACCTGAAACAGGTCAATTTTTATTCTTGAATTGACAATTTACAGTATGGAAATATTATTCCCCTCCAGCACCCGTTCTAAATTATTAGCACCCCCTCGAAAATTTTAAATAGCAAAGGGGGTCGTGTGGCACTTTGTTGGAAAGGGATTTTAGTCCTCTGTTCAGCAATATGAAGTTTTTTGAGTTTGGTGCAATCATAACTGAGAAAATTGATTTTTACAATTAACGTATTCCAAAAACACTTTATTGTGAGATTTTCACTAAATTGTTTTACAAAAACGCAACACGTGTTTCGCCATACAATGGCTTCATCTGGCGTGTCTTTCAACTCTTGAAAGACGTGTCTTGAAAGACTGTCTGTCCATCTGTGCATCGCAGTCCTTACATTCAATTTCGTAAATTCCAGACTTTTCCGAATTCTCGACTTTGTCTTTTGGACTTCCCAAAAGGCTCTGTAGTGTATGACTTGTTTTAAAAACCACCTTCATACCTAGTTCCTTGAAAATCTTTCCAAAGTTCCTCGTATATTGGTGGTATGGTACTGAGATGTATTTATCTTGGTTCTTGTCCTTTCTGAAAGTTGAGATTTAGTTCATTCTTAACCTAAACTTCTTCTTCCTTATTATGTCATCCACAATACCCCTCGAGAAACCGTTAGTCGCTGCCATTTCCTGTATTGTACGTCTTTCTGGAGGAGGATAATATTTTCATACTGTAAATTGTCAATTTGAGAATAAAAATCGACCTGATTCAGGTTTTTTCACATAGTTCATAATACCGCTAAAAATGAATTTATTCCATACACATGGACCGCACTGTATAAAGCCACCAAATTTGGCCGCTTATATTCAAGCGAACTTAAAGACGTTAGTTGATACGGTGCATACAAAACTGATAAGCGAGCTTACCCCTTAAGCTTCGCTTACTGGTATACAGCGAATATGGGCATTAAACTACACGTGGTGCGAAAACATTAAATACGTGCCATTAATTGCTCTGATGGACGATTATACTGACCGTAAAATGGACGTAGTGCGCGATAGGTATTTCGAACATAACCACGATTTTCAAAGTAAATTTGCATAATTCGGAAGCGTTGTTTAGCCATCAGTCATGTTGAAATGCCAAATCAAACTAAACATAAATCACTTGACAGCTGACAAAATGGCTGTCAGTTAAAACAGTGTCGCCAACTTAAAGTTCTATACCTCTATAAAAAAACACCCTTTAGTTTGGGGGATTTTACTGCACCGAACTGAACATAATTCACTTGACAGCTGACAAAATGGCTGTCAGTAATAAAATTGTTGCCAACTTAAAGTTCAATACCTCTATGAAAAAAACCTTTTAGTTTAGGGGATTTCAATGCAATGAAACTGTGCTACCAAAAGTAAAACCCACTAGTTAATTTATATTATATTGTACCGTGAAATAACAAAGATATACAAGGTTTCGGTCACAGCTATTTCCATCCAGATCTAACTAATGAAAGCTGCTGGATTTAATATATCCATTCCAGATATTCGTTTGTCTCAGAAGTACCGAGGACATTTACAGTTAATTCTGTGGAAAAGATCCAGTCAACGGTAAGAAAATCGATGAGTAATTTCTATCGAGTTTCTCAACTGACATTGGCCCAAATTCCATTTAGCCGAGTCGGGGAGAACAAATGAACGGAGTCAGCGATGCTGAAGCGATCAAATCGCGTTCACTTGATTTGAAATGTAGAAGGTGTTAATGAATGGCTAGTAGACTATTCAGAAAGTGCTAGTCGAGCTGAATTAGGATGATGCAATTTGGGGGAATTGAGTGAAGTGTATTTCTTGGAATTGATGAGGAAACTGATGGGTTATGGCTGTTGTAATCCGAAGGCGCAGATTAGTATGATTAGTGAATGAGTAAAATTAATCCTCCTTCAGATTGGTAGATCGTAACTGTTTCGAAGAGTTGAACGGCAACTGTGAAGAAGTGACAAAAGCACTCTCTTCAGAAAATATCGCAGAATTAGGGATTTGCGGCTCTTTATTGGATGTTTTTTATATTCTTCTGCATTCAATATTATTTTCTATAAACCACTTGTGTTTTTTTCATTTATTTCCCGTTCTGTTTCTTTACCAATTATTTTGATACCCCACCAGCTTGTCGAAGTTCATACAGGCAATTGATGATTCCTGTCTGGTACACCCATCAGCTGTTCATTCATTATGAAGAGGAAACTATAAAGTGAATTTGTATCTGCACATTATATTCCAGATTCCGTCCAATGTTTGGTTTTGCATCCGTTTACATACTCGGCATTTCAATAAGGTACGGCCCACTATTGTCTTCCTCCCTAGTTGTTTGGGTCATATTTGGTTACCAGACCAAAGACCTCCATATGTTATCACGAGTCTTTTCAAGTAGAATTTGGAACCTCTGGCCTGAAATGATTCTATCGAAGATATTTTTTTTCCACCAGAACAAAAATGCTGTCTCTTGACGCACGTTTCGCTGACCAAGTTAGCATCATCAGGAAATAACTAATAATGATGATGACTTTTGTTAGGCCAGCATATCGTGTCTTTTTGCTGCTTCATGACTTTTTGTGAGTGAATTTTGTCAGCATCGATACAACCTCGCCTTCTTTATCCTTTACAAATGATGGTGACAGATCAGTCTGGGATATTCGTTCTATCACAAAACTGTCTTTCCACCTCGAAATTTCAAACGTACTCATTTTTGACTCTACCTATCCTGACCCTCTTGGTGAATGCTACTGATGTTCAAATTTTTCTCTCATTTCATCTTTTTTTCATGCTTATTATCTGCTAGATCAGAGGTTCTCAAACTTATTTTGTCTGCCGCCCACTTCGGGAATTAATTATATTCTAGCGCCCCTCAAATTATTTACTTTACTACATCTCAATCGCAGTCCTTATTTTAATAATTAAATTACTTGTGTCATGTGAAAATAAGACTTTCTGTAATGTAAAACACCATTTTGTATTATTACGAAAACTTTTATTCATGATGAACAAACATTTCCATTTGAATTTTGAAACTAATATAATGTGAAGGATGAATTTGATGATTTTTAACTCGACTCGACTCGAATTTACTCAAAAACAGCCGTAAGTCACCGCGTTCGGTTATCTGCAACCGATTTCTCTGTTAAGTTAGCAATGTTGTCACAGCACTAAATCTATGTTCACACAAATACGATGATGGGAATGCTATCAAAAATTGTTGATCGATGGATCATAATACAGGGTACAATTGGGGAATTGGATTTTATAGCCAAAATTCTTGGTATCCATTTTTGAATTTTGTTTTTATTTCCTCGTTCGTTATCAGTTCTATGAGTTCTTCCGGCTGGGGTGATTCTGCTGTGTTGACATTTGAAAAAGTATCCAACACCCAGTCCGGTATTTCCAATTTTAAAATGTCCTGGAATCGTTCTGCAAAATCACTGTTGAGGTTCTCCAAATGTTGGCAGTAAACAAGCAAGTCGTCGTTGTTGAAGGATACTGCTGATAAATTAGGGAAATTGCGAAACTCACCCCTGCCGATATTATTCTTGTATAAGAGCAATTTGGCTACAAAAGCAGCAATGACATTTTTTATATTAATCAAATTCAATCATAACCTTGAAGTTGGAGGTGGACCTCATTGAATAATTTATACACGTCTATCGAGTTCGCAATATCATTCTTTGATATGATGAGGTTGTCGTGCAATTATTTATTTGTCTTCGTTTTCCAAAAACTCTATTACAGAGTCAAATAGATTGTAAAATCGAGTCAGACAGTTACCTCTTGATAACCAACGCACTTCTGTGTGAAATAGCAATCGGATGAAATCTTCATCATTAGCAACACACATCTGATTGAATAATCTGTTATTTAAAGAGCTGTTTTGGATTTTAATAACTGCTTTGATGATATATTGCAGTGAGTGAGAGAGGCGCTCGCTCAAATTTTTCGCAAATGTTGCTTATAAATGACGCAATGTACAGCGAGCACATCTGAAATTTAATTTTTTATGTACGCTATGAAGCCTTTGTGACGTCCTGTCATAGCCGGAGCTTCATCCGTAGCAGCTGATATAACTCTTTTCTGTTGTTTTGAGGGCTGCTGATAGGGAATCGAAAACTTTTCCAATAGGATCCTTACATTTATTTCAAGAGTTATCGCCAAATAATACTTTGGTCCATGCGACAATCTAGATGTAACGTACATTTTAACCTGGACTGTTTTATTATTGTTCCTCGTTTTCAAATTCTTACTGAAGTTTTATTTTCCAGCGGAACTTTTCTGGTAGTCCTCGTGCTGATTATGATTTCAACTATAGTAGAAGTCTTGAGGATGAATAGATTCAGAGAAGTTGTGAAGCATACCCCACAAATAGAGAATAACAATACAATTTCCAGAAGAAGTAGCAGCAGCATGAGTAGGAGTACCGAAATGGTTCTGCGCAATGAAAAATGTGATAAACATAAAGAAAATAATGGTAACTCAGATGGTGGGTACATATTGTTGGAATCATTTTGGCTTTACCTTCGGAAAAAAAGATAGAAATTTGTCAAGGATTAACGTGATTGTTCACTTGTATATTTCATTTTTGGCAACTCTGATTGCAGTGATGATTGACAATAGCATCGTGACAATGATCTGAAAATGAAATTCAAATACTAATTTCTATTGAGAAGCATTAGGTTGGGTCCAAAGTGAGTGGGTGTATTCGACCCTCCAACGCAACCCACAAGGGTTTATTATGGCTCACACCTATTCACACTCGGCCAAATAAACCCAGCTGATTAGTTTGTACTGTGAGTGGTCTTTCAGGTCAGATGGTAAGAGTACGGCTCTGCCGAACTCTAAAAACCTGATTCGGTCTCCAGCGGGGCAGGCACAAAGTGTATGTTTTGCTATTTCATCGTTAATGAGGTAGTCGGATAGTCAAGGTGCAAGATTCCCACCTTGATACCCGCGACAACCTTCCCATATGAGGGTCTCTGCAGGTCAGCTACACCTGACGATGCCCTACATTCAACCGTGCAGGGTTTTTTCACCTCTGGTTTTGGTGACTCATCACTTGAGCGCAAAAGTTTGCTAACCTGCTTATGAGGGATTTGTTCCTCCACCTGAGACAGATTTTGCGTACGCCGCTCAAGAAATTGGATGCAAGGCGGTTTCATAAGGTACCCCGCTCTTGAGGAAACGACTCAGTCGTTTCCTGGTTGCATCACCAAACCTTTTCATAGGTTCAGTTATTGGATTAGGAGTTGGAGGTTGAGAAGCTCTTGCTCCTGATCTAAATTCACAAGGAAGTCAGTTGGAGTCGTAACCTCAACATCTATCTCCTCTGTAGACTCGCTTCCGATCTAAATTTGCTGGGAGGTCAGTTGGAGTTGCAAGCCCGACATCCATCTCCTCTGTAGACACAGCGACAGAAAGAATTTTTAAGTTTATTCTCTCCATAAAAGTGTCACAAGCAGCTAGGGAAAGAAGGTCAAACACGGCGGAGCCCCGCATTACCGTGACAAGGCGATGCTACGACGAGAGAGCGCCTAGTATTTCTAAAGTTCCGTAGAGACAGCTGATAGGCTCAGTGACATTCATCCTCTCGGCACGGATACATACCTTAGAAATGGGCAATCGTTGGGATGCCATTCAGTTAGGGAATAACAGAACCACAAGTGAACCTGTCATTTCCGTATTCAGCGGGGCTACGTGGAGGCAGGCATCCGATGGCCGATTTGCTTAACCCCCACATCCCAAGCCAATGCACTAAAACAGCATGCACAGTGGTTCAGGCAGTGAAAGGTGAACAAGAACAGTCAACCCGCCAAGAGGGTTGGCTGGCTACAGGAGAGGCTAGAGAACAAGTCTGAGTGAATGAAGATGCTGATATGATCCTTCATGAAGACCACATCTGAGTGATTGACAGAAGACTCGATCTAAGAATATTTAATATGGAATGAAAATCTAATAGAGGGCTCACTAAGACTGATCGTTTGAAAACATTCGAGCCGGAAAGTGCATTCGTAGCTCAGCTAGCCCCACTGGTGTGACTTACGGTTGAAAAAACGCTGTTTGGTGTTGCAACGCGGATGCATTGTTTTTTGGATTTTGGTTTCAAATAATTGTCTTGCAGTGAAAGACAGAGACCAATATCGTTCGGACATCGACGTCGAAGCTCAGCTAGCTCTGGAATGTACTGTCTTGAAAAACATTGTTATCTTTGATATTTGTTGATTGAGCCTCCTGTCAATCTTGTGATGGAGTCTTCGTAAGAACAGATGTTATCTCTCCGACTTACTGATTTTTGGTTTTTTAGTTTCATTCCTTTTTGTTGAGGAAAGAACAATACCAAACATTGATGAAGAAAATTCAGTTCGATTTCATTTTTGAATAATTGTCACAAATGACGTTGAAAATTATGACAAAAGTTATAATTGACAACAGTGAGTCATGAAACATTACTTTCATCTTTAACGAATATGGTCAATTAAGTGTAACTGACATTGTTGAATACATCATCCACTTCACCACCCTTGATTTATGTTGATTTTTGGACACGGCAATTGATGTTTCATGGTTACCACCTCAACACTATTATAAAAGCAGAGTGAATTATGACTATTTTGTTACAAAATTGTATTTTTTCATTTTCTGTTTTTTTTTCAGGAAAACACTTATACACATTGATTTTGCCATGAAATTTTCCACCCTCTCCTTATCACCAATTCAAACTTTGAAGTGTTATTTGCAATATTTTGAAATATTGAAAGCAGAATGCGACAAAATACTTTTGAAGTCACTCGATAATTGAAAATGAATTAGGTGACCTTGGATAAGTGCCAATTGAGCTTAGAAACATTCAGTCAAATGAAATTGATTAGAATTTTTTATTGACTGTCAAGTATTTTTTCCGCTGATTACGAATATGCAGTCAACATTCTCTTTCTTCAAAATCTCCTGGTTTTATCATCACTTTTTGTCATAAAACGTTTTCCGGTTCAGGGTGTGTAGAAATGTTCCACTAAGTTTAATTTACATTCTAATATATGACAATTACACTAATAGAACACAATACTTCAATTACAAAAAAAAAACAACCTCTATCACATGTCTCTCCAACTTTGACATGGCTCTTCCAAATATCTATATGGTGAGCCAAAATAAACAAATTACAACACAATGTCTTCTTCAGCCATTTTTATTGAACGAAAACTTTGATACCACCAGTAAAACTTTAAACAAAATCAGCACATCGCTGAAGATTTTGTTATTATTAGATTTTTCTATTTAATGTTTCATCCATTGATTCATTCAGGTAATGACACTAAAAATTCCAACACTCAAAACAAATAGATGCTGAAATCAATGATAATGATCTAATTTTGTTTACAGGGCTACCATTGAAAGTGTTACTATCATTTTCGGCATTATCAAATGGAAAGAAAATTTTGTCTGTAGAAAGGATATCATTAGAGTCTATCACATGTATTCATGGTTTGAGATTTTTCTCAATAGCATGGATAATACTGGTACATTCCTATTTGGAGGTATTTTCTGTGGCCGACAATAAAAGTGTGAGAATATTGACAGAGAGAAAGTTCATGTACCAGACAATTTCTAATGCGACATTCTCTGTCGATACGTTTTTCTTCATTAGGTGAGTAACTATTCTATAACATATCCTTATAACTAGAAACGTATTCAAGATGGGAAATAAAAAGCTGTGTATAAGTACAACCACTTTGAGCTATGTTTTCGTTTTCATTTCAATGAATTTGTTAATTGAAAAGTTCACCTTTCATTTTACAAAAGTATAAGTATGATAACGGTAACAGTGGCATAAGTGGTACTGAAAAGAGATCCGGATTCATTGTTTATGGGCAGTACACCGATTTATGATTGTGACGAGGTAGCAAAAATAGACAAAGTACGAAGAAATTAAAAAAAAAAAAAATTGAGAACGATGAATGAAGAAAACAAGATTAAAAATGGTAATGGTCCAACAAGAAGCAAAGCAAATTGAATTGGTGAAAGATGGCAGAAATGCATTTTATTCTAGGACTGAGCTGCACCAGTTTGAACTTCTCTCATCGATATTGTGTAATACTGCACCATTCAACGGAGTCTTCCGTGCAGATACTAATCCTTTTGGTCGTGAAAGGCCTCCGTCACGATGATGCGGGGTATTGCCGTTATGGACCCCATTTCCTCAGCTATTTAAGAGACCATGAAGTAACCAAAGAATCTGATCCTGGGTCTGAAGAGGTGATGGACATCGTCAAAACGACCTCAGAGCTTCCCAGTTTCTCAATTCTTTATCCTGTTAAGACACCTGAGAGACTAGGTGGTGCAGTCAGAAAGCAACTCATCTGTCTCGCATTAATTTCTTGAGCAGTAGAAGCAGACTCTGCATCAGGAAAGAAAACAAACTCCGCCTGATAAGGTTAGCAAACGCTCACGCTTGAATCATGATTCACGCTTCACTCACAGATGTCTTGATATAGAAATGTTGCTGTGGAAATCTTGCACCTCGAACATCTTATTACAACCTCAGTAATAACCAATCAATTGGATTTCCTTTAGTATGTCATTAAGGCGGCCATACTTGTCCACAAGTACTATTGCGAAGAGCATTTGCTGGCTCATGAATGCAGTTCGTATTCTGGATAATTCTTAACAAGAAAATTCGGGTTTTTGCAGCAGAACATATACTCTGTGCCTACTCTGCCGCGAGCTACATTGAGTTTGAGAGATTGCCCGATGACCTGAAATATGACTCAGCTAATAAAGTAATCAGCTTGGTTGAAAAACTGGATTTGGTGGGTCGAGTTAGAGTGGGTGTGAGCATCAAATAATCCTCGCAGTCTATAGTATAGGGTCGACAACTCACTTTGGATCTACCAATCAGCTGTGTAGTACTCCAGCCACGTTCGAAAGATTGATGGAATCGATTATGTGAGTTCTTATATGAAAAATTTGCTTTGCGTATCTGAACGATATTTTAACAAATGTTCGGCTGAAGCTCAACTCTAAGAAGTGTTGGATATTCCTAAAGCCAGTGGAGCCTCTCAGTAACCTGAACTCAGAGGATGGAATTGAGACTGACCAATGAAAGATTTAGGTAGCTGAGAACTGATGCAGCCCAAAGAATAAGCTTGGAGGTCCAAGCTGTTTTGGGCTCAGACCAAGTTTCCTTCGATGCAAATAACCATGGTCACCGTAGAATGAACTGGAATATGTGAAAGCGTAGCTGTCTTCTGAGGGACCCCTTAACTATGGGATGGAAGAAAGCTAGAAGGAGAATAATAATTTGGAGTTGATTTGAAAAAAAAAATCTTAAAAGATTACTTTGACATCTCAACGTATGGGTTCAGTTGCCAAGGGTTCAAAAAGCAGTAACGTAGACGATCGTAGACGAATCAACTGTTGTACAATGATTATTCTCACCAAAGGTATAAGTTGAAGTTGACCAAAAATAACTCTATAGCAGATGAGTAGAAGAAAACTCTAGAATCTAAACAACTCTAGTTGATCGCGAGGAATACTATTTGGTCAACAGACGTTATAAAAAATTTTTGTATTTCAAAGAAGAATATCGAGTCGATGAAACTGTCCAGAACAGCCTTGGAGGAAATAGTATCTGTCCAGAACTACCATATAGAAAGTAGGAAATTTTTCATTAATATCAGTGGCAACCTGAAGGCGATGTTCTGAGATTCATTCATTCTGAATGAAGAGCTTAGTATAAATGCGCAGAGTTTCCTTAGAACTGCATTCTGATCAGCAACGGAATTTCGATTGAAGACTGTGGCAAGAATGAGTGCAATCATTGGGAATAAAAGTGGCAGCATTCATTCCCAATGGTCAGTCACTGTGTGTCAGTCACATTATCAGAAACTATATAGATCTACTATTTGATTTGCCAGCTAGTTGGTCAGCATATTGCGTTCATGAAGGAAATAAGAAGTCAGTTAAAGTAAATGGCTCTCACCCTGGAAATACATCGATGTCAAGTCAGGGATTGAGTAATGTTTGTATCAGTCCCAGGTTATTTTGCAGAGAAAATAGAAATGTTTCTACTTGTTTTCTTTTGACAGCTGTCTTTCCCTAGTGACAATAAACTTCAAAAGTCAAAACATGTGGTAGATAAGAATCAATAGAGATATTTCATCCAAAAGAGCTACTCATCCAAATGATAAATGCTAGTTCAATCAAATAGTAACCAATTCTGCAAACTGAACTTTCACCATCTTCTTGACTGTGTTCAAAGTAATGAATGACCAGCATCCGACCAAGCAAGCGCAGCCCAGCAATCAACCAACGCCCAGAAACAATGCATTCAACAGACAGACAACCAGACTCATCAATAGCGCTAAGCTGCTTCTCAACTATCCCTGAAAACAAGCCTGAGTAAAGAAAAGACAGGACAAATGTTATTCTACGCTCGATGGCAAACTTTGGCTTTGCAACGAACTGCCTTTGAGAACCTCTTTTATTGTTGACATTAACAGTTTGAATATTATGTCTATACCAAAGGTGGTTTCGGTAAATTTTTGTTTTGAGGGCACCCGGCGATTTCGAAAAAAATTTTAAGTGTACTTACGTATTTTGATGCGTAGATTACGAATCCGTGATTTACAAAGTTACGGCCCTTCAAAGTTCAGAAAAGGGAGACTTTTCAGCCTTCTTTTTCACAAAATGAACTATTTAAAAACACAGCATTTATTCACTAGATCACCTTTACACCTCATTCCTCCTTCTTTGATACTTTTCACTTCAAAGATCGTAAATTGGTTTTTGGTGGTGTATTAGGAATTTGAAATAGTAGGCGGCGGCAAATACCAACCGCTTTTTTCTGAAATGTCACTAATAACTAACCTAGAAATAGAAGAATGTCACCAGGAGAAGCATTCGTTTTTAAATTAATTATTTTATAAGAGAAATGTTGATTATTGAAGTGAAAAGTGTTAAAGAAAGAGGAATAATGTGTAAAGGTGACCTTGTGAATAAATGTTTGTGTTTTTTAGTAGTTTATTTTGTGAAAAAAAAAGGCTGAAAAGTCGCCTTTTTCTGAACTTTGAAGGGCCGTAACTTTGTAAATAACGGAGAGCGCCGCTTTTTTCTTTCGGATTCGTAATCTACGCATCAAAATACGTAAGTACACTCAAACATTTTTTCAAAATCGCCGGGTGCCCTCAAAACGAAAATTTACCGTGGTTTCTTCGTAAGATATCTGTGGCAATAGTAGATACCATCAAAGAATACTGTCTCGTGTTACGAATGTTCCGTTTTTGAACTCTGGTGGTTTCAATTGAATAACAACTGTTTCTATTGCTCTAGTTATTTTTTGGTATTATTGAATAATAAGATCATTTTTCAATTTAATTCTTTTACGTATTTTTTCTAGTGGATTACTCGTTACCCTCACTTACTTCCGTTCCGACTCAAAAAAAGATAAACCAAGGAAACCCCATGGAACCTGCCACGCCATTAGATCCAGTACCGTCAAGTTCATTGTCATGCTAGTCTACAGGTTCTTTCGACTGACTCCCGCCTATCTCTTTGTATTAGGATTGAATGAGATAATAATGAGATATCTACATTCCACATCAGTATTTTCACCAGCGATCATCGACCATATCAGTTGCAATAACTATTGGTGGCGAAACGCCCTGTATATCAACAACTTCTACCCTCAGCACGAGTTCTGCATGTTGTGGTCCTGGTACATCGCCAATGATACACAGTTTTACGTTATCGCGTCAGTTTTGTTGCTTATAGGAATAAGGTAAGATAAATAAGATTAGTTGTATGCTACTAATTAGAACAGTTTTGTCGATCTTGGGACATGTCCAATTGGTTTTAGTAGATGAGTTCCAAAGATGCATGATTCTCAAACTTATCATTTTCTCCATAGAGAAAGTGGCAAACTCTTGGAAGGACATAATAAGTAGAATTGGAACCTCTGACAGGAAGAAAGTTTCACCACAACAGAACAAAAATACTATCTCATGACGTGCGTTTCGCTAATGGAGTTAGCATCATCAGATGCAGATGCTGGTTCGCAGATGGATCAAAAACATCTTCCAGTTCTGGTGCAGGTGTTTTCAGTCGCAGACCCAGGACACATATATCAACCTGCCTAGGAACCTATGCGACTGTATTTCAAGCGGAAATTTACACTATTGGATTATGTGCCGAGTGATTGGAAAAATCCCACCTCATACACAAGTCGATAAAAATATTCTCTGACAGTCAAGCGGCGTTGAAAGCTTTTGGCCCCCACCGAGCAACGTCTAAATTGGTACCAAATTGCCAAAATCGACTCTCTTCGATAGGAAGACTTAACAGATTGTCTCTGGTCTGGAATCCTGGCTATACCGGCCTGGAAAGCAATGAGGCTGCTGACTCCCATGCAAAGAAGGGTGCTGCAAGCAGCTTCATCGGACCAGAACCTTCCATTGGCATCGCTTCAGGCTTTGCCAAACAAAGATTGAACAGCTAGATGGCAAAAAGATGTATGGACTTCTGGCAGAGTCTTCCAGGATTGACTCACTTCAAAGCGTTTATTCACCCTTCAAAGCTTGATACCAAACAGTTGTTAGGCTAGAGTAGGGATGAACTACGATGTCTAACACGCCTGTTTTTAGAGTTCGACAGAGCCGAACTCGTACCATTTGATCTGAAAGACCACTCACCGTGCAAACTAATCGGCTTCGATAAGAAGCTGGGTTTACTTGGTCGAGTGTGAATGGGTGTGAACCATAATAAACCTTTGCGGGATGAGGTGGAGGGTTGAATAGAACCACCCACTTTGGACCTAACCCAACCTAACCTAGCATCATCAGGAGATGATTAAGACTGAGCTTTAGGGCGCTGTTGAAATTTTCATATGTATCTGGAAGGAACAGCACCTCACATCTTCGAAATGATTCCTAATACTTACCCTCTCTCTAATTTCTATGATAGTTGCTTCTCATTCGAGTGCATTTGGCCAGGCGCCTACTGTTCATAGTGAACAGTAGCTTCGTCCGGGTGCGAAGAGGTTTTGCTCAAGGCAATGCTGCTACCCAAAGTTTTTCCATTCACTTCTTATTTCAACAAAATCATTTCATTTTTCTACTGGTCGTCTCCTTTTAGGGTGGCCTTCGGTTATAAGTAACACGAATGAACATGTTGATGAATTTAATACAGCTGATGATTTCGTCAGATCTATTGACATCCAGCCTGGCCAGTTCTCTCATATTTCACTTCAATATTTATTCCACTCAACTGAGACCACGATATCCACGTGCCATCTTTGAGGGCGGTCGTTATTGGCAAAACTGTCCTGTCTAGCGATTGGAGAGGAAGTTCGTTCCTTTCTTATTGAGTTATAGCGTCATTGCTTCTAATGTTAATAACTTCCTGTTTTAATACCTACTATTTACCTGGTTTCTACCTGGAACTATAACATAAAAGACTAACACTTCTTAGAATTCCTAATACCTACCTCCTCATCTAGTTGTGTTGGCCCCTGTACATCCGGCTTATATACCGTTCTATTCCACTCATTTTCAGGGGCCCCAAACACGTGAAGTTCGCAGCAGTCGTAATCGGCCTTTTGATGGCTGCCTCCTGGATAACAACCTTCTTTATAGCCATGAAATGGGACTACGTAGCAAGAGTGGAAGAACCGTTTGCATTATTCGACCAGCTTTACGATAAACCTTGGTTGCGGATAGGCCCATACCTGATAGGCATCGTCACTGGGTATATGCTGTTCCGGATAGACTGTAAAATGTTGATGTCGCCCTCAGTTGTTATTGGGGGATGGATTCTGTCTTTGGGCTGCCTTGGCAGTTTGGTGTACGGACTGGGACGAGAAGGACTTGTAGTGCCCGCTTCTGCGTTTTATGTAAGCGATTAACTGAAGTTTTATTCCTGATAGTGAAGAACTATTCACTTATTTACATAATTTTGAAATACATAACACCTGATTGTCTGTAACTAGGATTTTACATGGTTTCACATGAACTATATAAAATGTATTCAGTATGATGATGATACCAAAAATTGAAGAGGACTCGTAATCCTGAAGCGGATGTGACATTCTCCATATTTTCTACCGGGAATAGGGGTAGGGTGATAACTCATATATTGATTTATTTGGAAACATTATGGAAGTTTTATTCAAGATATGTCAAGATAAAGGTTTGGTACAGAGTACAAATATTTTCACAAGGCAATATGATCAAATCATCAAAATATGAAAAGGTCAAATTATAAATTGTATGACATTATGAACCATAGGTACATACGAATGAATAGAAACATAAATACAATTAGAGAGTTTTTCAGAAACACTGAGACTAATTAATACAGTTTATTGTATGCTTTTCACTATAAAGGATTTTACAAAAACCGCGACACGTGTTTCGCTATAGAATAGCTTTCTAAAGCGTGAAATAAAAGTTGCTTCTAAATTACAACTATTGTATGCTCTAACATATTACCTACTTGTATGTCTACTTTCTAACGAATGAATCTACCTGAAAAGGTAAATTTTCGAAAATACCGTAAATATACTTAACTTTTATTGCTTGGAAATAAATAGATTCAATAATGGCGAATTATTCAGTTCAGTTCGATCGTTCATTAGATATTGAAAGTTTTTGAATTTTGTTATTTCCATACTCTCCAACAGGTTAAGTTTCAAACCTTTCTTTTGGAAATGGATGGGCTTGAATTCATAGTTGAACTCATGTCTCTCTATGATCAAAAGAGTAGAATTAATTTTTCCATTCCGGAAACTATTTTTGTGTTCCTTTATGCAGGCTTTGAACGTTCTTCCAGTTTGACCTACATAAAACAATGGACATGACCCACATGATAATTTATACACTACCGAAAGTATTTGGAAATTTCCCTATGAGAAGAGTTAGTCTAAATCGATAAGTCCAAGAGTCATTGATTGTGAATGTAACTCTGGTAGAATTCTATCTAAATGTTTTCTGTGAAGTGCATCAGCTAGTACCTACTCTCAAGGCTTTCCTCTGTTGAAAGAAAACAGTATGCCACTAGAACGAGTTTCCTCATAGAATAATTCCATTGTAAAGGTGATAATGAAATACACTATATTCAGAATTTCAGTATTTACCACACTTTTGAGCTTGCCAATTTAGTTTTTCGTCAATTATGATCCTCAAAAGCTCAACCGCTATGGCATGATGAGTGAGTTGACAATAGCAGTGACTGAGTTTCGTTCAAGTTAAATTTGGAATTATTGTTATAAAATCACTTTTCTGCTTTATCTTTCGACTTATTTGATTCTTGGCTGAGTTTCTCACGTTAGTATCCAAATAAAACGAGAGTAGTGTCATCAGCAAATAATACATAAACATTTGATAGGATGCAATAGTTTATGGATATCGGTCACGTAGATTATAAGGGGAGCGGCCCCGAAACTGAGCCGTGTGGGACCCCGTGGGAGCAAAAATGGCTCTATTGATACCAACACGCTGAAAACACTGTTTTCAGTGAGATTAGATCAGTGACAGCAATACCACTTCTCTTATACTATAAAATGGAAATTTTTCGGGAAGAATGCTGTGAGGTATGCAATCATAATCTTGTAAAGATTATACAGTTTGAGTACAGAGTGGTTTCCTAAAGATCTCAATTCTTTCACAATACTGATAGTGTTTGGAAAATCGATTTATTCTTGCGATTCGGTCTATTTATTTTCTATTTCAGAATAATTTCAATATTTTAGACAGTTAACGAATAATTCTAATAGGTCGAAAATAAATGATCATCTTTTTCATATACGGGGACAACCCTATTCTATTCAGAGCAGAAAGGAATAAGAGAGGGACGAAAAGCTCATAAAAATGATGAGTATATTATTTCTACAGTGAGAAATAGTTTTTATGCTATTTTCTGCTACATTTAGGTCGGTAGTCGGTCGGTTCGGCGTGGGTGCTTGGTTCACTCACTCAATCGACCGCTGTGTGAGTCGGTGGTACAAGTCGCAGGCTGAACCATCGATTTTCACTTGCTATCGTCCAACACGTGTTAGAAATAATACCTTGAAAGGTAAGACCCCGTTAATCCTTAGCTCGCACAAGTTTCGACTTCTGAGGGTTGTCTTTCGTAGGGGTGCGATAGCTGGTTAACGGAAAATATATTTTCAACATGTTTCTTCACAAAATTGTGATTCATTTCTTCCCACTAGACTCAAAATTCGGAACTTTCCAAAGGAGACAATATACTGGTCGCATGTAACTTTTTTAACTTCTTCCACTTCATTCTGATAAAAGTTTTTTGAAACATCTAATCGGTGTTTTGGATACATCCTATTTAACTTTGACTGAGGCTATCCCTCAAGTGTGATTCAAAGAATAACTTGACCAATGAAATAGGTGCCTTACTCATTTCATTTAAAGATTTTTTTCATTCTGAGGATAGAATATACACCAACATTGAGTTTGCCAACAAGAAAAGTGTAAAATTTGTTCATTAGTTGTTTCAAAGACAGGCAATCAACCTCTTATGGAGCATATCGAATTGTACAGATTCCCGAATCTATTTGATTAGGTATTTCATCGCGAAGATCTTTTATCATCAGATATTGTCCTTGACGTTCTGACGAACAAGATTAAAAAACCCTCACTTCTGTTCCATCAATATTTGTGATAACATTATCTATACAACTTGAATTTTGGTATATCTTGAATAGTAATTTTCAAAATGCTTCGTCAAAGTTTGATCCAAAATCAATATTGGAGGCTTTCTGTATCTGTAGAGTAGGGAGGGTGAGTGGAAGCCCACGCACTTAGGCCACATGTGACCCATCGTACATCCTCCCGAGGAGTTGTCCTCCTAGGTCATCGTCCATCCTGTCCTTTCCAGGAAGGTGGACAGGTCACTGGGAGACATCTCCTTTATATCGGCAGGTGTAGGCCAAGACTCGCCGAACACACACTCTCGTATTGACGATAACTCCGGGCACTCGCACAGGACATGCCTGACAGTCTCATCTTCCTGTTCACACATCCTGCATAGAGGTGTGTTCACTAGCCCCATATTATGTAGGTGTTTCCTTAGCTGACAGTGGCCAGTCAGAAATCCTACTGTAAGGCGTAGATTTTTCCTGGTCATCGCCAGATATTTCTTCGACGCCAGCTTCCCAGGGTCGCCCAAGGTGATTCTGGCAAGGTTACATCCTTTGATTTCATCCCATCTCTTTAAAGATTGAGCATGGGTGTAACATTTGACTAGTTCCGCAATTGTCGAAGTCATCAGGCCGTGGGTGCCACTGGGTCCTAAAATTCTTAGTCCAGCCGCTTCCTTGGCTAAAGAGTCGGCAATGCGATTACCTTCACTCCTGTCGTGCCCTTTAACCCACCTCAGGATAATGTTATTATCTACCGAGGCTTTGGCTAAATAGTGCTAGCCCTGAAGTAACACGCTGTCTGTTCAAGGCTAATAGTGCTTGTCTGCTATTAGTGCAGATTGTTATGTTTTTGCCAGAAATTCTTTTCTTGGTTATTTCTTTTTTGGCGATTGAGATACCAGCCAGTTCTGGAGGCTTTATGCCAATGTTTATATTTTAAAAGTCTTCATGCTTTCGACTAACCACTTGTAATTTTGTTTAAATTCATTTAGTTCTTTGAAGATGGTAAATTATGAAGTTTTGGAATGTTATGAAAAAAAACTTTTGGTGTGAGTTTCTCTATGGAAAAGTATTTTCAAATTGCATTTTCTGCGGCTCTAGTTATTCTAGGGAGCTCAACTTCAATTGAGATGGGCTTTTACACAATTGATAAGCTGACCACTTGGATTTGACAAAAGAGTTATTCTTACATTTTTATGAAGTAGGTATAACTTTGAGAGTTGGAAATTTATGTCTCATCCTTTGTGGTACATTTTACTCTTGTTAAATCCACCTTATATATCGGTCCAGATCAAAACCAACCATTTGATAATCAATCTAATAATAAATGATTCAAAAAATATATTATTTCCCTTAGATTATTTTCACTAGTATGGTGATGGGGCTGAAATACATTTTCAAGAAATGAGTACTACTGGGAGTTCAAGTGTTTTTGGTAGCATCAAGAGCTATTTTCAATATCGACACTACTATGATTTTTCTTCGACTTTTTTTCGATTCATTTGTGCTATATTATTGAACAGGCTGCTCTGGGACATTCGGCTTGGGGTCTATCTCTGGCTTGGATAACTGTGGCCTGTTGCACTGGATATGGAGGACCTATAGATTCGCTATTGAGCTGTAAGCTTTTCCTGCCACTGAGTAGACTTACCTACTGCGCCTACTTGATTCATCCGGTGCTCATGTGTCTCACTAGCTTCCATTTGGATGGGCCTTTGTCGTTAAGTGATGTCATGGCGGTAAGTGCTTGCCCTCATTTCTTTGATATTTTCAAACCTCTTGATATATTCGGTTAGAATGTTGATAATAAGGAAAGTATTATTGAATATTTTAGAGCAGTCAAAAACCCATCAAATGTAACAATGCTTGAAATGGTTACATATATGTCCGTGTTTGTTGAAAACACTGATTTTCTGAAACTTATATAACATTTATAACATATTCAGAGGGGATATTACAAAAAAACACGTATTTGAACGAAATTGTTGCTAGATGAAGTATCATTAAAGATTTTAGCGTATTACTTTGATACACTTTTTATATATTTCAGAATAATCAAAAACTCAGCATACGTAACAATTATGCTTGATATATTGGAGAATGATATTCGAATTTTCTAACCAGAAGATTGTTTTCTAGTTTTTACGATGACCTGTTGTATTTTGTACTAGTTTTGAAGGCTGTAATTTTCATAATTTCCATATTGAATCCATTATAACTAAAAGATTAGTGGAAGCTTGATTCCTTTCATTATGAATTCATGTGAATTCTGAACGTTTGTTGGAGAAAAATACAGATTTTTCCCAATTCAATATCTTTCTGTTTCAGTTCGTGATATATTGTGGAAATATTGTGATTTCATTCCTGTCAGCATTCCTCATTTCGATATCATTTGAGGCACCAGTAGTGAATCTGTTAAAAATTATATTTGCCTGAAATAAATCCACTACTTGGATAACTGTTAATGATAAACCAAACCATACTGTATATATTTATGTTACGTAAAAAATAAAACTTACCAACTATTAGTGTATAGTCATTTTTCTACTTCCATCACCAGAATTTGTCCCAATAACTCTATCACTTGTTATGACACATACTTTAAAAAAAAAATTGCTCATTTTCATTATCGCAATGAGTAATCAAAATGTCAGAAGTATCAATAGTAAGTTAAAAAAAACGTACTGAATATTAATGCTGAGAAATTATGTTTACTCAAAAAAGATTCAATAACTTTTTTCCAGAAAGTATACTGATTAAGTTGGTAATTATTGACTTTAAAAGTCAGATTTGAATGTTTGAACTTTGACCAAATTAATGAAGATACGTAATTTGAGATTTTGCAAGTATAACAAATCTAATAGTTTTTTTGTTCATATAAGTTGATTATAGGTACTTTTTACTTGAATGTACATTTCATATTTGAAAGGAAAAATTTATTTTGATTTTGCTACTGGGATTCTCACATTAACCCCGACCACATTCTTGGTCATCACAAAAATTACATCAAATTGTGTAATTTACAGAAGTGAAATATACCACAATTCGGGATACGAATTAAAATATTTTTTTTTGAATATTTCTTTGCACCGGATCATTATTTCAAACAATACGTCATATGATTTTTTTTTGTATTTCAACTACTTGACTAAACATTTTCTTTTTTTTTTTTTTTTGAATGATCCAAAAATAAAAATCTAACAAAATTCTCTTATAATCCTTCACAGAAGGAGTTTTTCATTGGTAATCAAGATGAGAATTGGAAAATAAAACTTCTAATGTTTTATACCACTTGTATTTGTAATACAATAAACAGTTTATTGTATTCCTTTGAAAATGTGTTTGTATGACGAAACTGCAGTAACGTTAGTTGCAAATAAAACATAAGAAGTTTTATTTGTCATACATCAACATTAACATCAGAACCAGAACAAAAACACCAGCAGCAGGAGTTTTAATGTATTCGTTTGAAATATGTACAAGACGAGATTAGTAAAGTTAGTTACAATTACAAGTGGTATAGGAGGTTTCATTTCTTGTTTGTAATCACTCATTATTCAAAACAAAAACAACACACATTTGAATACAACCCATTCTTTCAATCTGACACAAAGTACTTTTTATTTACATTTTATTGATAGATAATGTGAATGAAATGAATGCAACAACTACATAATCATTTATTTTATTGGGAAATAATTTAAAAGGTGAATTAACGATACATTTTGTTGATGATTCAGTGACAAATATCCATGACAAGATCAACAGACCCATCAGCATTCAAGTAACAATATAATTTATTAGGTATCTATTTACAGTTGATTAATTCGTGTAAATACAATAACTAAATGCTAACGTAACGAGGACGTAGTAAAAAATTCAATAATGAAGGATGTATTTTTTATAATAAACGTGAACGAACATTCACTAATGTCTTCCAAAGGGCAGTAATCACGGAACACTATGTACAAGTTCACTTTGCACTATAAGTACTGTTAAAGTTCTGGTGGAAAATCAGTTATCTCCCTGAAACAGAGATAAAAATTAAAATCAGAAGCTTTTATAATGATGATTTATATTGAAATATATATCGTTTCCAAATATTATTTCCTTATCAACCGACCGTATGTATATTTTTTGAAAGGCAATCTTTATTTTCTAATAGCGGAAAGTAAGGAATGATCATTATAAATGCAGAACGCTAATGAAATGCTCAAACAAAATTTTGTGATTTCATTATAGTTTGCAACAGCTGGTATAGACGAGTTTGTAATACCGGGTTTACCTTATTTCTGTATGGCAAACACCTTGCATACATGATATTTTATGAGCATTCGGATCGTTCAGTACCTGCAGTGGCGTGCATTCGGGTATTTATTCAAAAGTACTTGTTAAAAAAAACGATGTTTATTCATTTGCACAAATACGGAAAAGCAGGAAACCAAAACCTGTATTTCTGAACAATTGATATTATTATTATGTTTCGATTCAGGTTATTTACAACACAATAAATAGCTGTGCTTATTTGGGAATATACAGTGTGACCCATTTTTAATGTAAACACCCCCCCTAAAATTTGAAGTTGTGAACCGATTTTGATATTTTTTTTTTGAAATGTCAAGTACTAAAAGGTCTACCTTGGGACAAAATTTGAAATGTTTATTAAAGTTTCAGGGCATACTACGATATTTTTTCTTAGTCGAAAATCGGGATTTTTTATCAGCAATTTTTTTATTGAAAAAGTCACTACGCCACTGGATTCAGAGTGCCTCTAAACAGGTGTGACCAAAATTTCATGGAAAAATATTCATTATTAACAAAGTTATGACAACTCAAAAATTCGAAAACTCACACAGCTAACAGTCACAAAAACACCCTATATCAACAGATATAGCCATGAGAACATTTTTTTTATGATTTCAACAATAAAGTGCCGCCAGATGAAAAGAAAAACAAATAGCGTAAATATTTTTAATGAAAATAACGGAATTACATTCAAGTTTTCACGTAAATTAACTAAAACTAAGACCTAATATTTCAATTTAAATCTTAGTTGCCATGGAAATGATATTACAGTATGACACTTGTGAAAGATTTAAGTGTACTATTGTCAACAATATTCACCTTACAGTTCTTCGAATTATTTTGTGTCATGGCTGCAAGATTGAGCGTAAGAGAAAATTGAAATTGTACGCCTTTCGGAGATGACGTTAGAAGTGCTAGAGAGGTTTGTAGAGTATTTAATGAGAGACATCCAGATCGTCCTCGTATTAGCTGCGGTACGGTAAATAAAATAAATAAAATATTCAATGAAACTGGTGCAGTATCAAAAATGATGTTGAAAAGTAATCCTGTACAATGACGAAACAGGAATGACAGGAATGATCAAATCATTTTAGATTATTTCGGAAATAATCCTAATGCCAGTATGAGAAATGCCACTTCAGATTTGAATATTCCACGAGAAACTATTCGGAGATGTCTCAAGGCGAAGAATATTAAACCTTTCAAGCCAACATTTTTACACACACACTTCAAGAAGGTGACGAAGCAAGACGCCTGGAATATTGTTTATGGGCCCAAGGGGAATATTTAAACAATAGAAATTTCCTAAAATTATATTTTATGTACCGACGAAGCCTCTTTCACTACAAATGGAGTAGTGTCATCACAGAATTGTCGCTATTGGGCAGCGGATAATCCTAATTGGGTAATAAACTGTGAAAGCCAGTATTCCCAAAAAATCAACATCTGGTGTGGGATATTGAACGAACGAATTATTGGTCCTTTCTTTTTTGAGGAAAACATTAATGCGCAGAGGTTTCTAGAATTTTTAAACACAGAGTATTGGGATGCTATTCATGAGCTGCCAATCAATGAACGATCAAATGTAATTGACCAGTTAGATGGGTGTTCACTTCATTATGCCAAAGCTGTCAGGCAATGGCTTAACGAACATTTTCCAAACCGATGGATAGGCCGTGGTAGTCGTTTTATAAAGTGGCCACCCAGATCTCCAGACCTCACAGTTTTGGAGGACTTTTTTCTCTGGGGACTTCTCACACAAAAGGTTTACAAAAGCCGCTCAAGAGGTAGAAATGAACTTTGTGCAAGAATTCGAAAGGTATGTGCAGATATTAGCCCTCAAGAACTAAGGAACGTAATCAGAAACATTCGTAAGCGTTACGACACATGTATCGAAATACGTGGTGGATCAGTAGAGGCTACTAGAATATGAGTTAGAATTGATTGTTGCACTGAATCGAAACATTTCAATAATTAGTTATTAGTTACGTTTATTAAGATTTTTTTCTTCATTGTTAGTTGAATTGTGTGAATGTAATTCCGTTATTTTCATCAAAAATATTTACGCTATTTGTTTTTTTTTCATCTGGCGGCAATTTATTGTTGAAATCATAAAAAAATGATATATTGTGACTGTTAGCTGTGTGAGTTTTCGAATTTTTGAGTTGTCATAACTTTGTTAATAATGAATATTTTTTCATGAAATTTTGGTCACACCTATTTAGAGGCACTCTGAATCCAGTGGCGTAGTGATTTTTTCAATAAAAAAATCGCCAATAAAAAATCCCGATTTTCGACTAAGAAAAAATATCGTAGTATGTCCTGAAACTTCAATAAACATTTCAAATTTTGTCCCAAGGTAGACCTTTTAGTACTTGACATTTCAAAAAAAAATTATCAAAACTTCAAATTTTACAACTTCAAATTTTAGGGAGGTGTTTCCATTAAAAATGGGTCACACTATATAAGGTTGTTTCGAAAGTATTTCGGAAAAATTATTGCTCCCTGAGAGATATCTTGGCGTGTGCTGCCTATACCGTTACATGCATATAATGTATCGTGAGATTATTTACCTCATTAGTTCTGAATAAAAGTCTGCGATAGCAAATATCTACCTCTTATGTAGTAGCCACTATATGCAACATACTGAGCCATAAATACTATTGAATTGGATTCTTTTTCACAATACACATTTTAGAATATCTGTCAAATTCTTATGAAAATTAATACAATTGTCATTTCAAGTAATAAATATAGATACATGAAGTAATTTGTACGAATCGTTCAAAAGTTATCACGATGAGATTAACTTGATGCAACGCAGTAAGCCATTACAGGTCGTGTCTACTGTAAGACGACAGGGTACGACGCGGAGGTAGGGTGGCGGTCTAAGCATTGATGCGCCATCGCCAAGAACGTGACCCGAAGACGGGCAGACGCGTGAGGAGAGACGTTGTTGACGGTTGTGTTAGTTTTGCAAATTTCTTCATATATAGAAAACATGATTTGATTCTCGAAGCTATTCATTAATTAGTGCTGTTGGCATAATTTTTAGTTACAGTATCTTTGAGGTAGAAATATAAATTTATTTAAAATGGTGTGACACTAAACTTAATGTGACAAACAAATTCAATGTGGGCAAAGTCGCAAGCAACAACTAGTAATGAATAATACAAGACAATCTTTCGGCCCCATTTTTAAAGTTGAAATTTTGTTTGAGAACTACCTATCATGCTGAGAATATAAACTATGGAATAATACTTTTTTAAATCCAAGAACATAAGACAATACAATTTGAAGGCCTCCTCCATCCTTTAATATCTCCAGGAAATGCGTCTACCTACCAAGTTCTGCAGAGGAAACGAACACAAAAACAGAGTTAGTACTTGTTACATGTCGGAACCTGGAAGCGCCTGGTTGATTTCGGCGTAGTCGTCGTATTCTTCCCCTTCTACTTCCTCATAGTCTTCACCTTCTTCCATCGGATCTTCATCGTCAAAATGTGTGAGGATTGGAGGTGGAGGCGCTGGCCGAGGTGGTTCCTAGAATTAGTACCAACACCCATGCAGTTAATAAAAAAAAAAAAACGAAAAGATGTTATTAGGTTAACAAAAACAGGAAGCTGACTCTTGTATTGACTCAGAGACTCTAACACGTATCACAGAGTATATGTCTATGTATTCTATTCATTTGAAGAATAGTAGCCAAAAAGTCTGCACTGTATTTGAATAAATTCATCTTCACATATATCTTGAGCTCTGATTTGTAGGTTGTTTGCAATTCACAAAAATGCTTTTTACTTTATTTTGAAGTTTTTTTACCAATATAATATATGGACCACAGAGTACTGTACCCCAATTCATTTCATATTTAAGGTAACTGATCAGTTACACTGTTACCATCATGAAATGAAAGATGTAGGAAACATACAAGGAGAGTAAAAATATGGACTCTTCTTATGAAGATTTGAATGGGAGTTTCTTTTGATACAATCGAAAAGAGAAAAACTCCTTTCAAAATAACTACTTTTACATGAACATCGAAGTAGATGAGTTTGAAAAAGTAATTTCGAAATAATTGTGCAAGATTTACATATATTCTTAATGAGTTTTCGTTGTAGTTCTTCGTTTTTCTATATATTTTCTACGCCTTTCGTTTGATGAAGAAGAAAAAGAAAGCCAAAAAAGCTTTTTTTTTCTTGTAAATATTCCTTTTTCAATTCAAATGTAATTTATATGGCTTGGATCAAATAAACAATCAGTGTGAATATGTATGAACATTCATCATAAGGTAATCTAATATATAAAAATGGATGTTTGTTGGTTGGTTGGTAAGTGATAAACTTCTACATTGCTCAACCGATCGTGATGAAACTTGACATGTATAAGTAATTTTTCATAGAGAAGGTTTTTAGGCTATCAATTTTTCTGAAACTCGCCACTAGATGGCTGTAGAACAATTTTTTGAAAGCACTGTTCTATAATGCTGCGCACGCTTGAGTTCGTTGATTCTGATTCTGTCAAAATATTGGAACAGCAGCGATACAGCAACATAGTACTGATTAGTACTACAACCACCAAATTCTACGCGGGCGAAGCCGCGGGCAACAACTAGTGATATAATAAAAGTAATGAGTGTTTCATCGTGTAACGCTAACCAAAACGGTGATGATGTGGTGTTGAGACAAATATCTTTGAAGTACCCAATTAAGGATGATAGTGTTTTATGTGAGAGACATTTCATATCAATAGTCTTTCATGAATAATCTTGTCTAGCTTTTCAATGATTGATATTTATTTATAAAAATGGATGTTTGTTGGTTGGTTGGTAAGTGATAAACTTCTACATCGCTCAACCGATCGTGATGAAACTTGACATGTATGAGTGATTTTTCATAGAGAAGTTTTTTAGGCTATCAATTTTTCTGTAACTCGACACTAGATGGCTGTAGAACAATTTTTTGAAAGCACTGCTTTTCAATGATTGATATTTATTTCAAATTAAAAAAATTACAGTTCGAACTAAATGGTAACGGGTGATAACCGTGTAACAATGTTTATAAAAAAGTAGTTGTTTCAAAACAATTTTCTATTCTGGTTTTCATCTTAAAGAATTCTTTGTGTACTATAACTATACATAATTTTTCACAGAGTTTTTATTGTAGACAGGTATTATTTAATGTTCATATGGAAGTATATGTTTCGAAAGTATTCCTTCTTTCGTGTAATTCTATGTTCATTTGGAAGAATTTGTCTGAGTAGGGTTTTTTCTTCCAGCTTGTATCTGGCACAAACTCCTGTGTATGATTTATATATCCTGTATATTTTTCTTCCTTTTTTATGTACTCCACATTTTTATTTTCAAATGATGAGTAACAAGCCAAAATTCAACTTCAAGTGTTTTGTTAATAAAAATAGATATACCAGGTACAGAAGAAAGACGTATATTAGACGTATATTTTTCATGAACATCAACTGGTCTCCAAATTGCAAAAAATTGTGAAAAGTCCGTTTGTGTGAAAAAGCTCTATTGAAACCAGCTGATAATGAAAATATTGGTACTAATTAGAAGGAAAGTTATCTAAGAAACTTTTGCAGAATTCACTTTTTGTAGTTTGTGACGGTTATCAAATTGAATATAACTTTTTCTCGATGAAAAAATGACTTTTATAAAAAAGAAGCAGGGTAATCCTGGCTTTGAATTTGGCGCAGGATTTGAAACAAAAAATTGCATCACCACGATGCATCTTTACAATCTGATGATGAAACTATTGAAAGACTGTGGCATTTGTTAAGCTCTATAGTTTCAACAGTAAGCAGCAGGTCAAAAAGCAATATAGTTCAAGGTACACAATCTTCCATATTCCATAAAATATGTGTGCTCCCAAGGTATTTCCCTTAGTATTTCGAAAAAAAATTCATCTGTTTCTAACACCAAGATTGGATATTTTTTATTTCAAAAAGTTATTGGATGAAAGTTAACATTTTTCTTCTTCTTCCTTCCCAGAAGAATTCTTTTCGCAAAACAGTGCACATTCAGCATATCACATAGAGTGAAAAATTATTCTGAATTACCTTCGGAGGTCTCCATCCGCATCCAGGAAGTGGAAGACCATCAGCTCCAAGAGGACAAGGGGCATCAAGCCCTGGAACCCCTTGATCACCTTTATCTCCTTTGTCCCCCTTTCTTCCTCGTTTCCCTAAAGGACCCTAAGAGGAAAAAAATACAAATTACAATTCGAATAGATGAACTGGTGAATTCCATCAGTTCGGATTTCCATTGTCTAATATTATATAAAATGATTTGAAATCCCTGAAATAACTAAAAAGAAGAATTGAAAAATTAAAGAAGAAGAATAAAACTGAATACCTGGTAAACAATTATATTAGGCAAAAACCTGAGATTAAATATAGTGAAGTGAATTAAGAATTCTATATCGGTGAAACTAAGAGGCCATTGTATGTTCGCATTGCCGAGCACAAGAAACACACACAGCGAGAGGAAACCAGCAACTCAGGAATAGCAGAGCATTATTGGACCCATCAACATTACATCGAATGGTCCCAAGCTGAGATCATACAAAAAGAGGAACATTGGTTCAGGAGGAAATTCAAAGAAGCCGCATACATATTGTCCAACAATGTATTCAGCCAAGCTAGCGTACATATGGAAACCCATAATCAAGCGAAAAATGGCCAACTCCTGCCCACTAAACCAGTGAAGCGGAAAAAGGAAAGCAGAGATAAATGAAAGTAATCAAATGACCTATAAATAGTCAGCTCAAGGAGGAATCGGTCCAGTCATCACCAGAAGACGATTGTGGATACAAATAATCGAAACGTCGTGAATTAACTTGAGTAATACAGTTATGTGTGAGACAAAATTCTGGTCCTTCTAGATTCTAGATATCTAGTCTGAGATCCGAATTAAATAATAACCCCCTCAGTTCAACTCATGAAAACTATTTTATATGAAATTTGGCATGGAAACAATCAATTTTAAATAAATGTTGATCACACTATAAGTAATTGAAAATTAAAAAAAGACTTTTTCAAACCTTATACTCATTTGTTCATTGAACAAATTTCATATCAATCAAGAGTACCAAGCCTACAGAATATGCCAATGTTGGGTTGGCTATTTTTCCCGGCATAACTATTGGGTTGAGTGGTATAAACAGGGAAGTCAATACTAACAAATTACACTCATCTATTTCAAGAATGAATCCCTCGTTGAAACATGCGCTATTTCATTGCGAACACGATAATAATTTGACCTAAATGATGGTTGGCAAGCAAAATGTGCAACAAAAAGGTTTGTGCGAACTGTCTCGTATGGTAGTGAAGGACGCAGCACTGCAGCTATGCGCGGTGCGACCCTTCGGTAAAAATAATGTGCATGCTATTTTGCCCTGTACCTGAGAAGTTTAGCCATAGACTAGTAGTTAATACTGAGCATTATTTTGGTATGATATCTGGTAATGAAATTGAGAATGAACGCTAGCATACTGACATTTCGGTCCTGTATCAGCGGCAGAAGCACAGACGTGCAACTAGAAGTTGTTTTTTCTGATGAAATGAAAATGTGTATGATCCTTCATTCTTATGAAATGTTTTATTTCTATCATTGAATCAAAATATCCTCATAAATAATGTTATGGAGAGACGCAAATTGATGAATTTTGTTTTGAATGAATGAATGAAATGTTTCAATTACAAGCTATCGTATGGAGAAAATTGGAAAAACCATCGATACAAACTTTTTCATGATTATCAGATTGATGGAAACAAATTGAACATTTATTCTCACGAATCATTTACGATATGTGAATATTGCTGGAGTTTTTCCCAACACTAAACTTTTGTTTCAACACCTCGACACGTGTTTGTATCATCAACTGATCATCTTCTTCAAGTTTTTGATCTTCCTCTTGAAGATAATCACTTGGTGATCGAAACATGTGTCGAGGTGTTAAAACAACGGTTTGGTGTTAGCAAGAAACTCAAGTAATATTCATTGCTACACCAAAGGTTCCAAACAGTGCATCACAAGAACGATATATGGTTGCCATATTTTGATCAAGAAATATATATTTTTCTGGGCCTTTGCAAATATTTCAAACATAGAAACTGGACTCGCTTGGAACGTTTGCTGAATAACAACCTGTAGTTGATAGTAATACTGATATATACTCACCGATTCCCCTTTGTAGCCTTTATCACCTTTGGGACCCTACAAAAATTTGAATTAGTGAGATAGATTCCTCATATTCGTACAGAGTGATTTATTTATAATGTTATGAACCACATTGATCTGAAAGAAATCTCAAATTGACTAGTAGTATTGATTATGTATTCGCCAATTAATGAGGACAAAAAATAAGTCGTGATATGAACTGATCATGAACTCGACAATTGAACAAGAAATAAAAGCAGTGTATCATTATTATTGTTAAAGAAATGGAGAAATGCTCAAATATCAACGAAATTTGACATGTACGTGTCGCTTTAATAGTAGATATTGAACGACACAGATATAGAATTACTGAAGATGATACCTCCTTTTATATACAATTATTTAAAACATGCACCATATTTTTTATTAATATTAGCTCTAGGTTAAATTGTTAGTACCTCTTGACCAGGAATTCCGTCAGTACCCTGGAATGAAAACATGTGACGTGTTAGAAAAAAACTGTTAGGGGAAATATGTAACATGTATTACAGAAATTGTAGTGAAATTTTGGAAATTCAAACAATTAAAATATTGAATCGAACAAATGAATGAACTAATATATTTGTGATGTGATATTTGTGTGTGATAATTTTCAACAATTTCAGCCATCTTGCTTTGACTCTCAATCAGACTCTTCCAGTGATATTTCTAGCTCTTGAAATTCATTTGACATAAACCAGAAATTTATGTCAGCATTTTCAAATTCTTCGTTCCTGGTGAGCATCGAATTCAAAACAATTAAGACGATTGGTAACTCAGTGGCCAATATTGGAAAATTGTATAATTTTATTGGTTTTCTATTTCTTCATCAATATACAAAAATATCCAATTTATGGATAGTGTCAGTTTTTTTTAACAAATAACGGGTCAGTGTACTCGAAATATAAAAAGAACTTCTGAAGGAAGGAAAAAATGACTTGATAGTGAAAAATATCTTTGAGAAAATAAGTTTCAAATTGATTCAAACACATTACTTTATTACATTACACAATTCAAATGATATAAAAGTTTAACGAGATATTTTACCTATTGTATATTATATCTGCACTGTACTAGCAACACATGCAATATTGGACGAGTTATCAGGTGAAGTTAAATACATGAAATTAAGGATTTCCAAAGCGATAATTCTCAATTATCAAAATTTAGTCAGGTTGAATTAGACCAAAAAATAAGAGTAAAGCTACCTAAATTCCCACCAAGCTGAAAATCAGTAAGAGTGTTTGAAATATGATTAAAAATAAAATTTGAAATTTCCCTATCTTTCCCCTGTATGGAAAAAAATTTATTAAAGGTCAAATGTCAAAAAATTAGTTTTTCGTGATTTTCAGCAAAACGGTAAGTTTCATCATAAAAATACTTGAGACAAAAATTGTAGATCATAAAAATGTATCAATACTTTTTTCCTACGAGCCATCGTTTTTGAGATATAGTGATTCAAAAAGTTGTAAAAGTTGTACGCCACGTATATACATCTGTGTAGTTGTAATATATGCTAAAATATTTTTCTATCGGTTATTGTAACTTACACTTATAATATAAAATGACAGTTTTCAAAATGTTTGTAAAACATAATTCAGTTCATTGTGCTGAAGTTTTTGAAAATAGTAATTCAACTCGACAAGAAATTATCACTAACGCCATTCGCTTTCTTCTTTCTATGTGCGGAGCTATTAAAAAAATGACCTGCTTAGATAAGTACAGATATGCATGTTTCGCTGAAAATACCAAAAGTAAAAAAACAAGTACAACTACCTTGTCTCCCTCCAACCTCAGTTGCTGCTTATCAACATCTTTTTCGGGTATATAACCAAGTTCAAGTGTGGCTTGGTTATCAGCTAGACTCTACAGACTGGGGTTGGAAGTTGATCAACAATTCATTAGAACCAGTACAAACTTTCATTCCACCTGCGCCGAAAAAACTGCTGAACACAATTTTTTGCAACTGCAAAAAGGGGTACAGTGCTAAATGTGGTTGCAAAAATGCCGGACTGTTTTGTTCTCTGGCATGTACTCATTGACAAAGCCGGTCGTGCTCTAATATTGAATCATCAACAGTGGAGGATCCGTTTGATTCCTACGAGGCGACATGCGATATATCGCTATTAACGCAGTTTCCATGTACTCAGGATTAAGATGAAGAAGAACAAGAACAAGAAGAAGAAGAACAAGAACACTACCACATAAGTGGCGTGGAAAAGTTTGCATATTATGACGATTACAACTTTTTCAATCGTTATTTCTCAAAAACGGTGGCTCGTAGAAAAAAAAGTATTGATACATTTTTTGTAGACAATTTTATGATCTACAATTTTTGTCTGGAGTATTTTTATGACAAAACTTACCGTTTTGCTGAAAATCGCGACCATTTTTTTGACTTTTAACCTTTAATGAAAATTTTTCCATGCAGGGGAAATGGGAACTTTCAAATTTCATTTTCAATCATATTTCAAACCATCTTGCTGATTGTTAGCTTGGTGGGAATTTAGGTTGCTTCGAATGTCTAAATTGACCGGACTAAATTATAAATAATTTCAAATTTCAAACTCTGACTACTGTCAAATACATTCTGTTCAAGCAAATTGATATTCGTTTCTACCATGATTGTTTATTTCCAAATTTCAGTCAACAATTTCAGTAGTTTGAAGTATCATTATAGAGAAGTCGATAAACTCACCGGAAGTCCTGGATCCCCTCTTTCACCTTTACTTCCAGGTTCGCCTTGGGCGCCCTAATGAAGGAGTTCAGTTTGAGTGTGAAATCAAATTACAGGGTATTTTTCGTTGAATGAAAAATTATGTGATGAAAAAATTTTCAAACAGAGAATGATTCTAATGTAAACACTTGTTCCAAACACTAGAACTCGGTCCCTTTCCTTCGACGTGTGTTTCGCTCATCTAGTTAGCAGCATCAGGAAATGAAATGATTATCAGGTTATCCCTCAGTTCAGCGAGATATTGACCATCGCGAATCTAAGGACTTTCAAATCCCGCTCAGATCCTCTACTGAGTCTACATATTTTTATATTTTGTATAGCTTACTGAAGTATGGGTACTCTCATGAGCAAATATAGATATAATTATACTCTCTACATTGCAGAAAGGTGAAACTTCATTTGCCAATGAAACTATTGTGGAGTGAGACATAAATTCATTTTTATTGAAATAATAATTCAATATACATGTTGTTGAAAGGGACAAGATCAAAATTTACGCAAATAGACATCATTTTTGGTACTTTATTGATAAGAAAAAAAAGATATTTGACGTAAAATGATTCCAAAAACGAACACTTTTCCCAAACATCAGAAATGCAATACTTTTATCAACGCGCGTCTCACCAACCAACTTGGCGTCTTCAGGTGATGGTGAGAAACAAAAACGCCAACTCGTTTGGTGAAAAACGTGTCGGAAAAGATTATTGTATTTTTCGTGATTGTTTTGACGGAAGACAATAGTCATCGTCAATTTTTTACTAGTTTTTTTTAAACAGGAAGGGGGATCCTATGATACCTATTAGGTATTTCATCGGTCTATCCGACACATTTTTGTTTTTGGAAATCGGATAAGCCGTTCATGAGTTATTAGCAGTCTCATATGAGTTTAAAAAAACCCTACTTTTCCACTCCAGTTTATAAATTTTTCGAACGTTTATCATCTACTTCTTGATAATAATGAATTTATGAATTCATTAGGATTAGGAGCTCTCGAATAGACTGCAGCTCAGTTATGTAAAGTTTATATTTCACGAATCTCCACAAATAATCCAAGTGCATTATATCAGGGTCACTCTGAGGAACAAGGGCCTATTTAATTTTGCTGAAACGTAACACCAGACCCACAAGATCATCTGATGTTTTAGAGATTTCATTTCTGAGTCCATTGTTATCACTATGTGTTTCTGAGTGTGTTCATTTATTTGTACTCATATTATAATTTCAATATCTTACTGTTTTTCAATATATGCAATTTTGTATTCTCTTTTTGTGTACCTATTTATGATCTAAATCATAAGCAAAGGAACTATTGAATTGAATTTAAGTCAGTCAATCAAACTGATTGAGCTGAGGAGATTAGAAGAACTTTGCATAATGAAAAAACGAATTTTCAGAGGCGCATTCTTTTTTTTAATAACAACAAAAGTATTTTATAAATAAGATATCGTATGTAGTAAAAGTTCCAAACAATGAAATTAATTGGAAAAATTCGAAGTGACAGTAGGGAGTTGAAATTAGGTGGAAAAGTGGTCAATTGAAAACTGAAACACTTTTTTCTGAGGCACTTTTGGAAAATTCCAGATAGGTATAACCCAATTTTTTTTAATCTCTTCGGATAATGTCAAATTTGACATATCCAGAATATCAAGTGACAACTTAAATGGCTCAAGTTCAGTAATTTTTTACAGTTACTGCAAAGTCAAATTTTGATTATATCTGATAAAAAAATCATGGTGCGGACTGTAGTGGTGTCACTGTATAAATTACAGTGTGAACATAAATGTACCCTCCCATCTTAACTTTTCAATGGGGCAAAATATCACAGTCAGAAAAAGAATGTTGTGGAAAGGAAACATTTTTAATTATTTTTTGATGAACATACATGAAAAATAGATTTGGATATATTTGTGATGCACTGTTTGGAACGTTTGGTGTAGTAATGAGTATTATTCGAGTTTTTTCCCAACACCAAATAGTTATTTCCAACACTTCGACAAGATGTTTCGATCACCAAGTGATCATCTTCAAGATGAAGATGATCTCTTAAAGATGATCACTTGGTGATCGACACACGTGTCGAGGTGTTTTTTTTGGTTCTTTCGGAGCTGTCTGACTTTTCCATTTAGTCTAAGTCTCCAGAAAATACTGCAGCCTTTTGGACTTATTGCGTTTATTCTTCCATCTTCTCATGCCACCCATTCCATCAGTCTCGTTCCCTGTACTGGTTTGTACAGGTTCCGTGTTGGATGTTCGTCTTATTCTTCTGGACATAATTTTGTACGTCCAAATATTGCCTGCCTCCTGTGATTCAGTGCCTGACATTCGCATAAGATGTGTAGAGCTGTTTCTATCCCTTCGTTGCATAATTAGCAGCTGAGGTCTCCGTTCATTCAGGTGTCCTCTAAGCGGACAATGGCCGGTTAGTAACCCTGTAATTATTCTGATCCGATCCCTACTATATTGAAGTAGTTCTGCAATTCTTTTCTCGGACAGTTCCCTAATGAAGGTTCTACTGTGTTTGTTGCCAGGTACTATTGTCCAGTACTCTGTGTGCTTCTTATTGGTCCATGTCCTAATCTGGTTTCGTGCCAATGATTTTGGTACCCCCAGAGCTGGTTCAGGACCTATATATTGAGTTGATGATCCGTGCCTAGCGCATTCATCAGCTTTATCATTACCTGTGATTCCTGAATGCCCTGGCACCCAGTACAAAGTTAATTTGTTCCTGTTTGCAAGTTCATTCAGTTCTTCATGGCATTTCCAGACCAGTTTTGATGTCACCTTCGGGTTTGTCAGAGCCCCTAGTGCGCCCTTGCTGTCTGTTAAAATATGGATCCGCTCATTTCTTTGAGGTCTCAATAAAATAAGCCTTGCCACTGCGAGATAGTATACACTTCCGCCTGAAAGACGGATGAATATAGTCCTAGCGTATAACTATACTTTAAATTTCTATCCCCTCGGTATATTCCAGCTCCCGTTCCATGTTTGGTCTTCGATTCATCTGTATACCAGGTGTTTTTTCCAAACATGTTTTCGGGATGACTAATGGTATTCCACTCTTCACGGCTTATGATTTTGGCCATGAAGTTTGTGTTAAAGGTGTGCTTCGGTGTCATGTGGTCCGTGCACATATTCAATATGTACTCCTCCACAAGTTCCGAAATTTCTGTTCGGTCCGATCATTTGTAGTTCGGTAAGTTTTCCAGTCTGAATTGGCCCATCCTGGCCTCCCCCTTCATCACAAAGTGTAAAGGAGGTAAATTCAGGTGTCGATGTGTTGAAAATAACGATTTGGGTTTGGGAAAAAACTCCAGTAATATTTATTTGGATATATGTTCAAAATGTTTAGGAAAGATGGATTTTGGTTTTCTAGTTTTTCATCTTCATACATTAAAAATTTGGGAATCTGACAAAAAAAATAGAAGCAGTTAATTTTGAAATAAACCCTTTATAAATAGAGACTCAATAGAGATCAACTTGTCTGAAATATATGAATCATATCTATATTTTAATTATGACTTATATTTCTTGTACCTCTCAATTTGGATATACCAAAAAAGTATATCGTCTACGCAGAACACTACATAAATAAAACTCCTCTAAAGACAGCGAATATGAACCAAATTCTAAGAAAGTTTGTAGGAGAAAACTTCTATACTCACTTTCATTCCATCCAGCCCCGGTGGACCCTGTGAAGAAAAACGAGTAGTAAAAATATCATTTAAAGGATATTGGTGAAAGCTGAAATGATGATGGAAGCCAAAATGCTGATCTGTCAAAATGCACAAGTATGCTAATAACGAAAGTATTATCTTACCATGCAAGTCGTATTCCGCAGTGATGCAGTTATTCCACTATGCTTTTTGAAGTGAACACAATACCCAGCCATAAGCAAAAACGAATTAGTCTTCTTGTTACTATCATCGTGAAATATAGAACCGACTTTCAAGGATAACTCTTGGCAAGCATTTGAAAATTTGATATATTGAATTAAACTATTTAGTAACGATACCAGTTCCACCAGTTTATTTTTTATAGGAGAAAATGACTGTTTCATTGCAAAAAATTGTGTTCGTCATTATTCATCTGAAAAACGTTAAATCAGAAAGACTTTTTTCCTGAGTGGAACTTATGTGAAAAAACTTGTTTTTGGTGAGTTTCGCGAAACAAAAGTTTCGTTTGTGGAGAGTTGTTACATTCTACATGAATGCCAGCAGTACTAGTTATACAATTTCAATCTCGTATTTCATCTCCAGCCTCAATTTTGAAAATAAGTTAGGTAGAGTTACAATTACAATTGAATTTTGATAGGCTTTCAAAAACAAACGAAAAATTGAGTTTCAAATTGTATAACAATCCATGGGTCCATCATATTCAATGCTACTTTCATGGTGGTTGATTACCATGTAAATTCATACAGGCGTAAATATTGGTATGTAGATTTTCGAAATCAATAAAGTAAAAATCTAAAAATTCATCCCACAAGAATTAATGCATCAGAAAATAAAAGATGAAATATATTTTCACGGTGGAAATGTGTTCTGTTGCCAGAAAAATTTTAAAAAACGCTGCAGAATGGCACATTTTTGGCCTCTATTTCCACTGAAGATTATCTATACATTTTTTTTGGCAAAGAGTGGTACAAAGATTTCAAAGTCAATCGAACACTAGTTATGAGTATTCAAGAGACACTTTATTGTGAGATTTTCACTAAACAGTTAAACAAAAACACAACACGTGTTTTATAATATATAGTCTTTCCTTAAGCGCCTAATAGTATATTATTAAGCTTTCTAGTATACTATTAAGTTAACAAGAACAGGCATCTATTCCTAATATAGTATACTAGTACCTGATAGTATACGATATAGCTTGTTGAAATAATATTTTAATCATCAGATTCCCCTGACTATTACATAAGGACACATTGTAAAATACATTTGGACCAGTAGATAAGACAACATTTTGAAATTAATTAAGGGCACTTAAGAGATATCTATGGTACCACTTGGTGATCGAAACACCTGTCGAGGTGTTAAAATAACGGTTTGGTATTGGGACAAAACTCCAGGCGGGTTGACTCTCCTTGTTCATTTTTCACTGCCTGAACCACTGTGCATGCTGCTTTTGTCGAATGCATTGGCTTGGTATGTAGGAGTTGAGCAAACCGGTCATAGGATGCCTGCTTCCACGTAGCCCCGTTGGATATCACTTGTATTTCTGTTACTCCCTAGATGAATGGCATCCTAACGATGGCTTAATCCTAAGGTGAGTGTATCCGTGCCGAGAGGATGAATGACACTGAGCCTATCAGCTGTCTCTACGGAACCTTCGAGATACCGGGCGCCCTCTCGTCGTAGCACCGCCTTGTCACAGTAATGCGGGGCTCTGCCGTTATTGACCTTCTTTCCATAGCTACTTGTGGGACTTTTAAGGACAGCGTGAGTCATCTCCTCAAGAGCGGGATACCTTATAAAACCGCCTTGCACCAAATGCTTGGGCGGCATACGCAGAATCTGTCTCAGGTGGAGGAACAAATCCACCGTGAGCAGGTTAGCAAACGCCTAATTGATGGTTCACAAAAACCAGAGGCGAAAAAGCCCTGCACGGTTGAATCTGAGCAGTCACCTTCGGGTGTAGCTGACGTGCAAAATCCTTATATGGAAAGGTTGTCGCGGGTATCAAGATGGGAATCTGGCACCTTGACTATCCGACTGCCTCATATACTCATATACATACAGCAGAGCATATACTTTGTGCCTGCCCCGCTGGGGACTGAATCAGGTGTTTAGAGTTTGGCAGAGGCGCATAAATCGGGCTGACTTTGAGCGATGACATGGCTTATGTAGGCTTCGAGCACCACTATGATTTGTGGCTCATTTGCAAACACCTGCGACTTAAGTGAACTCCACAAGAAAAAGTCTAACGCGGTCAAATCGTACGATCTTGGTGGCCAGTTCACACCACCTCCAAGTTAAATGACCATGCCCTCAAATCGCTTGTGCAAAATATTCAATGTGACATGAGCTGTATGGCACGTAGTGCCGTCCTGTTGAAACCACATATCGTTGGCGTCCATATCATCCAGTTCAGGCCAACAGAAGTTGGTAATCATTGACCTGTAGTGCTCGCCGTTGACAATGATGGCCTGGCCAACTTTGTTATCAAAGAAATACGGACCAATGATGCCGCCAGCCCAAAATACACACCAACCTGTGACTTTTTCGGGATTCATTGGACGCTCCTAGGCCTCATGTGGGTCGGTCCCAAATTCGATATTTTTGTTTGTTCAGAAATGGGCCTCATCGCTGAAGATGATTTTCAATGAAAATTGGGATCAGTTGCCAACTGCTCCAGAGTCCATTCAGCGAACATAAGTCATTATCTATGGTTATTCACCTTCAGTTCCTGGATCAGTTGAATTCTGTACGGGTGCAAGCTAAAGCCACGATGCAAATGTCTTCTGAACCAAATGTATCCACCACATAGCAAATAGTCCTTTCGATAGGACGATTATGGCGATCGTAAAATGGACGAAGCGCGCGGTAAGTTGCCCGAACAGAACACCCATTCTGATGAAACAATTCTGTCATTTGCACGTGTTGTTGAAAGCTGTATAGTCCGGTCATTATACAATATTATATTGACGAAAATTGCGACAGAGCTAAATTTAGGTGAAGACCTTTATATTACCATAAAAAATGAAATTTTGAAAGGTCCCAATCTGTCTCATGGGCGCTTCAAAAGTTATTCGGGGTCAAAGGTCAAAATTTCTGTTTTTTTGAGTTTTTCTCTAAAAGCGTGAGCTATATCAAGAAATGCTTCAGACTAAAGTTGTAGATCTCAAAATTTTCTACAAAAATGGTCTTAACATTTTTTCTGTAAGTATCACCGTTCCTGAGATATCGCTTTTGTAAAAGTCACGTTCTATGTAATATGCACACATTAGCCACGTATGTATACATTCAGGTACTTAAGCAAGTGAAAATGCCTGTTTGTGTCTCTTTCATGTATATAACATATATTATATTCAGAAAATATACATTTAAAGGACCGTCAGTCCCTTCGAAAATCCCCTCTACCCGTATGGCCTTGAATATAACATCTGGCTACCTATTCTACTGTCCATGTGATGTAGTTCATGTGCCTGCTTCTTTTAGTGTAAAACGTTCTGTTCGAATGAATATACGTATTTATTACAAGCGTCTACAATAAGAGTTTTTAGTCATTAATAATTGAAAAAAAATGTCACAATTTTGCTTTATTTGTTCTAAGCTTTTGACTGAAGATGAAACTGTTGTGGTCAATCGTGGAATGCAAACATCGATACAAGTGATGCGAGAAGTGATGAGTTTACAGAATATTTAAGAGGTCTGAAGTCCGTTACAATCCACGTGGATTGCCGAAAATCATACACCCGGAAAACTTCAATTACCGCAGCAAAAAGATCACGAAAAGATGAACAGGCCAGTACTTCAAAAGTAAGTCCACCTCGTAGTAGAGCACGAGTAAGTGAATCCAGCTTTAGTTTTGAAGAAAACTGCTTATTTTGTGGTGATGAAGCAGATAAATAGGCTGAGAAAAATAAACTCCAGAGTCTTTGAAAAAAAATTTACAAAGTTTCTACACTCAAATTTAAAGAATCTATTTTGAAATTAGCTGAAGATCGTTCTGATGACTTATCAAAAGCTGTCGTTGAGCTGTCGTGAAGATATTCAATCTTGTGTGTTTGACAATAAATAAGTATTGTGACTAGAAATTACGTAATAACGATTCGTGGAATAGGCCTACTGGGAAAACCACGTTAAAAAAACGCGCCAAGTACACTACCTCACAGGTGGTGTGGAACGTATGTATATTACGAAGAACGTGACTTTTACAACTGCGATATCTCAGGAACGGTGATACTTACAAAAAAAATCATATGGACCATTTTGATAAAACTTACGATTTTCGAGAAAAACTCAAAAAACCTGAAATTTTGACCTTTGACCCCGAATAACTTTTCAAGCGCTCATGGGACAGATATGGACTTTTATGTCTTATGGTAAAATAAAGGTCTCCTCCATAATTTAGCTCTGTCGCAATTTTCGTTATTTCATTACTGTTTTCAGGTCTAAATTGACCGGACTAGTATTCGTCCATGTTGATTTGGCAAAACAGACTGAATAAATAACAACTAATTTGACAGATGTAGCTTCAAACAAGATGGCCTTTACCCATTGTCAAAGTTTCAAAGTCCCGGTTGAAAACCCCTATACAATGGATACACTATATACGCTATATTCGCATGTCAAGACACGCCCGAAAAAGATATTGTATACGCAAAAAGTGTTGCATTCATGTGAAAATGTTCAGTGAATAGCTCAGAATAAAATGTTTCTTGAAATGGATTTGCACCAACTATAGGCCGATTCTATTACATTACTAGTTATGAGGTTCAGAAACAAAAAGACTTCCTTGAAACTGCTTGCTCTTTCAATATTTTTTTTATAATATGAAAGGATTTCAGATAGCACCAATTCCAGCACTCTACGATGTTATAAAATACTACATACATTTGTTTACTTCGTTGCAGTGCTATGTAGGTACAAATATAGATTCCAATTGTCAATAGTAGATATGACAGTGACGTCCAAAATTATGAATATTAAAAAACATTATGAATATTACTCAAAAATATTTGGAGACATCTGATCTTAGATGATGCGACTAGTGAGTTGGACTTTTATACCATCACTGAGAATAATACATTTAAATCGGAAATGTTATTTTTCAGTTTAGCGTGCTTTTGCTTCGTGAACAGAATAAAGTTTAACAATTTAGAAATCCAGGAGATGGAATACGTGAATTTTAGTAGTGCGGCTCGTTTTGTTTGACTCAAAAGTTAAATTCGATAAACGAAATGTAGTTGATGTATGCATAGCAGGTATTACTTATGACTATTTCTTTCATAACCGCCCCGCAGTGGTTCATGGTGATCCAAGCACAAGAGTCAATGTAAATCAAAGCGTTTTTAATAATTACAGCACATGCACATACAGTGAATTTCGTACATGATATTACGTCGAACTTACCTAAGTACATATTATTAAAATTAAAAATATCTTACAATTCTCAGGTTCCATCTTAATCCATATCAGTCGCGTACAATGATTGCACTTTTCCAAAATTAGATTTTTAGATAACAGAGTTCATTGATTACTTATTGGAAATGCGATAATTATGTGCAAATACAAGAAATGAAATTGAAATTGTCAAACTATAGAGAAACTGTCACTTGCCTGTTTAGCATTGTAGTGCTAAAAAGTTACCTGTTGATTGCAACTATTCAACAATTATTTCGGAATACACCAATTTGTCTCAAATTTCCATTTAGTCGATTACATTATTTTGGCAAAACAGGCTTACAATAATTTTTTTGTTGTCTGGAATAATTTCAGGAATCATTGTTTCTGAATATAAAATCTGTTTTTATTTATACAGGCCTAATTTTTTGATCGATATTCACTTTCCTATACAAAAAATCCCACTAAAATAGTTCAAACACCATAAAGTGTACTTCTAAACATGTTTGGTTATAGTATGTCCAATTGTCAGTTACTTGACCACTTATTTACAAAGACCCCAATAGATTGATTCATCATTATTTGTTTGGTAAACATAGAGGAAAGTGCTCTATCTGCCATCCTGAATAGGAAGAAGTTGGTGGAAAGAATATTTATGTTGAGAAAAAATTTGTTGTGAAGTTATGCTCAAGCGTATTTGTTAATTCTTCTGTTTGTTGTTGGATAAATGAAATAAGATTATGAGAAGAGGTGGTGTAAGTCATGTTGATGTGTGTTTTTATGTATGACTGTGCAGTGGAATCCAGATTTCTACTGCCTGTTTTTGCCTCAGAGAAAATTCTGATGCCAACTTATTTCCAGCTAACAGAACTATGTTTGCATGGATATTGCTTTTCTGATTATTTTGATAAATATGAAAGTGATTGTGAGAGGACACCATCAATTGCTTAACATCTAGAAGAAGGGATCTAGATACGCCAAAAAAAGCTTTTGATGGTTTGAGATTCAATGGCACAAATCACCGGATCCAGAAAATAGAATTACATTTCACTATATTAGACAAAAAAGGCTGTTACATTCACACACACACCTCGACACGTGTTTTAACCACCAAGTGATCATCTTCAAGAGAAAGAATAATCATCCTCTTGAGGATGATCACTTGGTGTCGAGGTGTTGAAAAATAAAAAATAACGGTTTGTTGTTGGGATAAAACTTCAGTAACATTCATTTTACAGATGATTGAAGACCTATTTCTTCTTCACAAGGAAAATAAACATGTTGCAGCTCAAGGTGTTCACTAAGTAATGAAAAAATAAACACCAAGATTTGGTTATTTCAATGACGCTGTTATCAATGAATGATTAGTACTCAAAAATATAAAATTTTATTTTAGACATCAGAAAACTAACCCAACAAATAAATATATGCTTCTTTTGTCTCTGGGATGGCAGAGACAAAATACGATTTGGCGATAGGGATATAGTCATATCTTCTTGAAAACCATATGCTCCAGTTAAGTATGGAAAAAATTCAGGAAAAAATATCTATCCAACTGATAAAAATACGCTTTACGAAGCCTAAAAGCAAGCCATGATAGTTAAACATCTGAAGACGGTAGCCACTCGCGCCAGCGAAACGTCAGGCATTCAAACTCGAAAAACAGTGACACTGAAAACCTCAGCCGCGAAAGTCTAAACCATTTTGTCATTGGGAGTTACAAAGTGAAAAATAATGTGATAGTTCAATGCATAAAAAATCAGCTTCAAATTCCCAATCACCAATACATTTGTAAAGAGAAGCAATACAAAGAAGTGATATTATCAGCGATATATTTGACATTCCAAACGCCAATGTCTCAGGAAAAGACAACTTCATTTATTTAGAGTAATGGGGGATACAAATAAGAAATGAATAATGCCTTATAATGTTTCATAGTACGTGATGTCATTATTGAATATAGTAGAAATAAAATGAGAGTGGGTGTATTCTTTTTGCGTTCTTTATTATAGCAGATTTAAATACTATTGAAATTAATTGTGAATAGTAAACAATGAACAAGGGCATATAACCTTTCTTGTATTGTATTGTGAGTTAAAAATAATTATCTAAGCCAACTGATTCTTTTGATCGACCATGATATATTGTATATTATTATCGTATATTTGATTTTTTAAATAGTTTCAATGAAAGGTGGCATTTTCGATCATGTTTTGGAAAAGTTCTCTCGAAACTGTATTACTTTGTTTCAATATACTAAACCTACTATAAAACACCTATAAAAATGTAACATTTATATTACAACACTGTTGGTTTGATAACCTCAAAAATAATGGCTTTCGAAAGTCTTTATACATTTACCTTCCTTAATATTACGGGGTGAGACAGAAGTTTGTATTGAATGTATAATCTATTTGAGTCGGTTTACTTTTCATAAATTCTGAAATACCTCTTCCTGGTGGATTCTGGGACCTCAAAACTGTGTTCTGAATCACCCTGTAATGTCAGATTTATATGTAGATATCTGATATTTATTCACTACTCAATACACTCTTGGTAATCCAACATAACATTTTAAATGTGTTAAGTACTAGAATGGACGAAAAATGGCTTGTATCCCCATACATTGCATGTTAGGTACCAATGAAACAGTTACAACAAATAAAAATCGCAATCACTTTTTTGGTCAATTGTAAAACCCATCAACACTTCAGTTTTCCCTCGTACGTCTTGGTTTTCAATTTGAGATCAGTCATAGCCATTAAGTACTCAGTAGACTAGCAAATATTGGAATAACAAATTGAAATGGGACTTCAAAGAAACTCTTAAAAATCCTGATTGAGTCCTCGGGCATGCATACTTGATGGGTTTCGCATTTCATAGGAAAATAAATGAGAAACGTTTTTGCCGGAGATTCACAAACAGAATTCTGTATTAGAATTATTCAATGATAATCTTTCTGGGGATGTAGGTTCTTTTGAAATAGATGATTTAAACGGACAGTTCGATTTGTTATAACTGGTATCAGTAGTAGCTACATTGTGATCATCTGAAAACTTGCAATCGGGTTTAAGTATGTAAGAAAGCATAACTTCATGAAAATAACGAAAAAAATGGAGTGCAATTTTCGAAATACAGATCAGAGATAAAGTTTTGAAGCTTATCAAATTGTGGATTCGATTGATTTTGTTTTAAATTCGTTTGCCTGAGCATCTAGAAAATGAGCAGGTCAATTCAAGGTAACCTGAGAATCAAAATACTTCAAAGTTCATTGTTGACTTGCTGATATCTTTATATGTTTTTTAAAATAATATTTTCCTTGAAAAAAATTAAAATAATAGTTTTCCGCATGTAGCATACATATAGCATATGATAAAAACGTTTCTGTCACATGTAATTTTTGATATTATTACACTTTTATACATAAGGATGATTCATGATACAAAAAAACGGTTTCAAATAACGCACATTTTGAGGCTGACGACCAATTGTACCATAAAAATGGCATTGAAAAATATTATGACTTCTATAATAGGTGTATCGTCTCCAATGGGCGAATAATGAAGTAAAATTCTATTAAAAAAACTACGAACTTTTCAGCCCAACTGTATTGTAACTAAATTTGAAATTGGTAATGTTTTGCTGAAAATAAATACACAATTATGACTCACGTATTCAGATATACATTGTTCAAACTTTGAGAAAATTGTAACAATCGGTTATATTTTGATTTGGGAAATTTCTACAGATCAGTTCGAACAATTACTGTGGAATCTTTTTTCAAAAACATGACTTTTGAAAAATGGTGTTGGAACGTGAATTTAAATGTATATTTGTTTGAATTATCCATTTATTTCATTCATTTAATATAAAAACTTCCAGACGAAACTTTCTCTATGGTTGAGAAAACAAAAAAATATACAGAAACTATATATCCATTATGATGTTGTTCTCAAGAAATATATTGACTCGTTTCAGATTTTTAATTTTTTCCTCTGACGAATTGCAAAGAGAAAGCATTATAATTCAGAATTTGATAAAGAACTCATCATCTCTATATAATATTTGGACTCAAACCCGACCCGGATTAAAAGTTATGAAAGATGGAGTTACTTTTGATTTTATTTATTGTTATAGTTATAAACCCGATTGTAAATTTCCTTGTAACACGCTTTGGTAATATTTATAAATAGCAGCATAGATACAGCTCGAATACAAATATGACAGTAACTAATAGTAAAATGTCTGGAACATAGCAATTCCTCAACTTGCTCTCATTGAAGATGCACAAATAGGATATTCGACATTTCCATTCTTCCTGGTTTCTTGAAGGTAGACAATTGAGCAAGTTTGAGAAAAAGTAATGATTCAAAACATAGAAATATTGTTGACAATATGTTAATAATGGATTCAATTTCCTTGGCAGTTGGTGATTTTTCTATATCACCATTTATTGTCCTCCAATACATGTGCAGGGGAGTTTTAAAAATTGTCCATAAACTGAGTCCGAACGGAAATCGGTGAGGATACTGTTATTAATGTTGTTAATAATTTTGTTAATTTGTTAGGCTGTTTTGTTGTTTAACGTTCTCTAGGCCTATAGCTATGGAGTGTGGAATAATATGGCTTCCTTACCGCTGAACCCGCTTTTCCGTAATCACCAGGTCTGCCGCTCTCCCCTCTCAAGCCCATCGGACCCTTGAATTGGAAAAAAAAGATTGGATTAACTGAAGAAATGGATGACTTTAGTCAAGGTATCATCTGGTGTACACAGATTTCTCGAAAGCTTTCGACAGAATAAATCACACACTTCTATTACACAAGCTCTCGAACGTAGGTTTTTCCAAAATGTATATAGCACTTTTGGAATTATATTTATTCAACCGTAAACAGTTTGTTCAATACAATTGTTACGAATCGGAAGTGTATACGGCAACCAGCGGTGAACCACAGGGATCTAATTTAGGCCCACTGTTGTTCTTGCTGAAGAGAAATGACCTGTGTACATCTCTCGAACGCAAGAGGCCTATGTTTGCCGATGATTTAAAATTATATACGTCCGTCACTTCTTTAAATGATTGCAGTTATTTGCAGATCCAGTTGAATATTTTTCATAGGTGGTGTATCAAAAATAAACTCCCAGTGAATATATCCAAATGTGAAGCAATTACATTTACTAGGAAAAGTGATAGTCTTCACTATGCATACTCAATAGATAATGTAGAATTGCAGCGTACTGATGCGATAAAAGATCTGGGAATTTATTTTGATGCGCAGCTCATCTTTGACATACACGTTAGTCGTACAGTAAATGCAGCATATCGTGCATACGGCTTTATCGTAAGAAATTGTAGAAATTTCACAAACTTGTCTGCTCTAACAAAAATGTATTTCTGTTTTGTCCGATCAAAACTAGAATATGGATCTCTAATATGGAACCCTATATATGGACAATATATTTCTATCGTGGAGAAGGCACAAAAAACATTTGTGAAAATTTTGAGCTTTGAAATTGATGGAGTATACCCACCTAGAGGCCAAAACTATGTTTCTTTATTACAAAGATTTGACTTTATATCCTTAGAAAAACGCAGGGCGCAGACTTCCTTAATATTTCTGTACAATCTTTTGAACAATAAAATTGATTCCTGTGAATTATTATCTTACATCAACATATTTGTACCCCGGAAAACATCTCGAGAAAGCTGCACTTTTATGTGTAAACGGGCGCAAACTAACCTTATGCTTAAGGCACCAATCTATGTAATGTGCACGAACTATAACAAAATTTGTGAATATTGTGATATTTTTTCCTGTTCTTTAATCGAATAAAAAAATAGGTCTAAAGCGTTTATCGTATGATAACGCTGAGATCTCTATGTATTAGTGCTAGGAGTATACTTGATATATATTGTCATCTTAAATTGCTCTGTAAATGGTTGTTATTGTTGAGCAATAAATGCTTTATTATTACTATTATTATTATTATAGAAGGAGATGAATGCACCACAATATCATTGCCACCTGATTAGATGCAAACATCCAATCACATTCCCTTCCTTTTATATCACTCCGTCACCACCTTGGACAAATCATCGAAGGCACCAGTTTTACTAAATACAAAAAAACTTTCAGACGACAATAGGTTAATTTTAGCAGCTTTCGGTTACTTGATTTTGAAGATTTCAACTTAGTTCAACAACATACTTGTTATATGAAGAGTATAACATATAAACTTCAGTAGCAAAGACCAACTGAATGAATGTGTTAACACCATAATGATAGAAGGTGTCTTCAGATATCAAAATCATTTGGAGCTATTTTAGGAGAAAGCTTTCTCAATTCTTATAGGTTTTGTATATGGAATTTATCCATTCCACTTATAAATGTACCCTTCCAATCGGGTTATTGGAGACAAATGTAATTTCACAGAGTCAACAGTAGGCTAAAACTCAGTTATAAAAGATGAACTAGCGTATTTTGTATTTTGTGGAGGACACCAAATCGGGAAGAGTAGGGATGGTGAGTGTAAGCTCACAGCACTTAGGCCACATTTGACCCATTGTACGTCCTCCCGAGGAGTTGTCCTCCTAGGTTATCGTCCATCCTGTCCTTTCTAGGAAGGTGGACACGTTACTGGGAGACATATCCTTGATATCGACAGGTGTAGGCCAAGACTCGCCGAACACACACTCTCTTATTGACGACAACTCCGGGCACTCGCATAGGATATGCCTGACAGTCTCATCTTCCTGTTCACACATCCTGCATAGAGGTGTCCACTAGCGCCATATTGAGGAGGTGTTTTCTTAGTTGACAGTGGCCAGTCAGAAATCCTACTGTTAAGAGTAGATTTCTCCTGGTCATCGCCAGATATTTCTTCGGCGCCAGCTTCCCAGGGTCGCCCAGGGTGATCCTGGCAAGATTGCATCCTTTGATTCCATCCCATCTCTTCAGATATTGAGCATGGCTGCAACATTTGGCTAGTTCCGCAATTGTCGAAGTCATCAGGCCGTAGGTGCCACTGGGTCCTAAAATTCTCAGTTCAGCCGCTTCCTTGGCTAAAGGGTCGGCAATGCGATTACCTTCACCCCTGTCGTGCCCTTCAACCCACCTCAGGATATTATCTACCGAGGATTTGGCTAAATCTTGGTGACAGTTTAGTACTATCCCTGTAACACGTTGTCTGTTTAAGACTAATAGGGCTTGTCTGCTGTCAGTGCAGATTGATATGTTTTTGCCAGAAATTCCTTTTCTGGTTATTTCTTTTGTGGCTATTGAGATACCAGCCAGTTCTGTTTGGAACACGCAGGTATTTTTTCCCATTCCCCACTTAATCCTTAGGCTTAGTGATCTGGAGTACATCTTGGGAACCATTCTCTGTTTACTCGCAATCATTAATGCCGAAGCACGTTATTTTCTCTGTCTCTCTAGATTATTCTTTGAAAAACTATTTCAAGTATGAATGTCTAAAAACGTCAAAGACTCCAGGAATAAATGAAAATCATATTGAAACAGTGATAAAACGTTTTTGATTTGTGTCAGAACGTAGTTGTTTGACAAAATTCCTTTCAAGCCCTGGGTTCAGTCTTAGTTACAAGAGTAGGTACTCTCGAATTGTGAGTCTTATAATTTTCAGATAAAATGAAAGAGAAACGTAGAATAATTTTGTGTTTCGTTCTTTTTTTGTGTTTTTTCACGTGTCACATCATATTCTGAAAAATATAAACATTGTAGTGAAGAACTTCATAAAGATGTAAAAGGGTAATTTTTTATTCATCCTTATGGGAAACTGCGTATTTTTCACAAAGAGAAATGTCTTGTCTTATTTGATAATTATGTCTATCGAAAAAAAGAATTATGTAGATACTCATCATAACGTTCAGGAGGTTATTTACAATTTACAAATTGTGGATGGTGAAAAACCCAAAAAAGTCGATGAAAATGTTCTGGTCTTAAACTTTTCTTTATTTTCTCCCATATCTGCAGTGTAGAAAACAAGTGTACTGACTATTATTTGAGAATCAAAAAAATTTGGAATGACGTGGCATTTTCATAGAAGAATAGCATCAATATCTAGAAAAATCTTTCAATATTCTTCAAAAGAAAACTATTATAAGGTCTCAGGAGTGAAAAAATATATTATCTGAAACACGTCAGTTAGCAGTTCATGTGCGAGATTGCGAAATAATGTTCGAAATCTTTTCAAAATCTGTTTTTCCGTTAATCAGCTGTCGCCCCCATACGAACGACAACTCTCAGAAAATGAGAAACTTGTGCGAGCTAAGGACTAACGAGGTCTTACCTTTTTACGTGTGATTCCTAACACGGTTGCAGAAACATCCCAGGTTCAACCAGATAAATTCTATCGAGAAAAATATCTGGTCGAGGAAGGAATCGAACCCACGACCTTCCGATCGTGAGTCGGGCGCACTACCACCGCGGCCAAATCCACAACAAACTGGAGATATATAAGATTTGGAACATAGTTTTCAGATGTGTTTATCAAAAATAACAAACGGAAAGAGTTTGTATAGTTCTATACGACATTCAACTGAATTTTGTCACTTTCTTCCTGTATGCTACTCAAGTATGAAAGTATCTATACGAATAAGTTCTTAAATTTCCTGGAGACTAGACCATCTTAAAAAAGTCTAATTCGAGGTTCGAATATTAAAATTTGCAGACTGCATAACGTACAGGTCATCTGAAAGACAACTTAAACAATATCAGTCAGTCGAAAATTGTTTATATTAAATATGAAGTTCGTAGATCATGAATGCATATGTTGAGATAACGTACGAAATTTTCAAAAAGAATAATATTGAGGTTTTGAGAACAAATACGCTGTTTTGGAAATACTTTTGACACACTTCGATCATAAATATAATGTCTTGATTACTTGGTAGTAACGACCTGTTCACCACGAAGAAAATGCTATTTTCCGAAAAACTCCAATAAATATTCAATTAATTTCAATATACTCACAGGTAATCCCATTGGCCCTGGATCGCCTTTGTTTCCTTTTTCTCCCTGAAAATGAAGAAATATTACAAATTCAATATCTCCACCATGTACAGGGCATCCCCAGAGGGACTGAAAATTTCACTAGAGGTTGTAATTGGAGGTAATATATTAGCTACGAAACCTGTCTTCATTGATATTGATTTTACTCTAATGCGAGTCGTAAAAAAGTTTTCCTTCTGAGGACACACTGTTGTGATACATTTAAACTCACTAAACATGCAAAATAATATAATGGAAAAAAAACAAAGCAAATGACTCACCACTTCTCCCTTGATCCCGTCTTTTCCTCTATCTCCTTTGATTCCTGGAGGACCTGGTAAGCCTGATGGGCCAGGTGGTCCAGGAGGACCAGGGGGACCAATCACCTGATATTGAACAAAGTAGTTGTTGATTTGTCTCAGTCCGATTCATTTCAAATTCACTATATTTTTCCAAATGGAGATATTTGTAAAAAGACTAATATTGATATTCTTTTTTCCTATTTTTTACTGTTTTTGTTTTGGGAGGAGTATCAAAATATATTTATTGCAATATGTTTTTTTCTATAATAGACACTGATGTTGGTGATAGGTTTTGTCATTTGATTTTATGAAATGTGGCGACGACCACCGAATAAGAAATCGCTTTTTGTCTTTCCCTCTCATAGCTGTGATTGCAAGCAAGTAACTACATTATAGCAGACCCCGGAAGCGAATGAAAATATGATCTGGTATCATCTACCTCATTTTTTGTTGGGAAACAAGGCAATTTCCAGTAAAATTCACCTAAAGATTGCTATTTCACCAAGTTCAATATGAAGATTCTCTCAATAATTTTGAATATCGGGTTTATTAATTGAACTCAACGAGTTCTATCGATTCTGTTGAGCTGATGTAAGACTCACCATATCTCCTGGGGAAAATTCACCGGTACCATCTCCCTGGAACAGTATAGAAAATAAAACAAAAACAAAATTTCCTAGGCTGACTCCATTGTTGGTTGTGAGAAGTGTGAATTATTACTGTAATGGACGTTTAGAGAGGATAGTCGGAAAGTAACAACTGTTTTCTATATCTATAGATATTATCAGTGGAATTTTCATTTTACAACATCAATAAATGGAAGTGCTCTACTGAAAATAACCGTTCTATTCATTACCAAAACTATAATTATCAAATGTCGAACCTACACGTATTTGGAAGAGTTTTTATTGATTTTTTCAATTATTTCCTTCTTTCTTTGGGAGTTTTCTGCTTCTTGAATACGATGGAATTTTTTCCGAGAAGAGTAATCTTCTTGATAAACAATCGTCTGTGATAGAGATTGAATTGTGTGTGGCTTTCCAGCTTCCTAAAAGAACGTTCCCTGCAAGTGGCCGTCGATGGCTATCTTCAAATGCTTTTACCATCAACGCTGTTGTTTAACCATATGTTTATTGTATATCAACGATTTATTCAAAAAATCAAGAATCCAATAAATTGCTTTGCTGACGACAGCATACTTGTCTCGTCATTCTATTTAGATTCCAGGACATCGGCTGCGGAGGAACATCTTCACCTGCAGCAGGAGGTTGCATATCTTAATGAGGATCTAAAAGTGATTTCGAATTGGGGTGAAAGTTACCAGATTCAATTCAATGCCAAGAAAATTCAGGCATCGGTTTTCTCCAGAAAGATGAATAACTCCAAACCGAATATAATAATGTCAGATCTGACAATTCTGGATAAGTTTGTTGGAGGTTGAAATGGACACCAATATGTCTTGGCACAATCACTTGAAACACTATTCTGAACCAGAAAACTGTACACACCTCAGCAACTTTTGATGCTCAGATCAGACCTACTTTTATTAACGCCCGTAGCCAAACATTAATAGATATCACGCTTACGACAGCCAAAATATCAAACAAAATCCAAGACTGGCAAGTTTCGGACCATATTTCTATGTCAGACCACCGCTGGCTGACCTATACGGTAAACCAGGATCTCAGGACTACTGTAAAATCCCGTGACCCGAAAAGGACGGATGTAGCTCTCTACAATCGACTCTTAAGAGGAGCTCTGCGGGAAACAGAGGTCCTGACTCCTGGCAACAATGAAGAACTGGAAAGGTATACGGTATCTATCCACAACAAAATAGACATTACCTATAAGGAATCCTGTCCGATGAGGATTGTTTAAACACATGGCACAACCAACACATGGTGGTGCCCAGAATTGGAACACCTCAGAAAGACAGCTAGAACGACCTTCAACAAGGCAAAACGTACAAGACTCGAAGAGGACTGGGGTATATATCAAGCCAACCTCAGAGAGTTCAAAAAAGTCTGCAGACGAAAGCAAAGAGAAGCTCGGAGAGCCTATTGTTAGGCAGTCGAAGACCTCCCACTAGCTTCTAGGCTACAGAAGGCACTCTCAAATGACCACCATAAGAGTATCGGCATCCTGACGAGAGAAAATGGCGACAAAGCCGCCAACCTCCAGGAGAGTGCTGATAGTGCTGCACTGATAGCAGACAAGCACTATTAGCTTCGAACAGACAGCGTGTTACCTCAGGGCTAGAACTAGAGTGCCACTAAGATTTAGCCAAAGCCTCGGTAGATAATAACATTATCCTGAGGTGGGTTGAAGGGCACGACAAGAATAAAGGTAATCGCATTGCCGACTCTTTAGGAAGCGGCTGGACTAAGAATAGCACCCACGGCCTGATGACTTCGACAATTGCGGAACTAGTCAAATGTTACACCCATGCACAATCCTTAAAGAGATGAGATGAAATCAAAGGATGTAATCTTGCCAGGATCACCTTGGGCGACACTGGGAAGCTGGCGCCGAAGAAATATCTGGAAATATCTGGCGATGACCAGGAAAAATCTACGCCTTACAGTAGGATTTCTAACTGGCCACTGTCAACTAAGGAAACACCTCCATAATATGGGGCTAGTAGACACACCTCTATGCAGGATGTGTGAACAGGAAGATGAGACTGTCAGGCATGTCCTGTGCGAGTGCCCGGAGTTATCGTAAATAAGAGAGTGTGTGTCCGGCGAGTCTTGGCCTACACCTGCCGATATAAAGGAGATGTCTCCCAGTGACCTGTCTACCTTCCTGGAAAGGACAGGATGGACGATGACCTAGGAGGACAACTTCTTGGGAGGATGTATAATGGGTCATATGTGGCCTAAGTGCGTGGGCTTACACTCACCCTCCCTACTCTACAGATACAGATACCAGACAGCTCCCAAGGGACCAAAAAAAAACCAAAACATTCTGTTATTTTTGAAATAGCCTCTTCCGAAATGATAAAAATGTTTTTAATTTTTTCTTTGTGGAAGATCTTACTGTTTGAAAAAAACCTGTTTTTCCGTTAACCAGCGAGTCAAAGTGCAAGCTGAGGATTAACGAGGTCTTATCTTTTAACGTGTGATTCCTAACATGGAACTACTTTTTAATAAGTATTGATGAAAACAGATTTTGTGATCAGGAAACTTCTGGAGCCCTTTCGAAATCTTGATCGAAGTGATATTTTTTCAGTTTACATAATTTTTTCGCGATTTATTGAAGTAATGGTATGATGGTACGAAGTTGTTTTATTCATATTTTCAACATCAATTTCCAATTGCTTTCTAATTCCCAAATTAATTAATTAATTTCTTCGAAAAAAGAATATGACCTATCTTAAAAACAAACACAATCCTCATTCACCATTTTTTTTAATTTTCAACCTTCATCATGGAAACTGCATATTATCAAGATATTTGTTAATATTTCCTGAACCATCAAAGTGACTGAAAATTTTCAGATATTTTTACAGAGCACAACTAATAGAACAAAAAGAATGAAACAAAATTCTTCGAAAATTTCCAACATTCACCTTATTTTTTAACAGTCCATATTTTATTTCCTAAAAGTCCTAGTACAAAAATACAAAAGTATATCAATTAAGACTAGTTTCAGATCAAAAAAAATCAGGTTTCAGATCAAAAAAATCAGGATGAAAGTTTGTTTGTTTCTCCAGATATACAAGCAAAGTTTAAAAGAAATCAAGTTATTTGCCAAAAGTAAAAATTTTCTAGTAATCTTTCGGTAGAAACGTTATAGTATGAAATTCTAGTATCTCATTAATTCGGACTTCCATTGTGTGATATTATGTGTTTGATGTATTTCAGGAAGACGTCTAGACAGCGTAAGACCTTCCATCACTTTCACAATAGAGAAGGAAGTCCACAACGAATTGCCATACACGCATTGGTGAAGAGGACCGACACTGATTGGGAAACTTCTGTATACCAAAATCCCACTAACACGGGATAGTATCTGAACCACGAACCCAACCACCATCAATAGACTAAAAGAGGAATCATTAAGACTCTATTAGACCGTGCTTTCGGGCTCTTTAATACGAATGAAGGTCTAGAGAAGGAACTAGACATCTCCAAAGAAATGGTGGAACAGATTTTGGCTGAAAGACAGCGGGATCCTCACAAGGAAGAGAAGCCGTCACAAACAGTGGTTGCACTTCCCTACATCAGAGGATTATCGAAAAGGATAAGAAGAAGTGGGTCCAAGTACAACATCAGAACCTGTTTCAGATCCGGAAACACTATCTGTAGCAGCCTCATGAAAACCAGGCCACCAAACGCGGACTGCATTCAGCTGTTATGGCGAAAAATCCTACATCGGTGAAACTAAGAGGTCATTGAATATTCGCATTGCCGAGCACAAGAAACACACACAGCGAAGGAAACCAGCAAATCAGGAATGGCAGAGCATGTTTGGACCCATCAACATAACATCGAGTGGTCCCAAGCTGAGATCATACACAGGGAAGAATATTGGTTTAAGTGGAAATTTAAAGTAGCCGCATACATGTTGTCCAACAATGCTAAGCTAAGGAAGCGTAGAGATACGCAACATATGGAAACCCATAATCAAGTTAAAAATGGCCAACCCCCGCCAAACGGTCATCTCCCACTAAACCGGTGAAGCAAAAAAAGGAAAACGTAAAATTCACAGACATCGACCAACAAACCCGGAAAATAGGCCAAGCATATTCATTTTCATCTGTGAGAGTTCATACTCTCAAAACTTTCAACAATAACTAACGAAATATGGAGCTTTCGAAGTCGTGTGTTCTTTAGAATATTTACTTTTTAATACAAGTGGTAATGCAAGGAAAAGTCTCCAAAGAAGGTTTCCTTTCTCTAATGGAGAACAGTTGTTACTTTCGCGGAATTCCTCGTAGATGGAAAGCCTGTAATATTTACCTGTCGTCGTCTCAGTTTTTTGTACTTCTGCAGGACGAGACAATCCGGAAAAAAGAAAAAATCGGCATTAAAATAATGTCTGGCAGTGTAAAGCTTGCAAGCAGAAAATGCAAATTCAATTTGGTTAAAAGCTCGGAAATATTCTAAGTTATAGTCTCAATTTTCTCTAAGTAAAAGGGCGTAGGATATTTTGAAAGCGTTTGAAATTAGATCTTGAAAAATGCTTTCCTGGCCCGACAGAGAGACATTTTTGTTATTCTCTCGTGAAATTTGTTTCAGGTCGAGGACACTGCAGGTGATTCAAAGTGGAATTCCATTAGAGTCAAGATTGAATCCTCGCTTTCAGGAAGGTCAAATTCAATTATGTGTTTGGAAAATGATAACGAATATTGAAAACAAGCGCTATGCGTGAATGATCATTTTCTTCACAGATATTATTAGGATGACTATTAATAAATGCACTACGGTTTAGAGAAATATGTGAACTGTTGGATGAAGATATTCGATGAGTATTTATTGCAAAGGGATCCCGCACAAAATGTTATGATAATATTACATGTTCAATTTATTTTGGTTGAAAATTTCAATTTCCATACATATTTCGGCCAATATCAAAGGCATAACAGAAACCTCTAGAACCATTGGTTTTACAACTTTCAATGAAAATTTCTGGAAACTTTTCATTGGACAGGAAAAACAGAATGTGAGGAAAAAAGTTGAAACATTTGAAAAGAGCAAATATTCACGTTTCTCTTGAATCTTGTGAAAGTGAAAAAGGGTAGTACTGTTCATTATCGTATAAAGTCCACTGTTTTAATCATATAAAAGCAGGGGAGCCCACGGTGCAAAATGGGGATTTACTCGAGCGACATTGAGACATATTAGGTTGCAAAGCTTAGATGATAAGAAAAAAAATGTTATATAATATATACCTTTTCATCGGTGGGGAAAGCGGCTATAGATTTTTAAATATTTAAAAAATACTGTTGCATGGACATACTCGAGCGCGTCAGATATTGATAACATCCATGTCCTACGTATTTTTAATAATGTTGGTATGTTAATCTGATCGTTTGCATGATGTGGGTGGTTGTACGTGAGAGTTGAACGTGAAAAGAAAAAGAATTTAATCGAGCGCGTCATGCAAAAAAAATCTCTCATTCAATAATCTGACGATTATCTAGAGAGATTCGCTTAATCTGACAAAAACAATTTTTTTTTAAATTCATTCTACTTAATCAATTGAGAAGCTCAGGAAATATCATGCAAATAAATATGTGTATGTTTTTTAAGTAGAATACTTGTATTCATAAGAAAATGATTTAAAAAAATTATCAAAAAAATTATTTTTTGTAATCAATTGATTAATTAATGAATGAAAGAGAAATTCAACTTTCTATGTTTTTTACCACTTTCATTTGTAACTAGCTTTACTGCAGTTTCGTCTTATAAGGACATTTTCAAACTATAAGTATGTATAAGTTTGAAAATGTCCTTAAAGGACGAAACTGCAGTACCTAACGTTAGTTACAAATGAAAGTGGTAAAAACATAGAAAGTTTAATTTATCTTTTCTTTATTATAATTTCCTACCACGTAGTAACGGCTACATCCATCAATTAATTGATTAATTAATCTTCATCTTCATCACGAACGAGTCTCTGTGATCAGCTGTGATGGCGTCATGGCAACAGAATTCAGAGTGGGGACGGAGTGAGAGAGTAATGGATGGAGAAAAAGTGAATAGAGAATAGAGTAATAGAAACTCGGAGAGGGAAATATAGGTATCACACAGCTGCACGCTTTAAACTTTATCGACGAATTTTTGTTATTTCGGCTTGCGGAAATCGTCAGATTTTATATTTTTCATTATCCTTGAATTATTTCCTCCAAAACAAAAAAAAAATCAGCTACGCTCGAGAATGTCGAAATGACGTTATTTTTTTACAACTTTGCTGCCCTCCCCTCTCTTTACGTCACCCCTCATATTGTCAGATTACTGGAATATACACTTTTTAGCAGGTAATTAACTAACCCTACCTCAATCTGACGCGCTCCAGAATTTCTGATGATCAATTTTTTTTACTAATCTGATCTCATATTTGGTGGAGGTACTAAACCGGGTACAAGGTATCTGCCTGTATATTAATCTGTCGCGCTTTAGTAAATCCCGGAATCCCCGCTTGGGCTCCCCTATTATAAAAAGCATAAACGTTTTAGTCACTAACACGCTCCATGAATTTTGAGACTTGACACAGGGGTCTCAATCTGCCTACCACTCAGGTCTTGTCACTGGTCCGTATGGGTTTCTATCTGCCCATTTCCAAGCGATGACTGTGGGTTCACCCCCATACTCCACCGGGGTTGACTGTGTCTAGATAGAATCTTCCCCACATGGTTACTGTGAGCAGAAGCTAGAATCTCGTCCATCCACCCCCACTCACCCCTGAGTGGACCCCAAACTACTGATGGGCACTTCAGCAAGATTGACATCTGACATCTTGCGGTCAAAAGTCAGCCTATAGGTGCTTTCAGTTTCGTAATCTGTTGGTTTTGTTTATCGTGAATTTGCTGAATACCTATACTGTCAGTTCACAAGATCTGCTCCAGTATTTAAGTCGAGTGGAGGGGTGGACCCGTAGTAGGGGCGAGGATGCGATTGGTAGTGGGAACGGGGAAGTGAGGTGTGTAATGTTGGAGATGTACGGCATGAAAGCGAGGATTTCCATGAATGAAGTAATCTTTGTGAATCGCCTCGTTTGTTGATGCAGTTGCGAAGTTTTTTAATTTCAATAGCTTCGCGGTCTATCCTAGCCTGGAATTTTTTCTTTGTAGCTCTGGTTTTACTGCCTTCAAAGCTTATTGTGTGGCCGGTTTCACAAATGATGTTTGAAGATGGATGTGGCTGGATCTGATTCAGGAACATCAAGCTCATAGGCACTGTCAGGGACTCTCTTGTTGGTCTGATTGATATAAGTTCTGGAGCAGGAGGAACATGGTATTTCGTGCGTCATTGGGTATTGTGTCCTTAGGAATTCGTAGGTGGAAATTTGATTGTTGACTATGACTGTTCTTATATCGTGCCTCTTCAGAATTCGGCTTACCCAATCGGAAGCTCCATGAATGTAAGCTTTTGGGTGGTCGTGCTGTTTGGGATGTGGGGTATGAGTTCAGCAAACTTCAGCAGCAGTGACTTGACGGTGCATGGAGGTTATAACGGAAAAGTTCTGGACTGTCTACTGCATAATCACCCATATCTGAAAATTCCAGTGAAATGTTGATGGTTACTTTCAATTTGCCTTCAGATCTGTCTAATGACGAAATTCCCTTCATATGTATGACTGAAATTCTGGAAACAGACAGAAATGTTTTGAATTCCCTTGTATCTTGGCATCCTGAACACGTTGATTTTTTGACTTCATCCAAGTATTGTGATAATCTCAGTTGACCATTGTTTCGTGAAATCGGAAAAGACAAATCTTAGAAGGGGTCAAAAACTAGCGATGAGAGAATTTCCATGTAGATTTAAACCAACTGGCGAAGTTGTCAACAAACTTGGAGTTGTCCACTCTTGAATATCTCAGAAGGTGCTCTTTTCTTTTTTGTCTATCATTTCGGATCTCGTTGATTCTTTTTACTTCAGCGTGTGAACCCTTGGAAAAATATCGGAGATATTCATGACCCCAGGAACAAATCTTTGGATTTACTCTTCAAAGATAATTCATCACTCTCTATCTAATGAATATATTACCCACAGTTCCTCGATCAGCGACAAGTTTTATTCAAACAACCATTTGTACTAAAAGTGCTAATGTCATTCATGGTGGCGTATGATTCACTTCTATCCCCATGGAAGAGAACATTGAGGAATTAGTCATATTTTGTTGGCAAAATAAAATTCAGTCAAGACTTCCGAAAAGGAGCAATAGTTCCAAGAACTGATGCAACATTTGCTTTCTCACAAGCAATTCTGAATTGTTGTGCTGAAAATGATCTTGCTTTTGTTATAAGTGTTACTGCAATTAGTGTTCGACTTATATTCTTGAAAATGCAAAGGATCAAAGCTACCCAGCTATAATAATTGGATAGAGACCATAATCTTCTTCCAGGCAATTGTATTCCTGCAGTTTCATTTCTTCAGCATATGTTTCAGCTGTACCAGCCATTAGCTGAGTAAATCGAGATGAGAGTGAGTAAAAGTGTCAATGCAGGTGAAGTCCCATATCATCAGGATGTTTTCTGTCATCTCGGGTGATTTCGAGAGATTTAAACATGAAGGTATATTATCTGCTGGCAATGCATATTTAAGTAGGTCATCGACAGCATAACGCCGAGAGATGCGTCCTGCATTGAATTTGCAACTGAAGCCACGAGAACCACTTTCATCAACAACGAAACCACACCGATATTCTGGATAACTCCAAATCAAATAACCCAAACGTGTTTCAGCTGAAATTCTGGAACTTTCGTCTTCTAATGACTATGTTTTCATAGATGCAACGGAAAAAATGTTCAGCCAGACCCTAGATTCCTCAGTTGTTACCTCTTTGAAACGAACCTGATCAGATCAGGGAGTCCTTAACTGCAATAATGAGCTGTACAGATACCCTTCAGATAAGATAAAGTTTAGATGCAATTTGTGATATCCAATGGAGTTATTGAATGTGATACAGCTTACCGCATATTCAATATTATGGACCAACATATTCATTCCAAATGAATTCCAAATTTTGCCAAGAGAAAGAATGGTTGATAGTACATTGTATTGATAAAATGATAGACAATGTCACAAAAATGTGCACTGACTGAAATTTATGATTAATACGTTTCTATTAGGATAATAAAAGATGATAGAAGTTTTATTTCTATTGGAATATAAATTCATTAGTGTTGAAAATGTTCAATTCTGGACATAATTTCATATTCATGTGAATTAAAATTTTTTGAAGCGATTGACTTATACTTTTCGATGATCTTGAAGAACATGATGATGTGACAAAATATAAAATCATCGGAGTTGAGAAGAACCAGATGAACATCTCAAGACCAATGTAGTGTTCCTTCAGAATGAAAAAACTCAATGAACTTGAACGAAAGATTAAATGTTCATAATGAATAACACACAAACATCTGAGTAGAACATATTTCTCTAAACGAAGCATATGGAATGAACAGTTTGCGAATATTACATGTACAGATTGTAATTGGTATTTCAGTATCGTTGAATTCACTTTGAATGAGCATAAATGCTCCCTCGTTATAAAAACTAACATGCGGATAAGGTTAAACCAAAGCTTGACTAATGATTTGCTCAATATGCTTCAAATATTAAAAAACTGATAATAAATGATAACTAATTGTTGAACAATGTGCAAAAATATTTAAATATAAGTGGTATACTGATCATGCTCGAAAACTTAAATAAAAAACAAATTTCACAAAGAAAAACACAAGGAACTAAAATACTTAAAGAGAAGGAAAACTTTTTCTTTAGTTCAATAGGCGATCTCTTCGATAATTACAAGGTAATATATATGTTTCAGTTCTCTTAAAATGAATAGTTTGTCGTAAATATAGATTCAAATTTGGGAATGATTCCAACTGAATCTTTTGAATCATCGACCGATCTATAGAATATTGAGAATTGATTTATTGCGCAGCATGCAATAGGGGAGAAATCAAAAAGTATATTCATGTACCAAAGTGATAAATATTGTAATTCCAATTTTACTGAGATATGGTGATGAAGCAATAAATGAAACCTCAGCTTTGGAGTTCATACTCAAAATTTATCTCTCTTCTATTGTGGATGTTCACATAGCAGATTCTGAAAGTTTTAATTGAAATCAGTATTTCATAATTACCCCACACTGAACAAAATAGTACGGAAGCGCAAAAGGGCCACATATTTTTGTTATTTGTTTTTCGGAAAGTACGACTTTGAATCTCGAAATTTCGACCTTTATCTCGAAATTTCGAATTTAATCTCAAAATTTCGACTTTTATCTCAAAAGTTCGACTTTAATCTCGTTATTTCGAAATTACGACTTCAAACTCGAAATTTTGACTTTAATCTCCAACTTCGAAAGTCTAAATTTCGAGATGAAAGTCGAAATTTCGAGATTCAAAGTGGTGATTTCCAAAAAACAAATAATAAAAATATGTGGCCCTTCTGCGCTTCCGTAAAATAGTACTGTAATATACTTCTTGATTAATTTTCAGATAAAAATATCACAATGACCGCTATTGACAAACCGAGAGATTTTAATTTGACCAAACTCACCGAATCGCCTTTTTCTCCCTTCTCTCCCTTTTGTCCTGGATATCCTGGTGGGCCTGGCAAGCCAGGAGGACCCATCATCCCAGGGGGTCCAATGTCGCCGTAGTCACCTTTTTCCCCTTTTTCACCAAATTGGCCCTTAGACATTGTGAAAATATATCATGAGGAGACATATTTGGAATCATATTGGAAATAATATAACAGATATGAATAAATACTTCGCGAAATTTCCATTGGAATTCAATCTTTGATGAAGAAATAATTTGCAGATATCTAGGAACATTTCCTTAATTTCATTTTTCCTGCATCTACAAAAATTTTATATGAGCTGCTAAGTTAATACCGAATTATTATTGAGATTCACGAAATTTACAGCAAACAAGTTTTCAGATATTGCATATTCTATCAAATTATTTCGATGGTAATAATTCTTTATTTTATGGCACACAATTTTTCCTCCTTTCGATCACTCTATTAACTTGTTTTAATTGACAGATCAGTCTCACTTTATATCATGGCAAATGCAGATCAAGATATTTACAGTCGAAGTAAATGATATTGTGTACATTTAAAGTTCGCGGCACTCTCAAAGAACAAAAAACCAATACATAGAAATGAACCGGCAACGAAATATTCCACGTGAACTGTAAATTTGGCGGTTCGTATTGGATACTTTTTAGAAACCGAGTTCTATGATTGGCTGGAAAGGCATAAAATTAAATTTGAAGTCATGTTACGATGAAGAATAGAAATCGGGGAATGCGAGGATGGTTATCGCCGTCATGTTCAGTACAGGAACTGATTGCGACTTGAGTGTTGAAATTCGATATTGGTGCAGTTATAATTACTTAAAATTTTTGTTATCTGTTTGAAATGTGGGTACTTGGACAAGTACTAATAGTAATAATGAAGTGAAGTGATTTCAATAGCGATGGTGAACAATGCGAAAAACAGATACCAGTGAATAAGAAATGGATGCATTTGTATATTGAAACAAACAGAGTAAAAAACATAGAAATTTTCATTTCTCTTTTCATCATGATCTCCTACCACATAGTAACGGCTACATCCATCAATTTATTGAAAGAGAGTATGTTTCAATGTATATAAGAATTTACATCTCAAGTTTGGTTTCGAGAGAAACAAACTATAACAAGCAAGATCACATTTGACCGAAATCCCTTTCCCAGCCGAACGTAAAATAGTCAAAAACAAACCTTATGAACGCATAGAAGTATAGGATTACCAAAACCTTCAGATGTACATCTAATAAAATCATTGGAAAAAACAATATACGACTGTTACAAAAGCAATGTGATCCCTACAACTGAAATCATAAAGGACATTCTTTCAGTTTGTATCTGAAAGTTACTTCTTTGCATGATCTACACATTCATGTATAGAGTTTCAAATTGATTACTTCCTTCCTTTCTTTGGAAGATTCTCTCATCCCTCTTTTTTTTGTATCAGATGGAGTAGTAAAAAGCCAAAAACTTTCTTTCCCAAAAAATTAATCACTCCTAAAAATATAACCCCTTCAATTGAAATTGAATACTTCCGGCCATAAAGTGAACTGCTGTGACAAACCTCTTCAGAATTGGATGAAGAAATTAGGATTTAGATTTAAAATAATAAACAAACGTCAAGAAGTTATGAATAGCAGAAGAATAGTGGAATGGCGTGACAAATACTTAGAACAAATAACTGAATATAGACAAGAACAACGGCAAATTTTCTATTTGGGCGAAATTTGGTGTGGCACGACACAGTTACGAAAGGGTGGACTGATGGATCGAGAATGTGTACGCCTAACATGCCTGCAAATGAAGGATCCTCTCTAATCATTGTGCATTGTGGAGGAAGTAAAGAATGGGTTCCAATTTCATTGAAATTATGTGGAAAAAAACTTGAGGACTGTAATGTTAACTATAATGAAAACATGGATGCTAATATTTTCGAGGAATGGTTTGAAAACACATCGATCCCAAATTAAGATGCAAATAGTGTATATCTCTTGACAATATTTGTATGTTTTTGTTTCATATGGAAGAAGGTCATAAACTTTCAGTGCAGTATAACAATGATTTCTAAAACCTTTGACTTTCTAATGGATTTCTTTCTTTTCTGTTTCGATTTTGTTTCTTGTGTCACAGCTATATTCTCCATATTGAATATCGTTTCCATTTTCGAACTGGTGAGTCAGTAGAGTTTGACAGTAAATTTGCCTTATGTCTAATATGCCAGATTCCTGGAATAGTAAGTTGTTCACATGAGTAAGTTTTTGATTTATCAAATATAATTTCGAGTAGTCACTTCTGTAAAACTTCAAGGTTTTTCAGGTGAGTTTTCTTGATACTTTCCCATTCTATTATACCGTGACTAAGCTGCGATTGGATGAGTGAGTAAAAAGTATTTTCAGTTGGGGCAAGGTTAAAAATTGTTTAAGAAGTTTGAATTTCGGTAGTAGTATCCTTAGTTTATCAATCAAGTATTTTATTTGCAGATTCCATCTAAAATGTCTATCTATCATAATGCCAAGGTACTTCACGCTAGCTGCTTCCTCGAGCATGATTTTTCATTTCGGTTTCTGTTTATGGTTAGTGAGTCGAATATTGGTAACTGATTTTGATTAGTTGTAAAGGAAAGGTATTTGGTTTCATCGATATTTACCGTGAGGATGTTCGCACTAAACCAATTTTGTATCAGCTGGATTTTTTTTTTCGGAGATTTCCTTCAATTCTTCCCAAGAGTTGGCGGTGTAGATGATTATAGTGTCATCTGCAAAACTTATTATTTTTCCATTTTAAGATATATTGAGTAGATTGTTCAGATATAGGTTAAATAGAATTGGCCCCAGAACGGTGTCTTAGGGGACGCCGTGCTCTATAATCCCTGCATCACTCTTTGTCTCATCAATTTGAACGTATTGTATACGATTTGTGAGATATGTTCTTATAAGCTGTAGTGCACTTCCTTAAATGTAGTGCTAATATATATTTTTATATTTGGAATGTATACTTTTGTTCCAGTAAAGCAATCAAGAATTGACTGGGATAGATAAATCCATGTATTGGACAAAAAAGAAATTAAATATTGTTGAAATACTCAATCATTTGTTGCTTTGAAGAAGGGCAATATAATTTTTTGATTCCAAACTTAGTTCATTAAGTCACAATGTTTAAATTAAAATGATTTTTTTAAGTTAAATCAAATCCAGACATCTATAAACTATCGCGGCGTTAATTTTCAATGCTGTTTACGAGTCCATGATATTTTCAAATCAACTAATTCTATCTAACCAACTCCTATCCACAGACATTTATTATTTATTGATTTACGACGTCTTTACGGGAGCTGCAACCCTTCATTTGTATGTCAAGAGGGATGGTACGAAACTTTTCGAGATTCTTAATTCGAAACGACTGGGGTGAGCTGTGATCCGTGGAGTATGAGACAAAGAAATATTCCCCTAGGTGCAACTGGAATACTTCAATGGTTCTTTCACTCTTAGTGACATTATTACGAAAATTAGTGAAAACAATGGGAGGAGAACTTGACTGAGTGGAACTTGGGAAATGCTGTGAAGTGCACTGGAAAGGGGTGTTCATCGAAATAATTAGTCGTTTGACCCATCTCCTCAAGTATAAATGAAGTATTTTGTTTAATAGAGCAGAAGTGTTTGATTAGTTATTGGTATAATATCGAACCAAGGGAAAAATACACTTATCTACTGTATTGAAATACTCAGAATGTCATATCTTATTTGACGTGTCAAATATCTGTATCTGTAGAGTAGGGAGGGTGAGTGTAAGTCCACAGCACTTATACCACATGTGACCTATTGTACATCCTCCCGAGGAGTTGTCCTCCTAGGTCATCGTCCATCCTGTCCTTTCCAGAAAGGTAAACAGGTCACTGGGAGACATATCCTTTATATCGGCAGGTGTAGGCCAAGACTCGCCAAACACACACTCTCTTATTGACGATAACTCCGGGCACTCGCCTAGGACATGTCTGACATTCTCATCTTCCTGTTCCCCTTACCTGCATAGAGGTGTGTCCACTAGCCCCATATTATGCAGGTGTTTTCTTAGTTGACAGTGACCAGTCAGAAATCCTACTGTTAAGCGTAGATTTTTCCTGGTCATCGCCAACTTCCCAGGGTCGCCTAGGGTGATCCTGGCAAGATTGCATCCTTTGATTCCATCCCATCTCTTTAGGGATTGAGCATGGGCGTAAAATTTGGCTGGTTCGGCAATTGTCGAAGTCATCAGGCCGTAGGTGCCACTTTGTCCTGAAATTCTTAGTCCAGCCGCTTCCTTGGCTAAATAGTCGGCAATGCGATTACCTTTACTCCGGTCGTGCCCTTCAACCCACCTCAGGATGATGTTATTATCTACCGAGGATTTGGCTAAATCTTGGTGGCACTTTAGTACTAGCCCTGAGGTAACAAGGCTGATAGGGCTTGTCTGCTGTCAGTGCAGATTGTTGTTTGTGGTTATTTCCTTTGTGGCGATTGAGATACCAGCCAGTTCTGTTTAGACCACGTCGGTATTTTTTCCCATTTCCCACTTAATCCTCAGGCTTAGTGATCTGGAGTACAGTCCGCTTCCTGAGCCTTCTTTGGATTTTGAGCCGTCTGTATATATGAGTATTGCAATTGTAGCATCTGACTCTGTGTTCTGTTTCATTTGTATTTTGTAGGGTTCAGTAAACACGAACCTGGGTTCAATTGCATCAATGGTTGACTGCAGCAGAGGTTTCGCAGTAAGGACTTCTCGCCATAGGCTCAGCCTCAATTGACCCATTCCTACTTCGAGGTTTACACCAGCCGTGCGCAATCGTAACATGTCCATTAACGCAACCTCCTCAACGTACAGGTCCAGAGGGGTTAGACCCGTAATTTATTCCATTGCCACGGTTGGTGTTGTTTTCATGGCTCCTGTGATGTTCAAACAAGGCAGTCGCTGTATTTGATATAATTTTTGAATGACCGTTGCTTGTAGAATTATCGGTCCCCATGCAATGGCTCCGTACGTTAACATAGGTCTCATTATTACAGTGTAGACCAAGGTGACCACACGGGTTGAAAGACCACATGCTCGTCCCACTGCCTCCGACATTGCTCATGAGTCTCAAATAATAAACTGGATAAAGACAAAAAACTATTTGTTTTTATATTTAGAGAAGGCGATCAATTACAATCAGTAGAAGAGTATCGAATGAATTGAAAACCGCTAGTGAAGTTAGTATCTTTCTTAGTCCCTCCGACCACTGTTTTGGGCCCAATATTGTACACTATGTATACCGATAATATCAAAAGCATTGTTATTTCTGAATAGGTAATAGGATTTGCAGATGATATCGCTTTAATATTCGAGTCTGACAGTTGGAAAGAACTGAGATAATTTATTCAGAACTGGGGGGAAATAATATATCCTTTTCAATTCAAAACTAACATGCTTTCGTTAATTCGAAAATCAAAAAGAAATTTCTTTTCATGACATTGGATTTTTTTCGATTCACAGTGAGGATAGCTATATTGTAATAGAATATATTCGTCTACAAGAGGACAGGTCGATTTTTATTTTTGAATTTCTATTTTTCGCAACTTTCGATTCTACAAGAAGGAATTTTTCGATTGTACAAGAAATCAAGTTACACAAGATGATTTAATTTCAAGTTACACAAGATAATATGACCATTTTTTTTCAATTAAGAAACAGTATGAATCATCATCGCACCAGTATTTTGCAGACTTTTCAACCTGTGTTACAAGAAAGCGGTTTTTTCTTCTTGTTGGGAGATTTCTCGCGTTCAGCCTATTACCAAAAGACCAGTCACTTTGCTATCAGTGATATCAAAAATCATAGAGAAAGTCGTAAACTTTCGGAAACAAAGATCAACAGCCGACCTTCTATCGTATGTCACCCATATTTGGAATTACGCAATCGAGAAACATAGAGAATCAAGAGCTGTTGTGCTTGATATTGCTAAGGTCTTCGACCGTGTGTAGCATGAGGGTTTGTTGACCAAACTTCGATGCTATGGCTTGTCAGATTATTTTTGTGTAAAGGTGCTTCAGATTCCTGAAAGAACGTTCCCTGGAAGTGGCCGTCGATGGATATCTCTCGAATAATTTCACGCTGGTGTTCCCCAGGGATCGATATTATCTCCAACCCTCTTTTTATTGTATATCAACGAGTTATTGGAAAAAACCAAGAATCCAATACATTGGATTCTGAGAAGTGTGCTGACGACAGCACACTTGTCTCGTCATTTCATTTGGATTCCAGGACATCGGCTTCGGAGGCAGATCTTCACCACCGGCAGCAGGAGGTTGCCGGTGATCTTAATGAGGATCTACAAGTGATTTCGAATTGGGTTCCCGGACATAATAATGTCAGGTCAGACAATTCCGCTTTCTGATTCGATGAGTTTGTTGGGGGTTGAAATGTACACCAATATGTTTTGCCACAGTCATGTCGCTGGAATTGCAAAGGTTGCTTCCCAAAAGCTTGAAACACTGTTCCGAACCAGAAAACTGTATAAACTTCAGCAACTTTTGATGCTTTACAAAGCTCAGATCAGACCCTCTTTGGAGTATTTAGCTCTTGTATGGAGCTCTGCCCCCAAACATACCCTGAAGTTGCTGGATTCCATCCAAAAAAGTGCCATCCGCCTGATTGGAGACGCGAACATCACGTGCAACTTTGATATCCTGGAACATTGAAGGAAGGTTAAAGGTTTGTCTCTTTTCTATAGATACTTTCACGGGAAGTGTTCAAGTGACTTGGCACATTTGCTTCCACCAAGATCGGTACATTTCAGAAATACGCGACGGACTGTGGCTGCTTATCGTTTTGAAGCTCAACTCAGTACACCTTGAACTTCACTGTTTAGGAACTCTTTCATCTGGGGAACTGCGTTTATGTGGAATCAACTTCCGGAGAACTTTTTTCCAAATATATTTAATCTTCAGCAATTCAAATCCAATGTGAAGTTGGTTGTTTCACTCGTTTCTTCAATGCCAGATCGGTCAGTAAAAAAAACAGAAAATGATTGTTAGAAAACAAGCAATGATGAATAAAAATGATTTTGAAACATGTGATATAGACTACGATAGTTGTAGCTAGCTAGCATATTGAGATCTTTATTGTATATTGATCAATTTATGTGAAACTGGCAAACTTAAGAGTACTATTTTGGTCTGGTTTGAGAAAAGCAGCTTTCAACTAACAGTTCCAGAAGAAACCAGAATAGATGAGTCGCCCCCAACAAGAAATTCAGAAAAATATATATCAGTTAGGAGACGAGAAAGTAGAACCACTCACGATACATAAATGTGAATATGTTTAAGGTGGTAGTTTTTCAACAAAAAAACGAACGGAAGGAATAGAAAAGACGTGATCTGCAGAAAAAAAATATGGGAAGGAGTTATGTCTCACGTTATTGTGGTGATCTATTATGAGTCACTACATAATAGTTGATGAGGAAATTACTTTGGAACCAAAAACGTCATTATATGAGTAAGGTAGACTTACTGCTGGCTCAACTGTCGTGGTATGAACGGGGTAACTTGTGTGATACCAAAGAGTATTATACATGGAGGAATGCAGAACAATGTGGAACACAAGCCAAAAGGGAGAAGAAGGGAGTGCAACAGCGGATACTATTTTCAAAAAGAAGAATTGACGAGCTGAAGAAGAGACGGGAGAGTTCGTAGTTGTTTAGAGGAAACTGTAAAACTCTGTCTATCGAATCGGAAAAAAGGTGAGGAATGGATCAATAATGGTTGGTTCATGTGAAAGAGACTTAGAGACTCAGAGGCTTAATTTGATATCAGGAGGAATGTAATTCAGTGAAGCTGGGTGGATCTATATTTTCATTGAAAGTTTGTGAAAATATAATGAGTAATTTTTTTCTCCTGAGTTGATTATATGAAGTTGATTATGTAATCAACTTCCGGAGAACTTTTTTCCAAATATATTTAATCTCCAGCAATTCAAATCCAATGTGAATCACTACTTTCGCAAAGGCACCGCTCTGAGAGCGCCTGAGGGATTTTCCTGTAGTGCTTGTGTTTTGTCCATAAAAAAATCCCCAATGGATGAATGAGACGAAGTGCTGCTTGGAATAGCGGTCAAAATAACATGTCTTCAACCAATGGATTATTTCAAAACCAAGGTTCATCATAAATATGTAACTTGTAGGACATGCGAGCGCGATATTCAGAAATGTCAAAAGTAAATTTTATAGAAGTCTGAGTCTGATAAAAGCGAAATAGACGGTTGTATTTAGAGTTACAACTCATTCTCTATTTCTAATACAAATTTTTTAAAACGTTTTGTAGAGTAGGATGTTGAAATTTGTATGTGAAATAATTTTCGAAAATGAATATCAACATGTCTGAAGATGAAAAAAATATTTCCGTTATGGACAGACGGATTCTTTTTCATTTTAGGTCTCACACTTTATACAGTCATAAAAAATTGAAATGAGTATTTTTGAACAAATGCTCTCCACTGATGAGCCGATTTCGATTTAACATCGAAATATTATTCATATAGTAGTATCCACAGTGCTCAAAATTTACGATGATATCATTATCACAATGAATTTGAAACTTTCTCTACCCATTTGAATTCGAAAGGAGTTTTTTGTTTATAATAATGACAGAGTTATTTTGATTTCGATGTTCTCTTTTGCAATCTGCAATAAAAACTTCTTCATTAAAAATTCATAGATGGAAAATTACAAGATCTGAAAGATTTTCATCTGAGTGATTACTTTTATGTTTGAAATGATAAACATTCACTGCTAATTAGAAATAGATAGACAACTTACAGGAAGTCCTGGAGGACCTTGAGGACCAGTAGCTCCATCTTTTCCAGGGCCGCCAGGCGTACCCATTATACCCATATCTCCTTTTGGTCCTTAAAAGAAAAGTATCGATTTATTTCCATTGAACCATTGCAATATTTGTCTATGAGGATGATTCAAGGAAATTAATTTTCTGAATACTCGTTATTATCATCTAGTTTGTTTGTTAAGGAGTTCAAGAAAAAAGGCCCCATTTTTGGTAAACATTAGATATCTGTTTGGAACCTTTGGTATAGTAACGAATGTTACTGGAGTTTTTTCCCAACACCAAACCGTTGTTTCAACACTTCGACACTGTTTCGGTCACCAAGTGATCATCTTCACGAAACACGTGTGGAGTGTTAAAATAAAGGTTTGGTGTTGGGAAAAAACTCCAGTAATATTTATTTGATATCTTGTAAGAGATATTTCAAAGTGAACGTGTGGATATTGATTCTGAACCTGAAATTTTTAAAATATGTGTTCTTGGCAGTTGCACCTGCTATATTAATAGCATGAGAGGTATGACAACTTTGGGAAATTTTCCCTTTGAACGCTGGGAACTTTGTTAAAACATGGAATTCATTAGAAAAGAAAGGTTTTGGTTTTTTACTTCTCTATCTTCATGAAAACAAAATGAAGAAATCTTCCACACATAGGAAGAAAGCAGTTAATTTCAATTTTTGTGGCATAAAAATGAAGAAGTAGGAAGTCAAAATCTTTCTTTCCTAAAATTCTCCTCTTCTGAAAATTCATTCCACATTGAAAAATAAAATAATCAAAATCAGTCTAGAATTGACGAAACTAAAGCATTTGAGATCTCGTTTTTTGCAAAGTATTTCACTAGATTTCGTGGAAATGTCAGCCTTCATAGACGAAGGGATGCCAAATTTTTGAATACAAAATTATCTCGGCCCCTGATTGAGCTGGGATATTCCTGATTTCTTAATATGAGTTTTTCTGATATCTATAAGAATATATTAGTAGCAAATCGATATGATGACATACGAAATAACAAATATTTCAATAAAATTGTAATGAAAAAACGAAAATGACATATTTTTGGGCTCCATTTTGGGGTTGAAAAAATAAAAACATCGGCATTTCGCCTCGTCCTCCTGGAATGTGTCCAGGACGATACATTTTGCTCTTTTTTTGCGAACAATCGCATTATATCGAAAAAAATTGTTTTTTATTGCTCAAAAACTTTCTAAGTAGAAAGCATAACAAATTTCAGCCCTAAAGCTGGCCCAATTTTTTGTCAAGATTTTGCAGGATTTAGATTTAATTTTCCGCAAATTGAACCTTTCTAAAAGTTCTACAAACTAAGAAATTCAGTTTTATTCAAAGCGCTTAATGGAAGACCCTGTATAAGGAAATGAATATTTTGGAATAAATCTCGAAAAATTCATCTCTCCCAAAGTACCTACCCCATAGATTCTGTGAATCCCCGGTTGATACCTAAATAATCTGATCATGTTTTTCACATCTCGACAATGTTCCCAGTATTTGAAATATAAACTGATTCGATAGGTTTTTTCTACCGAACCTCATAGGTTAAATTCGGCTAATATTGATTTTTTAGATAAATCGCTTGGGTTATATTTTTTTCGCGCTAGTTGGATAAGCAACCAATTTTAGATAAAAATTAAAAATTACTTAATCAGAACGCCATAAGAATATTAACACAATCTTTCAACCGAAAGTTCATTAATTGTGATGAATAATTGATCTTGGAGTATGGATTTTCAATGGAAAATTAGGAGACTGATTTTAGCAATCCAATCACACCAAAAAACAATTCCCCAGTCCTTTAATTTAGTACCTGGAAAGCCAGTGTAACCTTTATCTCCCTTTTCACCCTTGAGACCGGGTTCTCCTGTATCGCCTTTTTCTCCTGGTGGACCAATGGATAATGCATCTCCATCTAGACCCTGAACAATCGAACCATTCATTAGACATAGCTTCAAAGTGCTTGCATTTTCTCCGTTATTCTATTATTCAAAGATTACACCAGTGTACCTTTCATAGAGTCTGGATAATCATTCGTGTGGTGAATAAAATTATTAGTGAGCAACTGAAGAACATTTAAAATATTATTGAAAATTTTTTTACATCCAATCCAGTCCAAGGATAATCTGTCAGTATCATACAGTTCAGTCCCACCTGACCAAGTGATCAAAAATATTGATGAAATATATTGTTGTTAAAGGAAATCATAATTTCAATAACATCATCACAGAGAATATAATCCAGGCTAGTAGGTCATTGTAGTAGCAAACGTTTCGTCTGCTATTGCGGCAGACTCCAGTGGTTGATGAATTGACTGCGAGGAGTCTCAGAAACGACTGACTGGTGAGCCCTTTGTGTACCAATAGAAAGTGATTGGGCTGGAGCATCCATGAGAATACTTACTCTTGGTCGCGATTTCACTGGGTTGTTCTGATTGGTCTACGTTACTGATTGGTGTACTGCTGGTGAGATGTCGATCAGAGTTTTATTCTGGTTCATTTCTGACCTTCTTGAGTATTGGATACTACGTTCTGTTGACTGTGTCTACATGGTCTCTTTCTGTTAGGACATATTCTGCTGTTACAGATATCTGTGATTGCTTGAGGTGGCTGGTGTTCTTGTATTCTGGTGTTGATGCTGCATGTTGATACTGAATCAATTAGTCAATCGTTGCTGACACTTTGAGACATAAACCACCGAAACTACAGTAGCTGTTGGAAGGTTTGATACAACAACAAGTTACTTTCGACCACAGCTCACAAGCCAGGAATTTGTTGCTTCCAATCGTGACTCCGGTCGTGAAAATCTAGGTTCTTATATTTGATAATACTGTTGATATATGTGAAAAAAAATGTAACGATTATGAAAAAGGTACATTGGTGTAGTCCTATTAAAACCCGTGTTGTTCTACTAGTTAAAATCAAATTTTATGTAAAAAACATGTACCATGCCTGAAAAACAAATATTATCTAATCTACAAAATAATGTTCGATAAATTTATTCACATTTATATACAATAAAAAATAGAAAGCATAAAGTTGTTACAGAAGAATCAGGAAATTAATATATCCCTGAATTGGCAAAACCAAAATACAGCTTTTTTGAATTGCCTTACTGTATGTCAAAGTTACAACTTAGAGCTTCCCAAATTTTACGTTACATTCGAACTACGACAACTACTCACCACGAATATAAAGGTGATATATTTAGTGCAGTATAGATAGTCTACAGATTTTCCCTAAATACTATTATCATAATTCGTCCATTGCTTTTTCCATTAGTTTTAATTGTCAAAAATATTCACCAGAAAAATCAAGCGAATTTAGTTGAAACGAATGCATGAGTTCTTGAAATGAACAGTTGAAAAGCTGGACGAACGAAAAAACACCAGAACTTCATTTGGAACCCAAGAGGGATAAAAAGAAAATGAAGATAATTTGAAGTGTTAGATCATTTAACACAGTTATATTGCATTAATTGACAAGAGAAGTTGGTTGTGAGTAAAAAATGATTTTGAAACACGCGATATAGACCACGATAGTTGTGACTACCTACGATATTGAGATCTTTATTCAGAAAAACATATATCAGTCAGAAGACGAGAAAGTAGAATCACTCACGATACATTAATGTGAATACGTTTAAGGTGGTAGTTTTTCAACGAAAAAAAAACCAATGGAAGGAATGGAAACGTCGTAATCCTGCAAAAGGAAAATATTAGAATATGGGGAGGTGTTATGTCTCATGTTGACGAGGAAATTACTTTGGAACCAAAAACGTAATTATCTGAGTGAGGTAGACTTACTCCTGGCTCAACTGTCCTGGTATGAACGGGGTAACTTATGTAATACCAAACAGTATTATACATGTAGAAATGCAAAACAATGTGGAACACAAGCCAAAAGAAAGGAGAAGGGAGAACCACAGCGGATACTACTTTCAAAAAGAAGAGTTAACGAGCTGAAGAAGAGACAGGAGAGTTCGTATTTGTTTAGAGAAAATTATAAAACTCTATCTGTCGAATCGGATGAAAGGTGAGGAATGGATCAATAGTGGTTGGTTCTTGTGATGAAATGTGGAGAGGCAATAGTAACGACGCTCGTAGTCCATTATGTGAACGAAATAAGTCAATTCAAAGGCCTAATATGATAACAGTGAAGTTGGGTGGATTTATATTTTCATTGAAAGTTTGTAAAAATATAATGAGTAATTTTCTTCTCCTGAGTTGATTATTCGTCGCCACTTCATATAGAAACTTGAGAGTACCATAACTGTTGAACAAAAATATAAAAAACAAAAAATTCATAATATAAGAACATGCAAATAACAAGAGGCTTACTCTGATGAAAGCATATTTATAACTTCTGCAAAATGTGTCTTCAAACTGATGGCAGTCATTAAAAATAAATAACAGAGTAATTGAATTTTTATATCAATAAGTTTGTGTTATACTCTGGGATTTCCAAAAAATATTGTTTGTTTGAATTTGTTCACTGGAAAAATTAATTCATGATGAATATAGTCTCACATTCGAATGTAACCTCCCCAACATTGATCAAATAATATCAAACGAATGAAATATACTTACAAAAATCAAGCAGCTTTACGTAAACAAAATCGAATGAACCGTGAAACGGCAATTAATTCTGTTAATCAGCAGTTAGTGCAGTGAACGAACAACACTACCAAAGTGCCCAAAGAAATTTTAATGATACTGTAAAATAAAGTAATAAAATTGTGTATTTAAAGAGTCATGCTCACGGTAATTTTCTGTATCTTCATGAATCTCTATTGTTGAAAACTGCCATAAGATTTCATGATATCGTTTTATTGTTTTATAGTCTCAGATTTTAATGGGTTCTGAAGAGGATTCAGTGAGGTCAAAGAACTATTCTTTTCTTCCTCACGAGTGGTCGAAATATAATTTGAAATATTTTATGAGGTGAGAGACAGGGTAAAATTTTCCTTCCAAACCTCATTGCAATTATCTACTATCAAGGTTAGTGTTATCTAGGAGTCAATAATGGAGCCAATAATGGAAATACAGTACATTTCTTCAATTCCCCCCCCTTTTGTTTTTTGAACAGGTCAACTCAAAAAATTGAAATTTGGGGTAATGAAATCAATGCAAGAATACTTCATTTTGAAGTGTACAGAAGCGCAGAAGGGTCACATATTCTTATTATTTGTTTCTATGGAATCCTTGAAGCGAATCCTAATGAATTCGATATGGATATTGTATTGAAACAAGTTGGAGTACCACCACATTATTCCAGACAAGTAAGAAACTGTTTGGATACTACTTTTCCCGTTCGTTGAATTGGCCATCGAGGTCCTACAGAATGGACAGCCCGCTCGCCAGATTTGACACGTATGGACTTTTTCATGGAGATATTTGAAGCAAAAGGTGTACGAAACTGAACCTGCTTCAAAATTGGATATACGGCAGAGAATAATAAATATTTGTAGGATATTGACGTTACTGTGTTCGAAAATGTTCGGCGTGAAACATCGGATAGGCTGTTCATATGTCAAGAAGTTCGAAGAACCATTTCGAGCATCTTCTGAACTGACCTCAAGCTTATAACCTCATATTATGTAGTTGAATGTCAATGTATTCAGGCAATTATTAAAAGCTCCGCCATATTGTAGTAGTTGAATATATTGAAGCATTTTTCAGGAGCTTCAAAAATATGTGTCACAAGACCCCCCTCTCCATTTGATTTTTTTCCCAGATGGCGCCCAGTCGCCATCACTTCAAAATAAAGATGGTGCCCAGTCAGTATCACTTCAAAAAATAAATAATATAAAGTGAGTAAATAATTTCCAATTCAGGAAAACAATGATCAATGATCTTGACTTTGACCTAGGTTGGGAAAAAAGTTTATATACCTATTTTTTGGTATGAAAAAGGGAGTTGTTCATTCAAGTTTACATTCATGGTGATACAAAAACTATTTCTCGAGTCACTCGAATTCTATCTCAATTTTTAAAACCTACCTGAATTTTCCTCGGTTCAATATAAATTGTTTATTTTTTGAATGTTGTTTTTATATAAGTTGTGAACATTTTAATACAATGTGTTTGAATATTTGCGAACTTTTGGCTAGTGTATTCCTAATTATTTTTCAGCTCAAAATTATTTATGGTTCATTTAGTTTCATGTCAAATGAAATTTTCACCGACCCTCATTTTACATATTTGAAGAAAACGGTAACTCCCGAGTATTGCATTTCTGTCGAATTGATTTTTTTATATTGTCCTTAAATTTTTTAACAAACTACACCGTTCTTGACGATGAAGTTATGAGTTATGAATGACTCATTTGCGTTCCAGATTACCAGAAGTAAAGTATGTCCAGAAAAAATTCAACTGGAGGGAATCTAGTTTGAAATATAATGATCTTGAATTGAATTACTAGTTTTGGTCAGAAACAAATTGTTTTAGATGATTGACTAACTCTCAACTGTACAAAAATAGTTTGGAACTATCACGGTGGTCTTTCGCGTGTAAGTAAACAAAACCCACCCAATATTCTAGTGAATATCAAGTATCAAGGCGTGCTGCAAATTAAAATCAAATCAAAACATGCTCGACATGAGGCGTTATATGTATGTGAGAATATACGAGTGCATGCAAACAAAGAGTGTTATTGAAAACATGATTCCTACGTGCAAACAGGCAAACGAATGACAGTTTCTAACGTGCTATTTTCAAATATCCCTTTGAAGCTATGCTATGAGATGTAGTTGGGTTAGATTGTTGAACAATACCACAACCTGTCAATGTGTCGATTTCATTTGAAAAAATGTAGTTGCTGTATATTTAGACGAAAAAGTATGTCATTGGAAAATTGACAGTGTCGTGGAACTGTGGGCCAAGATTACACATGAATACATTACCCTTTTGCCCCTTCTGCCTCTGGCACCCTTATCGCCAGGAGAACCAGGTGGTCCAATTGGTCCTATCTCACCTTTTTCACCTTGTAATGTGTTGATTATGAATAAATAGAAAAACCCCAACCCCCCCAATATTTATATAAAACGGATCTCGGAGAAATGAACAAAAACTTACACTATTTGGTGTTATCGTTACATTGACATTAATCAGTTTTGAGGTGATTCAGTTGATTCATGCCAGTAGTTAGTTATAGTAAATTTTTTCGAATGAATAAAAATTGTATTTCGTCAGTTCGGACTTCCAGTGTCTGATTCAATATAAATTGATTTGAAATCCCTGAAAGAATCTGTGAAAAATTAAAAAAGATTAATCGATAGATAACAAGTTCATTGAAAAAAACTGAAATAACAAAAAGAAGTAACATAGAAGCAACAACTAAAAAAAAAATTGAAATATTATTACAAGCTGAAAATTGAAAAATATTATCAACAAGAGATGAAAATTAAAATTTAAAAGATTCCAAACCAAGTTATGTCACGACGTTTCGATTGTTAGTATCAACACTCGTCTTCGGATGATAACTGGACTTATTTAGAATGTCATCTTGAATTCTTTCAGGTTTGGAGATCAGCTCCCCTAGACTTTCGACTGAATTGGACTTATTCCTCTGAGATCTGACTATTTATAGTTCATTCGGATGCTTTAACCTATCCCCTCTTCCCTCTCTTCGCTTCATTTGTTTTAGCGGGAGATGACCGTTTGGCGGGAGTTGGTCGTTTCCCGCTTGATTGGAGGTTTTCATATGTTACATATCTCTACGCTAGCTTGACTAAATGCGTTGTTGAACAACATATACGCGGCTTCTTTGAATTTTTCCCTAAACCAGTGTTCCTCGTGGATGATATCAGCTTGAGCGCATTTGATGTTGATGAGCCCAAACATGCTCCGCTATTCCGGATTTGCTGGTTTCTCCTCGCTGTGTGTGTTTCTTGTGCTCAGCAATGCGAACTTTCAATGGCCTCTTAGTTTCACTGATGTATAATTCTCCGAACTCGCAGAGTAGCCGGTAAATGCAATTCTTGGAATCGCAGTCCGCGTTTGGTGGCTTGGTTTTTGTGAGGCTGCTACGGATATTGCTACCGGATCTGAAGCAGGTTCTGATGTTAAACTTGGACCCAATCCTTCTTATCCTTTTCGATAATCCTCTGATGTAGGGAAGTACAACTACTGGTTGTGGCGGCTTCTCTTCCTTGTGTAACTCTTGCTGTGTTCTAGCTAAAGCCTGTTCTACCATCCCTCTGGAGTAACCATTCCGTTGAAGGTCATTTTTGATGATGCCTAGTTCGTTTTCGAGACCTTCCTTTGTATTACAGAGCCCGAAAGCACGGTCTAGTAGAGTCTTGGTGATTCCTCTCTTAGTCGATTGATGGTGGCTGGATTTCTGGTTCAGATACTGTCCTGTGTGAGTGGGTTTTCGATATACAGATGTTTCCTATTTAGTGTCGGTCCTCTTCACCAATACGTCTAGGAAAGGCAATTCGTTGTTGACTTGTTTCTCCTTTTGAATAGCTTTTTTGATAATTTCAATTTTTTTGTTCAATAACATTGTTCAATTTTTTAATTTGTTACAGATTTTTTCAGGGACTTCAAATCAATTCATATTAATTTAGACAATGGGAGTCCGAACTGATGAAATACACCACGAAACATTGTCTACCACCTTCAAACAAACGTTGAATAACAATTGATTATGCTAACCCCTTATATGATTGTTGCCTTTCACAAAAATAAATATGAAGCTTTTCCAAGATGGCATTCGATACCTACAGTATGATCCATTCGAATTGAAAACTCTTGCAAGAAAGTTTCAATTCCTCATCCGAATTTTTGAAAGAGTCAAATCATGAAAGTCTACACAACATTGTTTCAATCTTTAGATATTTTGTCATAGTCAAAAAAACAGAATTTTATTAGCAAGTGTCACCAGATTTTCAGAATCTCAACAAAAAGAAACAATCGCATGTCATGTTCAACTGTTTGACATGTTCAACTTATCAAAGTTTCGACTTTGAATTTATTTTGACAACTGAATTTTCTTCATTTTCAATATATCTTGAAAGACTTTGTCCTGAGTCGAATGATAAAATGAGAAGTTTTCACCGAAATTCATTTCACATAAGTCCGGTGCGAGTCGAAATGAATGAAACAAATAATGAGAAATAAAACTCAATTTTTTCCATCAATCAAAAATCTGTTTGTTATGATTTTTGGGGTTTTCAACATTCAACAGTCTGAAAAATGAACGAAGCTGAATCAACAGAAAACCTGCCAAAAAGGCAACTGAAAAGTTCAACCGAAAAGTTATGGCGTAATATAAACCAAAAGTCCAATTAGGCAGTCGTTTTCATACATTTTACCTTCAAATTGACTGTTCGATGGAAATGAAATTTCTATACTTCTTAATGCCAGAAAAATATATTTCCTTTGATGTTTCATCAGTCTGAGACAGTTTTCACAAGTGATTTCTTTGGTTTTGAGAAAGGAATACGAATAAGTATTGAAATTATTAAATTTGTAGACAAAATTCATGAATACGACAAATTACTAACTGAATTAGACTCTGGAGAGTGCTTTATATCATGAGATGAAGTTTCCATTTTGGCATTTATTTCACTTGAGTAGATTCCCTATTGATTCTGCTTTGTTAATTTTTCAGACTATAGAAGGTTAAGAACTCAAAATCATTAAGAAACATTGACTTCTCCACAAAAAAAATCCAAGAAAAGTCGAGAATCTCATCCTCATTGATTTATGTAATTCCTTGTCGACTCAGTAAGAAGGTGAATCACTTAATTGATTATTTTTCTAATCCTCTGAACTTACCCGGTGGACCAGGTGGTCCAGGAGGTCCTTCGATGATACCGGTTGGGAACTGATCGCCAGTCAAAGTTGTTGTTAAGCCTCTTTCTCCCTTGTCGCCTTTATCACCCTGAAAATATCCATGAGAAGTTATTATGGTTCTCGAAATATATTCATCTGATATACATTTTGAATGAACAATTTATAAAACAGTGCGGATGTTAATAGGCTCCTTTCCTCTCATAGTCCAGTCATTTTAGGGGGTTTGCCTAGGAAAGTGAACATACCCAGCTGTGAATTTGTTTAAACTTTGTATTTTGGCATCATAAAAGTATTCTCGAAATTCACATATGATTCGACGGCCGTAACTTCAAAAATTGGGGTCAAAATAAAAAAAAAACGACTTTTTGCATGTTTTTTGCCAATATCTTGTTTCCAATGGATTTTACGCTATTTGTATTCATTATCAGTATTGTAGAGAATTAAATTCTCTACAACTTTTGTTTCAAACATTTTTCCATATGTTGAATCGTTTTTGAGATAGAGGGCAGCGCGAGCGCAGATTAAATATTATTTGAAATCAACTAGTTGCCCCGATCGAAATCAGCTCATTTAAGGTTTATAAATTATTACTCAATAAATAATTATGGATAATTTTCATTTTTCATTATTATTCATTGGTATTAGCCATGTACTTCTCATTAGTTCTACTAGGAGGCCCGACTTCAGTACCAATTACCAAATCGAAATCATTTTACATCTCTACAGCGTTCAATAAAAAAACGATAATAATGAGGGGTTATTATTGAGGTTAGTATTCTACTGAATGTACGGTTAGTAATAATTGTTTATTGTGATAATTAGTAAAATAAAACATGTATGAATTTTGTGTTGCCAGAGAGCAGCCAATGATGATGGAATTTCACCCATCAAAACAAGATAACATTGACAAAGTATTAACAACCATGAAGAGCCATAATATTTCAGTGAACCAACGAAGTAAATCATCTAAAGGAGTAATTCGTTCAGGACAGTCTCAACTCTCTACACTGTAGGTGAATGGACTGACACCTATAAGAAAACAACTTCTTCCCTGGCTAATACCACGAATGACGTGCAGGATTCTTCACTGAAGTTATTCCTGCATATGCGATAAGAAGTCGGAACAAATTGTTCCTTTAGATGATTTGATTTATAGCCACTCCTCAAGTATTCCCACTGACAATATGTGAAAAGTTTTTTTTTCTTACACGGGGAATTGGGCAAATTTCGGTTATGCGGTTGGATACCTCGTTCACAGGCAGATGGGGCGATGAAAAACCTGTTGTTTGTAGTCCGCTTCAGCCTAGTTCAAAGAATGATTCTCGAAGGAATTCGATTTTCAATTATATCAAAAATGATGGACTTTATATTGATGATAGACACTACTTGGCACCGACGAGTGCCAAACAGCCCGAAACCGGTCTGCAAGTGTGTTCCAATAATTGAAAATCTATTGCGGCAGTTGTTTCGCCAACAAGGTAAGTTAAAATGGCTCATTAATATTTGAGAACAGACTAAGGAGACTGAGATAATTGGGAGGAGATAATAATGAAGAAAACTTTTTTCAAAAGTAACTTCTATCCTCTGGAATGTAATGAACATCGTTCAATTATTTTTTGCAAACACAATCTGATTTTTCTATGGAATATACATTTGCCACTGGTTATTACTCCTTCTGAAATTGGGATACAAAATGTCTTCAGGTTGAAACTAACTGATGTTCAGGAATTTTGATGCAATGATTGATGGACAGTCTAATGAAAATTGATATGAGGGAGAATATTCATCAGAAATGTAGAAAATATACCCCATTTTTCTAAAATAAGTATGAGGAGTTAGTCTACCAATTATTTTTTCTAAAGGTCTACAAGCGATATCAAATCCCAGACACCATTCGAAGAACTTACTCGAGGACCAACTTTTCCTGTAGTGCCGTTTCTACCCGGAAGCCCCTGTAGTGAAAAAAAAAGAAAATGAGGAATAATAGAGAATGTCATCCGCGTGGATATTCAATGTTTTGAATTAATGAAAATCTCACAGGCAAACCCATATGTCCTGGCAATCCCGGATATCCTGAAACACCTTTGATTCCCATTGGACCTCTTTCACCCTAAAAGCAATGAGCAATGAAGATATGGGTGAAATGAATTATGATGAAAACTGAATGATAAAACTATGATGAGGTAGTTTTTCGTTTCAATCAGTTATGGAAAATGCTTTCTTACCTTTGGGCCAGTCAGACCATCAATTCCTGGAGGTCCTATGGGTCCCATAGGGCCTGGTTCCCCTCGGTCTCCAGCTGGACCAGGTTCCCCAGGCATGCCTTGTCTTCCGTCATGGCCAGGCATGCCCTCAGGTCCTGGCGGTCCTGGTGGACCTGGAGGTCCTGGCTCTCCAGGTTCGCCCTAGAGATAATGCAATAAAGGTAAATAGGAGGAAGTATGATGTTACATTCAGTACCTATTTACAGGTGCAGGAAATTATTGGTTTGTCGATATTTTTATATTTTTTATTCAGTTAACTAGTTTAGTGATCCAATAATTTTTCTAAAAAAAGGTTAGTTGGGTAACAGGATTAGTTTTTTCTCAAAAAAACAATTGTTTTCTTGCCAACGTTTCAAATTTAATTAAATTCTTTTTTAGAGTTCGAAAAGTAGTTTTTTCAACACGAAACAATTACTTTTCGAACTCTGGAAAATAATTGAATTGAATTTGAAACGTCACCAAGGAAAACATTGTTTTGTTAAGAAAAAACTAATATTGTTACTCAACCAACCTCTTTTTAGATATATTTTTCATGTTGATTAGATGGAAAATTTATAAATGTATGAATGATCCTGACATATAGGCTTTTTTCATTTTGGGCAACCATTTGGAACATATGAAAATATTCATGATTGATATTTTTCATTTCATACGTATCTTCATTGTGAGTAATTATGTTCATTTCATTATTATTTTGAAAATAGACCATTAAAATCAGACGATATTTCTCAATATCGGTCTTTCATAATCTGGAAAATTGAAAAAGCTGAATCAAAAAAGAAAAACTGGAAAGTCAACTCCGAAAAGTCACTGCGTTATATAAACCTCTGAAGAGTTCAATTATTCAATTACTTGTCATTTTCATTGCAATTCTTGTAATTAGCTTTCTTTAGATGGTTGATGTTTCGGAAATATATTCCGAAACATCAACATTTTTCATTTTCGAAACTCAAAAAAATCCGCTCTTGAACAACGTTTCAATTGGAAAAAGGCTGTTTTTTCAAATACAAGTCATAATTTAACTTAATGAAGGGAAAAGTTTGCCCTTTATTACGATTCAGTAGATTCTCTATGATTCATTCATTTTTATTTTTCGGATGGTGAAAAACTTTATATTCAGAAAATAGTGAAAAATAGTTCTATAATAGGATAGTGACAAACTTCATATTCAGAAAATAGTGAAAAATAGTTCTGTAATAGGTTTTGTGAATCCAGAATCAGAATCAATTGTATTGAACGATTGGAACTGTTTGTGGCTTCTCTCTTCTATTCTTTTCCACTATGCTATGATAATTTCAAATTTTTAGGAAACCTAAACATATGTGGACTGTTGAAAAAATGAGGTGAATGTTCAAGTTCAAGGGCTACGTATCTGTATCTGTAGAGTAGGGTGGGTGAGTGTAGGCCCATAGCACTTAGACTATATGTGACCCATTGTACATTTCCCCGAGGAGTTGTCCTCTTAGGGTCCTAGGACATCGTCCATCTTGTCCTTTCCAAGAAGGTGGACACGTCAATGGGAGACACCTCCTTTGTATCGGCAGGTGTAGGCCAAGACTCGCCGAACACACACTTTCTTATCGACCATAACTCCGAGCACTCGCATAGGACATGCCTGACAGTCTCATCTTCCTGTTCGCAAATCCTGTATAGAGGTGTGTCCACTAGCTCCGTATTATGGAGGTGTTTTCTTAGTTGACAGTGGTCAGTTAGAAATTCTCTATAGGGATTGATCATGATTGTGACGTTTGACTAGTTCCGCAATTGTCGAAGTCATCAGGCCGTTGGTGCCACTGAGTCCTGAAATTCTTAGTCCAGCCGCTTCCTTGGCTGGACTAAGTCGGCAATGCGATTACCTCCACTCCCGTTATGCCCTTTAACCCACCTCAGGATAATGTTATTATCTACCAAGGCTTTGATTGGACTTTGATTTTGATATCATAACCATATAATCATGGTTCATTCAGTTACTCAAGAATTTCTGGGTAATGCTCATGTGACGATTTTTTTGGCCAAAATTCAGAAATTTTGAAACAAACTTCGCTGCCACACACGAATTTACAAAAAACTGCATGGCATTAGCTTATCGATATGCCGATATTCTCAGCAGCTCCTCTAATATTTGACTTTTCCCCATAACAAATTTCCCCATTTTTCTGACGCAGAGCACAAACACCGTATGCCACTGTCAACATTTCAAGTGTTTTGAGCACTCAATCCACCTTATTTTTTGAACAGATTAATGCATTTTTCAAGCCAATCTCGATTTTTTGGGATGAAAATTGTATTCGAATTAGTCAGACTCAGAGACTATACCGTTGTAACATTTTTATAAAAAATTATGTTACGGTTCAAAAAGAACAAAAACTCCCTTAGGAGATGAGAATAGAACCAATAAAATAATTAAATTACTTTCTAAACAGCAACACAATGCTCTTATATACTTAGGTATGGAATTAAAAACATCCAAGAGTGGTTTGATGGTGTGGAAAGTGTAATGATATTGATATTTTTTCAATACACTCCCTATTCTCATCACGAAGTTTTTCACATAGACTTAGACTGCCTGTATGGAATTTATCAATAGTTTTCAGTTGCCTACCTTTCAGTAGATTTTTTGAAATATCACTCACTTCTGAAATCATACATTCTCTACGGAAGCATTGTTTTACACACGCCATCAAAAGCTACTTTTTATCAAAAACATGCAACATTCAAAATTATAATATTTCGACTTCTTGTAATACATAATTATATTGGTAGTAACGGAAAAATACATGACAAAAAAACAATGAAAAGTAAAATGAATCTGATACTGTAAGTCTACCAAGTTTGCTCAATAATGGAATCAATAACGCAATTTATATTTCGTACAAGTTTTCCATTATTGGAAAATAAGTGACTCGAACTGCTTCCATATATAATCATCTGCCGAGTTACACTAAAGAGATTAATATTGATACCAATTAGTACAGAAAAATGATTAAAGAAATTTTGAGTAGTAGACCCTATTACAGTTTGACTGAGTTCTATACCGATCACTTATAACTTAGCATGTTTTATGTGTATGAATGTTTCAACCATTGTTTGTGGTTTTTTATTTAGTGTTTTTGTACAAAAGTTTACCTTATATTTTGTCTATATTTTTATATTCATAGGACATTCATGTATTCTTTTATATTTGTTCACCAACTTTGTCAACAAGATTTTTTCTTTGAACAATAAAGTATATATAATGTAAAAATAATGTAATCGTTTTCTGACTTACACCATGCCAATTCCTCCAGTGTGAAATGAAGGTAAGAACGAGGTATTTTTCGAGTTATGAGCTCAAGCTTGATTACCAACAAAAAAACTAACACTTCTGACCACTTTTCATAGATTGAGAAATGATTATCTGTCGTTGAGCTGTTAGATTCAACTGTACGACTCATTTCCTCAACAAACGTCAATCAAAATGATTCCTTCAACCCGTTACTTGAAAAGTGATTCGTTCTCACATCTACTTTGCACTCAAAGAATCATCATGATATAGTAGCACCCCTACTGCTTCTGGAAAGGGTGATGTTCAAGAGCGACTTCCAGTGGTGCATTCGCTTATTCAGTGGCAGCTTCCAACTTCAGATTTTATTGGAGAATGATGTTCATAAATGGAGAGATAGTTATAGGTCGACATGTAATATTGATTAAACTAAAGAGAGATTGGCTACAGATACAGAAGTTGCTGGATGAAATCGAGCTGACAAAGCCTATGAAGAGAGAGAAATGTTTAATATGTCTAATTTCAATGAATATTACTTGAGTTCAATTCCAACACCATCTTCAAGAGGAATATTGAACTTCCTCTTGAAGATGATCAGTTGGTGATTGAAACACGTGTCGAGGTGTTGAAATAACGGTTTGGTGTTGAGAAAAAACTCCAGTAATTATAATTATTACACCAAAGGTTCCAAACAGTGCACCACAAATATCTAATTTTACGTGTGAAATTCCCATTCATTATTTCTCGACAGTCATCTAAACTGGTCTGTAGATTCTCAATGGAATACAGTACTTTCACTGAACATGAAAAATCTAAAAAAAATTTTTTGAGAAAGCTGGCTTGTTTTCTAATTAATCAGGCTGAATTTGACCAATGGCATGGGTTATGCCATCCCAAAAGAAGTTGGTAATCATTGGCGTTGTCAGTGGTGATCTGGCAAACATCGTTCATCCAGAAACGGGCCTCATCGCTGAAGATGAGTTCTCAATGATATTTTTGGTCAGTTTCTAACTGCTCCAGAGACAATTCATCGAATACACGTCGTTGTCTATGGTCGTTTGTCTTTAGTTCCTGAACCGTTGAATTTTGTACGGGTGCAGGCCCAGCCGCGACGCAAAATTCGCCAACACTGAATACTATTTAAAAATTAGGGCAGGTATTGAAAAATACAATTCCATGGTGATTTGGCAAAACAGAAAATAAATAACAACTAATTTGACAGATGTAGCTTGAACTAGATGGCCGTTATCAATTGTCAAAGTTCGGAAGTCTGTTGGAAAACATGCTACAAATTATCAAATCGGAACATTATTTTTATAATACTTGATGTTGAATTATTGATATATGACTTCATTTCAACTGAAGCAATACTTGTTACTTAAATAGTTATTCATTTATTCAGCCACATTACAGAGTATTAATCTATTTGTGATAGATCCAGGACATAGCATAATAAAATAAAATAAAATAAAAATAAAATATAAAATAACATACCATAAAATACACATTCAAAACAAAACTATAATTTGAAATATATTGTTTTATTTCTAATTATTTAGAATGGAATTGGGTGAAGAGTGCTCCATAAAGGCATGTGTTGCAGTGATGTGTTTGTTATGATACTATTATGTAGTTTCCCATAAACTCACATCGACCCCCAAATACTCCATCGCCGAGTAGAAGCAGTGTGACATCAAATATTTTCGAATTAGTATCTTGAACTTATGGGTAGGTAGATCCTCAATAAGCACTGACAATTTATTATATAATTTTACGTCTAAGGTATTCCGTTCAGAAGTCAATAAAGGACGTCTAGCTGGTCGAATCAAGTCACAATTTCTTGTGGTAAAATTGTGATATGATTTATTTTTTTCAAATTTTTGATCATTTCTATAAACATCCAGCAAACAATTGAGGATGTAAATATATGGTATGGTGAATATTTCTAGGTTTTTAAATATGGGCGACAACTGTCACTATAATCAAAAATCTGTTTGAAATCTGTTTTTTCAGTTAATCAGCTGTCGCCCCCATACGAACGACAACTCTCAGTAGTTGAGAAACTTGTGCGAGCTAAGGACTAACGAGGTCTTACCTTTCAACGTGTGATTTCTAACACGGCTTTAGATATTATTCGTGAAGCTCGTTTCTGGAGCCTAAAAATTCTCACAGAGTCTAAAGCGTTTCCCTATAGAGTTACACCGTAATTAATGTGAGAGTGAAATAAGCCAAAGAAGGCTGTTTTCAAAACTGCCAGGTTAGCAAATCTACGCTGACCATTTTAATTTGTCATCCATAACAATTCCAAGTAGTTTAACTTCTGAATTGTTGGCAATCGTATGTTTCATATGCATTGTTTGGAACCTTCGGTGTAGTAATGGATATTATTGGAGTTTTTTCCCAACACCAAACCGTTATTTCAACACCTCGACACGTGTTTCGATCACCAAATAGTTTCATACAAAAGGTTTCATTGAGTTTCATTATTGTTTTGTAATGTATGTAGAAATACATACTTTGAGAACAGTCTGACAACATTGCAGAATTAGTATAATTCATAGTATCGATGTGAACACATTCTCTCCTAACCTGTGACAATGAATAAACTTATAGAAAAGTATCAGCCTCTTGATTTCATAACAACCAATTTCTTATCAAAACAAAGAACATTACAGGTTTCATTGTGAATTATAGGATAATTTTCCTGTACCCTTCAGAATGATAGTGCGATTTTAATAATTGTCTATCAAGTTTAGTGTCTGAATAGTGGGGATTCGTGGATTCATCTAGGGTGTTTTTGAAGTATCCTGAGGACCAGCTCAGACATCTCACTGCCATCGAATGTACTGGCATTGTTGGACGATTATTTGGAAATATATTCTTGTTAGGTGACAACCAGTAAGATTATTGAAAATATCGTGCACTGGAGGACTAAGTATTGCAAACCAGAAATTATTTTGTTTGTATTACTTCAAATGTCATCGAGCTTTTCCCCTATTCGTATCAAATGATATCACTGATATCAATAAAACAACTTCAAACAACACAGAACACTTTGATGAAAATTATTTTGAAGAAACCTAGGTTATTCTCAACATCAGCTATATAAAAATTCCGAGATCTTGAATGTCAGGGGTCTATATTCCTATCAATGCCTTCAGTGGATATTCAAAAACAAACAGAACTACGAAAAAAATCTTGCTGAAAAATATACAAGATCTGTTGAGGATCTATCTATCAGAATACCCAAATTCAGAAAAAGTCATACAACAAAGATTTATATTCTATTTACGGACCTAAACTATACAATATGTTACCTCTAAAAGTGAAGCAAATAACAAAAATGGCGAACTACAAACAAAACATTAGAAGGTTCATTCTCGAAAACAATACACTAAATTTAATTTTCAACTGATACACACTTCTCTATTACTCTATTACTCTATAACTTATTACTTATTCTTTCTTATTTTCTCTTTCCCATTATCCTAACCAACCTAACTAAAATAATTCTTATGATAAATTTCAAATTCATCTACTCAATATTATCAATATTATCATTATTATTGTTCGAAACTCGCAGTGTATAAAAAAGTAAATTAAGATACCCAAATGGAAGAATGGAATATTACAGTACAAGCATTCATTGCGTAGGTATGTTCTATGTTTCCTTTGGGTTTATGTTGTATTTTTATTATAGTAGATATTGTACCAAACAAAATATGAAAATATTGCATTGACATTTTTAACTAATCCTATGTATGAATGATCAAAACGTCCTCCTTATAAATATTTGCACTATTGATCTTTCACGTTATGCAATATTTCAAGCCTGCCAACTATATACCGTACACTGCCATGTGCAACACCCAAAAAGTATGTGGTGAAATAATTTACGAGTGTAATTAAACCAAAGCTGCGATGTCAAATTAAGGCTGGGGTGTGTACAAGTTATGGTACAGCACCGAATGTTACCAGATATTTTCATACGCAATAAAAACAAAAAGCAATTTGTTTGTACACATAACGCAATTTTCCTGTGTCTGTTTGTTCCATCGAACAAATTGCCTGAAATAACAGTATATTTAGCTTCGAAAAATGAAAGTTTATCTCTCTGTACCAGGTGATGTTGCATAATTTTTAGAGCAGATGGCTCAAGTCTGATTCTGATGTTTGAGTGTTACATTCACTATCGGATAGTGATATTGAGGATGATCATCTAATTATTGAATATAAGTAACTGTATCTGTAGAGAAGGGAGAGTGAGTGTAGACCAACAGCACTTAGGCCACATGTGACCTACTGTACATCCTCCCGAGGAGTTGTCCTCCTGGGTCATCGACCATCCTGTCCTTTCCAGGAAGGTGGACAGGTCACTAGGAGACATCACCTTCATGTCTGACAGTTTCATCTTCCTGTTCAGACATCCTGCATAGAGGTGTGTCCACTAGCCTCATATTGCAGAGGTGTTTCCAGAGTTGACAGTGGCCAGTCCAAAATCCTAGTGTTAAGCGTAGATTTTTCCTGGTCATCGCCAGAGATTTATTCGGCGCCAGCATTCCAGGATCGCCCAAAGTAATCCTGGCAAAATTGCATACTTTGATTCCATCACATGTCTTTAGAGATTGAGCATGGGTGTAACGTTTGACTAGTTCCGCAATTGTCGAAGTCATCAGGCCATAGGTGCTACTGGGTCATAAAATTCTTAGTGCAGCCTATTCCTTGGCTAAAGAGTCGGCAATGCGATTACCTTTACTCCTCTCGTGCCTCCAATATAAGTAATTTTTGTGGCAATACCAACGTTTCAGTTGATACGTCAAGAAGGGTACTTCGACCTCGCCACTGAAGATGACTGCCGCAGTTACAGTTGAAATGTTTGGAGATTGTAACAAAGGAGATCACGACGAAATCAGGACACCAACCAAAACATTGACTACAGCAGTGAAAGCCTACATTCTTATATTGAGTGATATTTTTCTGGGGTTTGAAGTTTTTCACCAAATGTTATAACAATTGTTTGAATCTTTCTACATTTTTCCAGGAGTAGGTAGGTAGATGTACTTTTGACCCTTCATTTCAACTAGCGAAAGTTTATACTTGTGGTTTTAGTGACTGGATTTTCATTTCATTAGGCAAGGCTGTAACTCTGATATCCTGCTGAAGAATAATCCGCTTCAAGGTTCATACACAATGGTATATTTTCCTTTACATAGTCAGGACTTCGACTAACTTGTTCAGATAGGTAAGCAATACATATTTGTGGCTTAGGAAGTACCATTTGCACATATTAACCAAAACACACCATCTCAATTCTTTCAGATAACCAGGAGGTTCAGCTCAAGAGTAGTACCTGTGGATCATTTATTTTTATGATTGATTCGGCCATTACTTGTTGAAGATCCATAGTCATTTTTCATCCTTATAGATATATATTTCATCCTTACACGTCTCCAATTGTTTTGTGATCCGATTGATGTTTCTTTTACATGTGATTCATTTTATATATAAAAGTCTCGGATGTTCTTATGATTGTTATAATGGTTATTTTAATCTATTTTATGTATACCACATATTAATTTTATATCTACTTACACGTCTACAAAGTTTTTGAATGTTCTGTATATATTTATTTCACCCTTTTGTTAACCTTATACTCATTATTAATATTAATTTTAGTATCTGAAGTTATAAAAATTTATTTACACCACGCACAAGCAACACCTGTTGCTTCTGTGGTTTTCCCAATGTTTATTTGCAAAATGTATAGCCTTGTTATGCTTGCTGTTTTTCTTTAAACGATGATGATGATTTCATGAACTACACGTAAATCACAACGAAAACGCTACTGTGTTAGCGAAACATGTCGCGATATTGCATATAATTGCATCTATAAATCAGTTAGAATTTCACTAGTTCGGACTTCCATTGTCTACTATATAAAATGATTTGAAATCTCTGTAACAAGTAAAAAAGAATAATTAAAAAAAAAAAGAATAGCTGAAGATAACAATTATATTAAGCAAACAAACCTGAAATGAAATGATAGTGAAATAACCTACAAGTAAAAATATAATAATTGAATAAATAAAAATTAAAGGAATGAAAAAAGAGAATAATAAAAAAGTGTAGAGATTCCAAGTCACGTTAGTTCACGACGTTTCGATTGTTGGTATCTACAATCGTCTTCGGGTGATATAAATCAGTTATACCTGATTTTATATTAGCTTCAGCTATTCAGGGTTTCTTTACTCTGATATGGATGAATCATTGTTTGAGTTTGAGTGTTTTCTGACTTGATTTCTCCCCTGTTGCAGATTCTGTTTCTGCTGCTCAATGGTTTTTGCTGGTTCCGTTTTGTTGCAATTCAAAAATCAAGTATTAATTCATAACTGGATTTTCACTTTCAATCTCCTCTTCCAATTGTATGTGGTGACATAACTATATTTTCGAAGAACAATTTAAAAAAAAATCAATTTCGAGAGATATGCATTGGAGACATCAATTTTCTATAGAGATAATGATCACTGAATCGACTATCCTATTGTATCTTTTGTTAACTTGCTTGTATGAAAATATCTGGCGTTTATCGTGTGAGGATGAAATGTGTGATTGCCAAATAAAAAAAACTCACTTTCAATGTGATAATTGTTTCCCCGGAAATGTTATGGCCCCTTTCTTGTAGCCCCTAGAAACGATACTAACAGTGAATTCAGCTCTAAACATAACAAAAACAAAATGTGAAGATGACAGTAAAAAAGTTGCTGCAGTTCCACCCATAGCCATGCTGAAAAATACTGAAAACTAATATACGTAAAACATTGAAGAATAATGAGGTCCAATATCTTGCAAAATTATTCACTTAAATAGTTCTTAGTTTTATGGAAGTCAGCAGGAGTTCCAAAAATTGTCTTCATCAAGTAGATACAGAGAATGCTGAAGATATATGACAGTTATTTTTGATTTTTAATGAAAATTCGGCAATAAAAATCATTTTTGAGTAAAAAACCAGTTGAAAATCAAAAATTCATAAACCCATGAATGATTAAGTAAACTATTGGACCTGATTATGTGGCAAAATCAGTAAACAACACCAAAAGACATCCTCCTAATAGGCTACTAGGGAAAACAGCAAAAAATGCTGTCAAGTGTCCCCTCACCTTGACAGCTACAATTTCGGCATACCCCAAGGTTCCTCCACGTAACGTTGTTACCGACCTTTTCAAGCCCTGGAAAAATGTTTGTGAGAGATTTATGTGCTTTGTTTTCGTACCATCGATTATGATTAGTTTACTAAGAAATACACCATGCAGTAATTAAAAATTTCATCAGTTACAATGAGAAGTTACTCACTCTATGATAATGGCTTTTGCTTTCATTGAGGCGCATTAAGCCAACCATGAGAAGTTACTTCATAGCGAAAATTAGTGTTAACGAGAAAAAGTTTCTTATAGAATGTTGTGAACCAAAGTACCCCATGATTACTATGATATTTTTAGAAATACTACATTCTCGTATACTCTGAAATTTTTTCCAGCTATTTTAATATCAAATATGCAATATGATATTTTCAACGATAATGAGAACAACTTTTTTGATTCTGATAATGTTGCGGAACAAAATTTTTTCTGTACTGTATTCTATGATCATTTTTTTGAATCAGTATAATCGAGTAGTCTGGCTGAAAGTTACTTTCGGACGTATTGACATTTTTTATTCCGGTTTTCTCTATTTATAGGTGTATTTTACTTGTATTTGACTCGTCTAATACCATGAAAAAAAAGTTCTTACTGCACTAAATACTCTATGGAAATTTATTATAAACATTATTATTATTTCTAAACCTAAGTTTACGCTGATCAGGCTCTATCTCCCGAAGTCCGGACACATCCAGGAGGGCACACCAGCATTATCAACCAACCACCACTCCCCACACCGTGGGGTAAGTGATCATTGGGTCCGAGAATCATGTGCCCTGAGCGAGCGCAGTGACAGAATGACAGCCTTCTGCATGTGTTCAGCTAGGATTTCTGCCGTAGTGCGGCAAGGCGGTATGATCTTGAGATTCGAGAAGAGAGAAGGCATCATTTCATCAATGATTTTTTATATAAGTGTACAAAATGGAAATCAATGAGATTTCCATTTTGTACACTTATAAACTTGCGTTTCTAAAAACTTAACCATGCCACACAGTCCCCTACGGCTCTGAGGAATGATTTTCTACAGCCCCCTACGACTCCTAATTATTCTACGATTGTGAGAAATATATATGACCTCGGAAAGGATACACCGAAATATGTCTTGAATAGATAGAATTTTGGAGAAATTTCTGTTTAAAATAGGGATAATTGAAAATATTAGCGGAGCTACTTTAGACTGTTGAATAGATAGAATTTTGGAGAAATTTCTATTTAAAATAAGGATAATTGAACATGTTAGCGGAGCTACTTGAGACTGTTTGGGAAAATTTCTATTTGAAAAGGGATAATTGAAAGTGTTTTTAAAATAGGGATAATTGAAAATATTAGCGGAGCTACTTCAGACTGTTAAATAGATAGAATTTTGGGGAAATTTCTATTTAAAATAAGGATAATTGAAAATGTTAGCGAAGCTACTTGAGACTGTTGAATAGACAGTATTTTGGGAAAATTTCTGTTTAAAAGGGTGATTGAAACCGTTAGCTAACTGGATAACAATCCAGTTAGCTCTACTAACTGGATTGTTATCTATGCAACAGAATAGATAACAAAATTCTATCTATTCAACAGAATAGATAGAATTTTGGGAAAATTTTTATTCAAAAAGGTATAATTGAAAATGTTAGCGGTGCTAGTAAGATTATTGTATAGATAGAATTTTGGGGAAATTTCTATTTAAAAAGGGTAATTGAAAGCGTTAGCGAAACTACTTGATGAACTATCATACAGATAAGAATATAAATCATTAGTGGAATTACTTAATGAATAATTGAATAGATAATTTGAATTTTACTTTGAAAAGGAATTAAAAGATAGAAAAATAAATCAGATAATTCAATAATTCAATTCTGATTGATTTTTTTTCAATATAAGAGAAAAAATTCAGAATAAGAAATTCTAATGAGATTTATTTGAAGTTTAAATCAAGTTGATAAAAAAAATTAAAAAAACTTTTTCAGTGAAAAAAAAGACTACAATATTTATGTCAAACATCGTTACAGAGTGGTCTGGATAGGGTCCACGAAGTTCGAAGAGACAACATTGATGTTTCATCCGTTTTTCCTTCTCTTTTCGGACGATATTCGTCACGCCAGGAGATGAAAACTTCTCGACAAATATAGTCTTGCTCTGGCGGTCGAGAAGGACTACATCAGGTCAGCTTGTATGAACGTAAGGGTGGTGGACGTGTAGTTTCAATAAATTCGACAGTTCTCGTTCCCTACAACGTATTCAATATCTCCCGAAGCGTAGGACAACACCGGTGTCTCGTCAATACCGTAAAAGTGCTGTAAGTGATAATGGAGCATTCTTAGGGCCGCATTTCGTCGACGGATATAGGCTAAGAGCGCATATGCAGGACATGCTGACAGCAAGATCATTATTTAGAAAATTCTTAATGGATGCAAGTTCCAAATCTCATGTATTAATTTCATTCTAGTTGAAGGTATCAATGAAGCTTTAAAGAAATTCCAGAGTATTCGAGCTTCATTTCCAACTCATGTTCTAAAGACAAAAACAGAACACATATATCTCATATACGTACCCTTCCTGGTAGCTGAATAAAATGAAAGATGAATGAGATCACAAGTTTACATTCAATATTTGGAATCTCTCCTCTGGACCACTCAAGTATGGGAAAAACGAGAAAAATATTTTATTCGGGACTTCATACATAGTTGTTTCCCAGAATATCGATGAAAGTTGTGACAAAAAGTTCTAGATGCACATTTTAGCCCATATACAGAATGCCAGCTACTTAGGACGATTTTAATTATTATGCGTAAAACACTCCTGCATTTAACTTCTTCGTTTGATAAAACTCTATTTCAGATGAATTTTTTCAAGGTTGGATGTTTTTCTAATAACTTCATGAAATTATTGCTTGTGTCTGTGAGTTGACCATACGAGGGCTGTTAGATAAGTCATTGTCTTTGAATTAAAAACATTTTTCGACAAATAAGCGTTTGATTTTCCAAAACAGTCCTTCCTCACAAAAAATACATTTTCTGGATGACCTCAAAGAAAACATTTGTTTCGATGATGATATCTTCTCTCCACTGAAATCGGTTACAATCCAGCCATTTTTTACATTTGGAAATAGAAAATAGTCAAAGGGGGCTGATTTTGGAGAACATGCTGGATGGGGTAGCAGGCCATACTCCAATTTATGAATTTCTAATAACATGGCTATACCCGTGATTTGTCTTGATGAAACCCTTTTTCTTCGCCGCTCCAAATCAATTTCAAATCTATCTGAAAGCTTTATATGATATTTGGCGGTGATCGCTGTATCCTTTTCATGGTAATCGATGTGAGTAAGACCGAGTGTATCACAAAAAACTGTGTCCATGAATTGCTGGATGACAGACCCATCTTGGCCCAGTTCAGTTCAGTTTTCCCTGTGATACCCAACGTTTCGATTGCTCTTTGGTTTCTGATGTATTGTAAGGGATTCATGTTGTTTCTTCAGTTGCAAAACGGAGCAAAAAATCTTTCGGGTTGCAGCATCATCAAGCAACATCAGCAAATACTTCTGTGAGGTAGTCACACGGTTGTGCTTATGGTCGAGTGTGATCAATTGCATCTCCCATTTCGCGGATAGTTTTTCCATGTCCAAATATTCATGTAGAATATGATGTACCCTCTCACTTGAGATGCCTTAGCCATCTCATGTACTTTTATTCTCCGATCGTCCGATATCACTCAATGAATTTCATCAACGATTCCTGACGTGATTATCTTTGTGGCGACCTGCACTTTTGGCGTCACTTGTGCTGGTGGGATCACAATGGACCTCTGAATGATGCAGCATTTCTATGGTATTTATCAAACCTTTCCTGTGTTCCATGAGAAATTCACATCCTCCCATTTTTGCTAAAACTCAAGCTGGTTCTGACAACCATCAACTGGAAAATACAAACTGAGTAACGCGACTTGCTGAAAATTTGACAGTAGTCTATTCGAATGTGACAGTTGAGAGTAGCAGCGTTGTATTTGAGGTTACTGCCCAGGAAATTCAAAAGGTAACTGACTTATCATACAACCCTCGTACGAAACTAAAAATAACCACAGGTAGTTCGGGTTTAGAGTTTCATTCGAACTTTACTGATCTGAATATGTAGATCCAGAGGGGTATTCCAATGTAGTCATTTGTTATTGAAATTTGGACACATTGATTAAGTTTTGTTTACTTCACAACTCACCTTGACAGCTTGAAGGACGTCAATACCCGCACTACCAGTTTGTCCTTTCTGACCTTTCTCTCCAGGCCGTCCCTGAAATACCATTCTTTATATTTGTTTCGGTATATTTACGAGAATACTTACTGGTTCTCCTTTGGGACCATCTAATCCAATGGGACCCTGGAGAAACACAATGAGGATTATTAAATTGCCGAATTATGTTCTGAATTTCTTTACAGATATGAAGTCAGATCTCTAAGACTGCAGATGATAATTTCATTCAAATATACATGATATAATTTTCTACTTTATAACTTCAAACTATTCCAAAATGATTCTGAATTATATAATAAGTTATCACAAAACAAGGCTAGCCTTAAAGTTCAAAACCTTACGCTTTTTCTCAAGTGAATATTTCAAGTCAAAATCCAGAAGTGTCAAATCTGGCAACTCAGCAGACCATTCATCTGGTCTTTTGTCAAAAACCGAAAAATTGTTTGTTTTGTTTACAGTTATTGTTTTTATAGTTTCTGTTATGAAGTGACAATCGAATCAACAAGTTAGGACTGATGTAGTAAGTATTTGAAATAAATTAATTCATAGATGACTTTGATATCTTTCAATATTCCATTATTCGACATCCGTCTCCATTTCCTAAAGAGAAATAAAATAAAACTGTTTTATAAAATGAAGCATTTCAAGAAACTTAGTTTTCGCCTTCTTGACAATGAAAATAATAACAATGATAATATGTTTATTCTCAATAGGTTGATACCCAAAAATAGAGAAAATACAAATAATTAGAGAGTATAAAGAAATATTCAGATTACAAAAAAAAAATAGAAAACAATCATAACATCGAAATTTTGATAGTTTTTAAAATAAACTGTGTGCTATCATGATGTAGGATATCGGCGACTTTTTCAATAAATTTGTCTTAGGATTTCTATTGTAGAAAGCAATCATATGCCTGGATTTTGATCTAGGTACAAGAATCTGAATTTGTCTTGATAAGTCACTACAATCAAATTAATAAAATATTCTGGTCTGTGCCCCAAGCTGGATAGACTCCATTTCACTTGAAAAACTTGTAATCATTCGACTGCTATGAAGTTTTAGAGAAAGGTTCGAATGTTCAAAATTTACCCCCTTCAGAACAAGTTTCGAAAGAATGAGTATTGAAAACGTAAGGCGAGATACTTTTGTTGGCTATCCTTTGAGTTTAAAAATATACAATATTATTTGAAGTGGGTTGAATACTTGAAGAATTTTCTTATAAGTTACAAACCGTTCATATTGACTGGAAATGGAATAAAAATCATCTCATTCTTGATTCGACTTCATTTCTGGAGATGAGGATTAAGAAGCGATGTTATGTTGTGTTAGAGAAACGAAACATAAATAGATGATGCTAATATTAATTGGTTACCACGATTTGATAAACAAAAAATTCTTGCCGATTTTGTTATAACTGAATTGGGGTGAAGTGTATTTACCATTGATATACTAAAGTTATCGAATATTGACCTTGGAATTTGATGGTGTATGCATCAGAAAAACATTTTGCTTCATTTTCATGTAGATTTTCTTCTCCATTATAAACATATCGTTCGAAAATGTTGCTTGATTTTTACTTTATCAAAAGTTGTTGCTGCTGAGTATGTCGAAATCAAAGTGAAATTATTTCTCACAATGTTACTATAAGAAATATTAGAATCCTTCATTAGAATTCTTCATTAAATTTTTTTATTAAAATATACTTTTTTTTGAAACCTGGATTCAAGATAGAGGGGGTGGGAAGGCAAAAAATGGAACCACATGTCTAATAATTGATATATATTATTTTAACAACTTTGTTACTGATCACTACATATTATGAATTGTGTGTCTGTCTGAATGCGATGAACTAAAAAACTAGCGAACTGATTTTCATACACTGAAAATATGACCATGTTATCTCTGAGAAGTCAACAAAACCATTCACTTCGCTGGACGCCCCAGAAATCCAACAATATATGGACATGTTGAGGAAGTGAGAAAAATTGTTATGGAGAATCGTCGAATTACTATTAGAGAAGTTGCTGTGGATGTCGGCATATCGGTTGGCTCATGCCACGGAGAAAAACAATTCATGGTTTTTGCATCACCATAATGAACCTGCTCACTTGTCATTGCTTGTTTGTAATTTTTTAATCAAAAACAACACCGTAATCATGCATCAACCACCGTTTTCACCAGATTTGGCTCCCCGCGACTTTTTCCAAAATTGGAGGGACCCATGAAAGGACGGCGTTTTGCGACGGATAGTATATCAATCCTTCACAAATGTTAGTGATTCATTTTAAAGGTTGAGATAGTATTTTTGTTTTGTTTGGCTTCAGATAGATAGGTACTACCTATATCAAAGTTGATATTATAAGTTAATAGCTCGGTTTTGCTCAGGGAGTTGATATACCATTTTGTGGTAGTTGGAACATAAAGATAACCTCTATATTATAAGAGGTTGACGGAACTAACTTTATAAACTTATATCACATGAAAAAGATTTGGAAATAGTTCACAATGTTCCAAAACATTCCTCAGTAGTCAAGACTTTTCTGGACATGAAATGCCCTGGGACTTTCCCAAACTTTCCAGGTAATTCCCGAACATTGCACAAAATTTCAGAATGTTCTCGAATATCCTAGATTATATTCAAAAGCACCTCCTTCAATTAAAAGCAAGAACCTTTATCTTTTTTTTTTCTAGGAAATATCAAAGTTTCTTGAGTTTAGAAATTTCTGTTCAATATTGATAAGCTATTGATTTATTGTGAATTATTTTTTCTATCGTAACGTAATGTATTTGGTGTTGAATATTAATTCACAATTTCTCATCCGCGAAGGATAATTATTGAATTTATTCTGTTTCTATTCAAAGTGCAGAGAATAAATAAACATTCGGCCCGATGATAGCTTGAACTGAAATTATTTTTTGACAGGAATTGGAAATAAGCGATGTGCTGGATAGTTGAGAGATTACATGTGTTGCATTTATATTTCAGATACTGATTTTTTGTGTTACTTTCAGAAGTTTGTTATCAAAACAGTATTACATAATTCACACCTTCATTCTTGAATCTACTGGAGAAAACAGATCATTCAAGGTGATATTCGATAATTCTAGTCGATCGTCATATCGATTTTACTCCATCGCTACGCTACAATTAATTACGGTCTACTTCAGTACGGTTAGATTCCTCCACCACAATCGGACAAATGAAATTAACAAACCGGAAATCCCGGAAATCCACGCACCCCTGTCGGACCCTGCAACAGATTGTATCACTCCATAAATATTCTTTATGGCTCTTGATTCAACAACAATTTGTATTGTTTCCGACGCGAGTGCCGAACAGAGCATGGAAATGCCATGTTCGTGAGAGTTTCTCACTCATTTACTTCCCATAAAGACCGAAAGTCCCGACTAGTTCTCGTTTATGTAACTAACTTTTGGTAGACTTGAAAATGTTTTGGTGATGAGGAAAACTACTCGACAACATCTTTTCAGAAAACATATTATTCATTTTGGCTATAAATGATTGATAAATATTCAGTTTTCCTTCTGATGAATGAATTCAACAATCAGTCTTTTCTGCAATACTCATTTATAATACTGGTTTCAGAAATACAAACACTGTTTGTTCTTTGAAATTATTCCAAATTACCTTTACACATTCAAAATTTATGGAAGAGAAGTCTTTGTTAAGTTAGAATTGAATTCGGTAATTTGTGCTAATGAACCCAAAAGTTACTCGAGACGAATGATGTAAGGAACTGAAGGAACTGCAAAACTGGGATTGATTGACTCGATACAGGGTGCAGGGACACTTAGAAATTACAGGCATCGATGATGAGTGTGAGATATAAGTGTTCGAACTCTTGAGTAGCGAAAAGTGGAGAATGAACAATTATCCTGAAACATGCCCGGCAGAATCACCTGGAATACAAACGGGCCGAAAACTTAAACTGGAGTTAAGGTCTCAACGGAATGAGCGGATCCATAATTTCACAGACTCCCACGCTCCACTTAGGGCACTGATGAATCCAAGAGTAACATCGATACTGCTTTAGGAATGCCATGAGGAACTGACAAGACTGGCGTACAATAATAGACTGTCTAGAAACTACATCCAGCAAGTGCAGAGCAAACGAGTGCAAAGCTCAAGATTGTTAGAATGAGTGCCATGTAAAAGATGGGGGAAAAATATAATAAGCACTTGAGGCCGCATTGTTTTTCTGAAAAGTTGTAAGAAATGGACTCGTCAGAAGGCTACCAAGTAGTGAAGGAAACAAAGATACGGATCATCTCCATTTATGAGCCCTGAATCAGCTGTGGGGAACCAGAATCTCTGGGGAGGAACCAGATTGAAAAAAATAGGACAGTGAATAATATACCTGGAAATTCATTATAAAAGGACTGTTCGAGTAGAAAATTAAAGGGCTGCTACAGCAAAACAGAAATCGGCTCAGAACATTTACAAGGCGAGACACTGTCCAGTGAAAGAACATCCAAATGAAATGGAGCTGTAAAACGGAGAACTCAGCTCTAGGAAATGCAAGAAAAAGATAGTGTCATTATTTGAATTCAACATTTATGAACTCCAAATCAGCTGTGAGGTACCAAAATCTTTGGTACGGAACCAGATTGAGAGATAGGTCAATGAAGAACATAAAGAGTTCAGGACAAATATACTAGGAGATTATGCATAAAGGAATCGTTCGAGAATAGAATTGAAGAATTGCTTAAGCAATGCAGAAATCGGCACATAATATTAACAAGGCTGGACATTGTTCAATGAGAGAGCACCCGAAAAAATTAGAGCTGTATAACGGAGACCTCAGCTCCAGGAATGGTAAGAAAGGATTCAACATGGTAGCACGAATACGATTCATCTCCACTTATAAGCTCTGAATCTGCTGTGGGGTAGCAAAATATTGGATGACGGACCATATTGTAGAATAGGACATTGAGGGACTGTTCGAGAATGGAGTTGAAGAACTGTTTTAACAAAGCAGCAATTGGCACAGAATATTTACAAGGCTGGACACTGTTCAATGAGAGGGTACCCGACAAAACAGACGGAGACCTCAGGCTCCAGGAAATGAAAGAAAGTATTCAACATGGTAGTACGGATACGACTTATCTCCATTTATAAGCCTTGAATTTACTGTGGGGTACCAAAATCTTTGATGAGGGACCATACTGAAGAATAGGAAATTGAGGGACCGTTCGAAAATGGAACTGAAAAACTGCTTCAGCGAAACAGAAATTGGCACAGAATATTCACAAGGCTGGGCACTTTTCAATTAGAGGGTAACCAAACAAAATAAAGCTGTATAATGGAGACCTCAGCTCCAGAAGGAAGTAGTACACATGTTAGTTACACATATGATTCATCTCCATTTATAAGCCCTGAATCTGCTGTGGGTTACCAACATCTTTGGTGAGGTACCAGATAAAAAATAGGACAATGAGAAACATACAGAATTCTGGACGAATATACCTGGAAATCCTCCATGAAGGGATCGTTCGAGAAGGAAATTGAAGAACTGTTTCAGCAAAGCAGAAATTGACACAGAATATTCACAAGGTTGGACACTGTTCAATGAGAGGGCACCTGAAAGAAATAGAGCTGTATAACGGATACGTCGGATCCAGGTAATGGAAGAAAGGAATCAACATGCTAGTACAGATACGATTCATCTTCATTTATAAGTCCTCAATCAGCTGTGGGGTACCAAGATCTCTATTGAGGTACCAGATAAAAAATAAGACCAAAAACAACACAGTAATCGTGCGTCAGCTACTATATTCACCAGATTTGCCCCACTGCGACTTTTTCCTGTTGCCTAAATTGAAAAGATCTATATCAGAACCACTTCGTGGATTGAAAAAAACGCTAGCATGAATAGATGAATATTTTTTTGAGAAAAATCTAAATTTACCTTATTTTTTGAACATACAGCGTACAATACAGTTGACCTCAATTTTAGCCTCGAGTTAAACTAGATTGCTATTTGTTCAAGTTCCTAAAAGTTGTTTCATATACGCTAGTCGAGACTATAACGGGTATTAAGTTCTTTTATATCACAGAATGATGTATTTCAGGAGTAAACATCAGAAATGAGGTGTACAATTTTTCGAAGCGGCTCATACACTTTTTCAAATTCTGGATAGGTCAGACATAGGTTGGAACATGCAATTTTTAATTACTGTTACACAAACTCAATCAAAACTTCATTAGGTCTGTTAGCTGCTAGTTGCAATACCATTGAAAGTTATTTTTTCCAAACAACACGTTATTCAAAAAACTGACATTCATTTTGAATCGCGGCTCCATATATTGAATGATCTACATATTGATTGAAAGATATGTTCATTGAGAAAAGCTGAGAACAAAACGGTATTTTTCTCAGAGTTAAATCAATTTACAGAATCACATGAAATGTAAAAGACTCTGGAATAAAATATGATTTTTGTATATTTTTTTTAGTCAAATTATTGTAATTTTTCAATAAATATACTTTTGCTTTCAGTTTTCCCATTAAGTATGAATATTGCTAAAATTGTTGATCCTATTTATGTAAGTAACATTTAATGTCATGGTATTTTTTTATGTATGGAAATAAATGTGATTATATTAAGATAGCCCATTGATTTCAAATTTATGTATATAAATGATTGATCTAGAGTTGTGAAGAAATTTTTACAGCGATTGTAGGATTTTCTAATGAACATTCAATATGGTGTCATTACAATGAATACTTTTCAGTTAGTATATGAAGGCCATATTTTCAGCTTTCCGTTTTTGGGGAACTAGAATAATATTTCTTCAGATCATGAATGTCAATGGTTGTCTTTGAAATATTAGTCAAACATTAGGTTTGTCGAATTTTTGCTCTACTCCATACACAGGCAGAGAAACTTTCAATATCGTTTCATATCACTCATAATCTGATATAACCCGATTTGCAATGCGACGTTTCATTCATTATATTTCATCATCAACTTTATTTTTTAAAATACCGACCTCCAGTTTTTTTTTGCCGAATTTTGTAGCCACTGTAATAACGAATCCATCTATGTATTACAATACATAATACGTTTTCCGAAGTTTTTCTCAGTATCACTTAATGGTCATACAATTTCCGGTCAGAGCTTCCTCAACATGTAATGAATATACCAGTAATGAAACAGAAAAACAATATTGTTGAAATAGTCCTAATAACTATCTACATAGCTGAATTTGTTATTTCAGTGGCATCAGACATCGATGAAAAAACTAGACGTCTGTATTTGAAAAAATGAAGTTGATGATGAAATATAATGAACGAAACTTCGCATTTCTAATTGGTTCAAATCAGATTATAATAAATGTGAAACAGTATTGAATGTTTCTCTTACTTTTTTTAATATCATGGGGGCGGTTGAGCTAAAAAACGACTGATCTAGTTTTTGGCGAATAGTTCAAAAATAACTACTGATATTCTCGATCTGGAAATAGATAATTCTAGCTTCCCAGGATAGAAAACTGTTGTCCAATTGAAGTGACCTTTGGGTCTTACCGTTTCCGGGACAGAAATAGTGAAATCAGCTAAAAAAACGGCCAGTATTTTACGAGAAAAATCAACATCACCCTACGCAACAGCATTACATTACCATGAGTGAGTGCTGCGGTATTTTTGAGACATAACAAATTTTTTGAAGTGTTAGGAACTGCAGAAGTTAATTATTTTACTTGACTGTTCGAATATGCAAAATGCGACTGCATATTTTCTGGTTGCTGTTAATAAATATATAAATTTTAGTAACGATCATTCACGTGGAGTTCAACAATAAATTGAATGACGTAAATACTCAGAAATTTACTGTCCACCCAGAAAAGCTATTAAAATGTTTTGGTTGGTTTTCGAGTTTTTCCGTGGTTATCTTTGATTACAATCTTCAAACGTTTCAACTGCAACTGCGGCAGTCTTCTTTAGTGGCGTGATAGAAGTACTATTCTTGACGTATCAACTGAAACTGAAGCTCTCATTTTTGGTATATCACTCATGGTGCTGATTTTCTGTAATGGCGGTTTTGCGCCTACTTTCCGCCCGATTTGGCTGACCTTGATTCGTTTTGGCACCTTTCAGTGCTGTGTGCCAGAGAAAACATATCTACCAAAGATCTGGCGAATAAATATAACCCCAATCAACTTGAGATTTCAGGAACTGCAAGGCCGATATACAGCTTGATTCATGAATAGCAACAACTCCCTGACTACCACTTGGACGCCTCGGAAAGGCCTTAGAAGAATACCAAGGAAGAAGCTTCAGCTTCGTAGAGGAAAATGTCACTTAGAACAACCTTCGCTTATAGAACAGTGTTGGCAGAGGATGTTTGCCTGTTAGCTGGGATACCTCTTATGAACTTTCTTGTCAGGAAAAGGGCTCTTTTGGACGAGATTCCGGAAGTCCGAAATGTTCATAAAGGCGCCGAGAGACAGAGAATGGTACTGAAGTGGCAGGACAGGCAGGACAACAATACCTTGAACGTCCAATGGACGAAGAGGCTAATCCCAGAAGTGAATCCCTGGCTGGCCTGCAAGCACAGACAGGTAAACTACTTCATTACCCAGTTTTTACGAGTTACGGTTCCTTCAGGAGTTTCACCATGAGGATAGGCAAGAGTATGGATGACGCATTCATCTACTGTGGAAGCGTTGGCGACGTGTAGCATACCATGTTTGTATATTTAAGGTGGTTTAGGGAAAGAAACGCGTATGAACTGGCAACGAGAATCGTAGCTTCACTCGACAGCATCTAATGTAAATCTAATGTTGGGCTCTAGCGATGGCTGGAAAATCGCTGGTACATTCATAGAGAATGTGCTCAGACAGAAAGAGGCGGAAGAGAGGGAGCATCAGATAGAAGACAGAAGGATACAGGCAGACCTGACACCGTAAATGACCAAGCTGCATAAGTTGAGATGCCGCCCATCTCTGAGAATGTCCTCCCGGGCGTTCCCAGAGACGGGTTGGGCCAGGGGTGGTAGCAGTACTTCCTAATTCGATCATGCTACTGAAACACGCTAAGAAGACCACCGCAGAACCCAAAAACCAACCAAAACATCAACGTCAGCGGTAAAAGTCTGCATTCCTATACGTATAAGCTATCAAAAAATGTGAAAATTTTAAATCTTTATTGCAGTTGAAACAGTATAACGAGAGTGATGTTAAACTTCAGTAAGCACGCGTAATCGTTTCTCCGGAATGTAATCAATTGAGAACGGATGCTTTCAACTGGACCAATTTCTCACTAATGTACCCATTCATCTTTAATGCAGACTACATATAAACCACCACTCTCTCTTACCCTGAAGCCCATATCTCCTTTGCGACCCTTGTCACCCTGTAATAATTGATCCTTGATGACACAATTTCGGCAACGAGCATTTGTTTTCAGGTCCAACCCAAATACTAACAACTAAGCATCGATCAAAGCGTGAAGTTCAGCGAAAATGGAAAAAATGTTGACTGGGTCCCCAAGTTCATCTGGCAAAATTGGACGAAAACAGTCAACAAATCATATACAGGGTGTCGTGCGTTGGATTGTTGAAAAGTATTTCGATTCACATCTATTCATTTTCATTTTATTTATGAAAACGTTATACAATTATATTTATATTGTTCAGTGATGCAATTATTGTAAAGCATAATTGATTTACTTCAATTTCCATTCCAATATGTAGGTGTATGTCGAGTTCAGAAAATTTTTTATTCGTGTAATTTTTGAATGGTCCTAGTTCAAAACAAATCAGTTTCTATATTGCCATTTCTACTGGTCATCTATCCATTATATGAATGTACATATTTTGCTAGCCTATTTTTTTGCATTTTTTATGCATTACTTGTACTCACTAAATTTGAAGTATAGTATAGTATATAAAGTATAATATAGAAGTATAGTATATAAAGTTAAACCTATAACATTAATGTTATAGGTTTATATATAGGATATATATGAGTTCAAGATATAACTATCGTTAGTGGCAATTTCAGTTACACAACGTAAAGTAAAACTTTCAAATAATGGAAAGAATAATACATACCTACGTACTAGTAAAAAAAATAGCACAATTATTGGAACAGAATGAAATATATAATATAAATAAAACAATGTAGTGTATGGTTTCCGAATTGAAATGATAGTACATTGATAGACATGTACATTGAATTCAAGTATTTTTTCTGTCAACAAAATCGGAAACTTCTATCCTAGGTTGGGAAAAAATTAATAGTTTTGATTTTCTTACAATCAAGTGAATTATTCGGGAAGTAAGAATCTTCTCAGGAATAATACTATACAATTTCTGGGCCAGGTAAGTATGAGAGTGTTGGAAAATTGATTTTTGTGTCTGGGGAATAACATGATTATTTTTCCTGCGCATGTTGTGCAAGAGAGTTCGTAGAACGAAATTTCTGTTTTTATGGTAATGGACGACGATATTATAATAAAAGAGCTGGCGAATATCAAAAACTTTGGCTTCGTTGAGCAGAGTTTCAGTTGAATAATAAGGCGGTTTGGACGATATTAATTTCAGGAACCTGTTTTGGAGCACCTCAAGAGAGCAAAGGTGCGTATGGTAGGTTCCTCCCCAACAAGCAATTCCGTAGCTCATGTAACTCGCTACAAATGCATGGTACAAAATTTTGAGCTTAGAGTTCGTTATCATTTACCAAAAATACGAATTTAAGAAATTTGCAACACAACTTATTGTAAATATACTGAATATGAGCATCCCATTTAAGATGTTGAGCTATTATTACTCCATTTTCGAATGTCGAATACAAGGTTTGCCAGAATGATTGCAACTGAAAGGTATATAGTGACTTTTTTTCCAGATTAACTGTCAATAATCGACGTTCGAGCCAATTTTTAATCAAAATCAGATCCGTTTCAACTACATGTTCCAGTTGCTCCCAACTATTTGCCTTGTGAAAAATGGCTGTATCATATGCGAAGCCCAATATTTCACTCCTGCTCCTGATGTAATAAAGTCCAATAACATATATGTTGCATAAAATTGGCCCCAGAACTATGCCTTGGGTGACAACTATAACAGTGACACTCAAAATGTAATAAATTTTTATACACTGAAGTATATTGGCGAGATAGCTCTTAAACAAGATCAGAGCATCACCTATCAAACCAATGTCTTCTACTGTTTTCAGTAAAACGTTGTAGTCAACTGTGTCGAATACTTACGAGAAGTCAATGTGTGTTAGCCTTTTTTTATGATCTTTTCGAATACTTTGTTCGGATGTGTAGTGACTGTTATGGGTCGGTAGTTGATAATGTCTGCCTCATCCCCTTTTTTGAATAATGGAGTTACTATGGTTTTTATGAAAGCTGTTGGCCAGAAACCATCTTCCACACATTTGTTTAAGATGAATGACAATCTCTATATAAGAAGAGATGGACTTGAGTGTTTCAGAACAGATTCCGTCGATTCCAGTGGACTTTGTTTTCAGATCTTTGATAACCACTTTGATCTCATTTTTTTCAGTGGGGAGAAGAATAAAAGAATTTGGAACAGTGAAGATGGAAGTATTATTCATATTGTCTGCCATTTGTTTGCCTAAGGTGGAATAAACTTTATACTGGAGTACTATTTTACCAACTAATTGACAATTACATTACATGTAAGCGATATCAAAAAATGGAAATGATTGTAATTGATTTATTGGAGTTCAGGATAGAAACATTAGTCTTCAACTCGTCATCAGCACCTATAAAATGATGAAGAAGCTGAAAGCCACATAGAAAGAATTTCCTTTGAAAACTAATCTCTGGAAACATCCTACAATTTTTGTAAAATATAGATCAAAATCTTTCATAAAAATTTCATTTCGCAGCTTTCACAATAATCAAATCGTAATGCTCATAATCTGCATCCAGAATAGTGACAGCTTCGCCAACTTCTAATAACCACAAAACGTATACAATCGAATTTGTCACAGTTATGAATGTTTCAAGGGTGTTGAGTGCTTCCACTCCACTCGAGTGTGAAATTATTGCCGGGGGTGATATCGAGGGTGGAAAACGTACTTCATGTCTAGTGGTACATGAAATATTCACTTCACAATCGTTTAGTTTTGAAAATTAGTTGAGAAATTTATGTGAACGCAAGAACGATACTAAGTTATAGTTGAGTTGTGTCTTTGGGTGTGAGATGAGGCAATAAGTTGGAGTAAGCCGGAAGAAAAATAGGGTGGAAAAATTCACCCACAAAATTTGTCGAAGTTGTTATTTCAAACACGGTGAGGAGATCTACACTGACTATTATCGCTCGGTTAGAAAGTGTGAGAAAATGTAATTTCATAATGGAAGGGGCCATGTTCAAAAATAATTTGGTAATTCCATCAAACCATTCATCTGATGGGAAAAACTCTCAAATTTCAAACCGGAAATTGGTTTCTGTGATACCATTAGTGGAGTTCGTTCAGTTGACACTTCTGAATATACTGAAATCATATAAACACAACCAATGCATCTAATTCTGCGAGTATCTCTGAAAAATAGAATAAAAACAGAAAAAAACTATTAGACACTTATATTCAATTCTAATGATGTTCAAAGAAAGAGAAAAACAAATATCAAAACACAATTCCCAAAATATACATACATTTTCCTCAATATTACATATTCTTGAACACTGTTATTGTAACCAAACATTGTTATATTGATCAAAAACCATCAGACAAAGTCTAAGGTCAGCTAAAGACCCCAGAGAACCTTCAGCGATACCCAGGATATGCAAGATTCCTTGTAGCTGCGGTTGGTCCACAAGAACCCACATTGGAACCACAAAAAGAAGTGTAGGTACCCGTACCACCTTTACTAGTGTTTACCGCAGTAGAAGACGAAACTTCAGTCATATCCTGCAGATCACGACCAAAAAACCCGAAAAATAGCTTTCTTTCTCACAGTTATCTACAGCCGTGAAAATTCACGATCTACGAACACTATTATCATTTTCTCATTAGATGAAACTGAAGTTCTATAAAGTGAAGCGTAGGTACACGATAAATGTTCAAATTGTACTTTTCTGCAAATGAATCTGCTTCTTGTGGTTGATTGAAGAATACAATTTCAAAGACATAACGAAGCAGATATTATAATTGGTACTGGCATTTAATTTATTGTTTCAGGGGCATAGGAGAACTATGGTTTAGTGTATTACCAACTATGACACCGCAACTATGCAAGGTTCTAGAAAATCAATATTTCAAAATCAGTATGAAATGTGAAAACACACTTGAAAATTCTTTACGAGATTAAAAACAAAAACATCAAAGGACCTGAAATTCAATGTCATCTTTAAAATATCATGTGCTTAGTGTGAGAAAGTATATTTAGGGCAAACAGGTAGGTATCTGAAACAAAGAATTGCTGAACATAGCAGGCATTGTAAAAATATACACAACCCACTGAAAACAATGAAAAATCCCACTAGCCTTGCAGAATATTTTAAGTAATTTTTTCATACTATTGATTTCATTTCAGTCACTATTATAGCACAACAGACGATATTGAAAAAAACTCTCTTATGAAATGATTGAAATAACAAATCATGGAACAAAAGGTCGGAAACTGAAAATTTACAAACCTCATGTTTCTATCTAATAGAAAAAATCAAACAATAATTCTGAATCATTAACAGACGACTTTTTTCAATCACAATCCTCATTTTTTTAAGGAACTTTTTTGTATGATAAAGAAACGATTCACCGGCAGTTGAGTTTGTTAATTTGTTCGTGTCTGTGTTAATATTTTTCGTGAACCTGCGTATGTATCTATATTTTATAACTATATGTGGAATTTATTTACTTTACTCTTTTTGAACTCGGAAAGCAGCCCCAAATGCAAGTACTCATCAACGTGTTTTCTGTAAAGCGTTTGAAGTGTTTCATTTTTTCAACGATTGTTATTTTACATAATTTATTTTGTTTTTAACAAAACTACATTTTAGAATCCCATTTTAATATGTATGTCTTGTTCATTTACTTCAGAGTCCTGAGGATGGAACAATAAAGTTTCGAAATGTCGACTATTGGTTTTTTTCAACATTTCGACGGAATTCCTGCCAACTTGACACAATCGAAATTATATTACCAATGTTATCTAGGCCTTATAACAGTTCTCTATCTCTAAATGAGGTGTCACTCGATCTCATTTTGATTTTTTCCCTAGACATCTAAAAGCATTGAAATTTTCTATCGATATTATTGACTCAAGATTTCGTTGCCATAGCGGGTAATATTGAATACCTTTATTATAATCACTTCGTTTCTTTCAGTATGATCCGTAGAACATTGTTCATTTTATTCAACCTACAAAAAGTGTTGATTATCCACCAAATTGAAGAAAAACTGTTAAATTATTGGTACAACATTGGCAACTTCACCAAAAATCAAATGTATTCAATTCTTTCCGGACATATTTATCTATATCACTAACTCCAATGCTATAAATTTCAGGCGAATATTGATAGAAGTAAATCGATAAAAATTGAAGTTGTATTGTATTGTAAAACATTGTTTCAACTTCCTTCAAATATGTTTTGTAATCTTGCTAAAATCATTATTTCATAATTGGCAAAGCTGATGACATCGACTATATTCGTTTACACTCTGGATCAATACAAGAAAGACGTGGTTTGAGAACAGATATCTTTCTTTATTATTCCGCAAAAAATCTAACCCTAGGTCAGATTATAAGCATTTTGACACCCTGTATATTACAATTCAGACACATAATCACCTGTTCGGTTCGATTCTTTAGTTGTTAGTATCTGAATCGCTACTTTCTAAACAATTATCACCAATTAATATTAGAAAAAAAATAGCGAAATCTGAACGGTGATAAATCTAGATATGAATAATGAGCGCTATTAAAAAAATAACAAAATCTATACCGGAAAGCCGTTCTTGCCCGGTGTGCCTGGGGACCCCTGGGGGAACATAAAAAAAAACAAAATCAGTGTGGAATGTGCAAACATAAATTAACAAGTACCTACATAACTGGCGAGGTGCTTTGAAATATACGCTCTTCTTGATGTTTTACCGAATACGGCTGCCGAGCATTAATTGATGGGTATCGTGAACCAGGTGAAAAATCTCAATCAGTTAAAAACACCATATAAGGTCTGATTCCTTTGATATGTCAATTAACTCCACTTGGTTGAACACAAAATTGAAATCGTGAACGATTTATTTGATCGGATGATATGAAGTTATGTTGGTGATCAACATATATGAGCATTTAATGAGAAATTATTAGAACTTGGCTCGGTTTCTGTAACTCGCAGTCAGAATAACAAGAAAGAATGTGTGATAATTTAATTTTCTATAAGTAGCAGAGTTTTCTGCGAAGAAATAGTGTTTGTTATCGTATGAACTATTTTGAAAAAAGCTGACCAAAGATTGGTATAAGATTGTATTCAAATGAAAGCCATCTTTCCTGGAATTGAAAACCGTGGCAACGTCGTGGAACGAATCGCGTCCCTTCGACTATAACAGCATCATCTTGCAGTGGAGAGCGGATATTTCAAGCACCGGTACCGGATCTAAGAGACTTCCTTCTAATTACCGAAAAGTTGAACTTACCTGAGGCCCTTTCTCACCGCCTTCTCCTTTTTTTCCTTTCCGTCCTCGTTTTCCGGGAGCTCCTGGCGGGCCAGGTGGGCCGGGGGGACCTGAAATTACGACGGTAATTATTAAGGACGTTGAGAAGGATAACGGAATCCGCAAAATACGGCAATTTTCTGGGGTGGTGTGCACAAGTAGAAAAATGCTATTTTTTAAATAAACACCCTTTTCCGATTACATTTGTAAATATTCTATGATGGAGGGTAGAAGGTATGTGAAGATCAACAATGATTATATAGGTTTTTCATGATAATGAATGATAGAGAAATGAGCAGATCACATGACATAGTTTTTCAAAACTTGTTAAAGTAACGGTTTCATTTGTCCAGGCAATTAGGCAATTAGGCAGATATATCTAAAGAAATGAACTTTAAATGTTCAAGCCAGTCTGGGATATACCTACACAGTAGGTAGGTCGGATATAATCCAACGCCGTTCATGGTATTAGCTGGGGAAGTAGTTGTTTTCTGACAGGCGTCAGTCTATTGAACCTACTGTGTAGGTATATCCGAGACTGTCTTGAACATTTAAAGTTCATTTCTTTAGATTTGTTTACTGCCTGTCTTCAAGCATAGCCCACTGACTAATAAAGTTTTTCTTCCTTATTCAGAGAAATTGGCCAAAATTCGGATATGCAGTTGGTTAGTACCTCGGGCGCTAGATATAGTGACATTTTGTTGTTCGCTGCAACTTAGGACGAGGAATGAAATACTCTGAAAGGATTTCGATTTTCAATTATAGACTATCATTGACTTTAGGTCGATGATGGCCACTATCTTGCACTGACGAGTGGCTAATGAGCCCGAGACCGGTCTGCAAGTGTGCCCGTTCCAAAATTGAAGGCCGAATTTTTCAGTTGTATCGCCAATTGCACATGTAGGAAATTTTCTGTGAAGATTCCTGCACTAACGCCTGTCGGATATATTCCAACGCCGTTCGTGGTATTAGCCAGGGGAGTAATTGTTTTCTGATAGGTGTCAGTCCAGTCAACCTACTACCTATGTAGGTATATCCGAGACTGGCTTGAATATTTAAAGTTCATTTGTTTAGATTTGTTTACTGCCTGTCTTCAAGCTTAGCCCACTGACTAATAAGGAAAATTAGGCAGATAGGCAATTAGGCAAGTTCATTGAATATGTCAATCACATCCATCCGTCAATAAAATTCACCACTGAGAGGGAAGTAAATAATTCAATAAATTATTTTGACTTACGAAAAATAACAATAAACATGATTTTGCAATTTTCCACAAACCATCTTACACGGACATTATCATATATAATTCCTCCACACACCCTTTCCAGCATAAAGTTGCTGCATTCAATAGTAGGCTTCACAAACTATTGAATATTCCACTGTCTGAGAATAATTTCCAGAGAAAGCTGAGTTTGATGAAACAATTCGCAGTTAACAACGGTTATAAGGTAGGTAGATATTGAAGTCACTATTCTTTCCAAAAAACTACAAAAGCAAGTCACGGACCTGGTCTACCCAAATTCAAGATATGATAACGTCAGTTATAGGACATTGTCATATTTGGGTGAACCTACTAATAATATTGCCCGTTTTTTGAAGAAAATGCGTAAACCTAGCTTACAGAACGAATAGTTGTCTAGGTGAATTCATTAAAAACAATAAAGACAAAAATTCGGTGTCTGATAGATCAGGTGTATATAAGATGACTTGTGGCTCTGGCCCAAAACTGTATATTGGCCAAACAGGGAGAATAATTTTTTCAAAGAATTGAAGACAATTGAAATAGTTTTGTGAATAGAAAGACCAATTTCACATTTGCAAAACACATTTTAGCAAAATTACATGAGTTCAATCATGAATACGATGTGTTACATTCAGAAGAGAATAAGAACTCAATCTTCTAGAATGTTTGGAAATCAATAATAATATGTTTATTTACCAGCAATAGAAAGAGTTTCTAATACATCATATGCAATTTCAGATAGAATACCAAAAAAGACAAACATTCAATTAAATGGAATGTTGTAGATATAGGTAATAAACATCGAGAGAACCCATCAAAACCCTAAGGTTGTGCATGGGAATTCTTTACTTATTGTGTTACCGAATAATCTTCGAACTGTATTTCAGTATGAGTATTTACAATATTTACAATATTCTGGACCTGAGAAAAAGTTAATGACAATGAGAGGATGATCAAACATCGAAAATCTAGTTCATTTCTATAGCGATGAAAGTAGGGAAATTTGGATAAGTTATTTGTTATCAATTATTTATATTCAATATGATTTCATGATCTACATTGGGAAGATACTTTTTGAATATATTTTTTATTAGTGGTATCGAGTTAACTTTCATTAGCTTATTTTTATGCATATCGTCTAGAAAGTTATATAATTTATTTGCTAAAAACTTGAAACAACGTTGTCCCACCGATTTTTTTGTTGTCTGTATTTGTACAAACATTTTTGCTTTGTTTCTTGTGGTATAACTATGATCTAACTGTTGAAGGGTGTATTTATTTTTACTTATGAAAATTGCTATGTCGTGTAAATATAACTTTCTGACGCTGAGGATAGCTGAAAGCTTTTTAGACGGATACGTACATTTTTTTTGGTAAATCATTTTCAAATTTTTTTTCTGTACAATCTCATGTTTTTCAAGATGGGTATTAATTACACCACCCCAGCTAAGGATACCATATCGTAGTCGTGACTCCACAAGAGCATAATATAGAGTTTTGAACGAGTATCTAATATGCTATTGATTCATTCGACTCTATATAACAATGGTCTTAAACTTTTAGTAACTTCATCGATATGATGATTCCATCTTGAATGACAATCTATTGTAACCCCTAGATATCGGACTCTCTCTGCTTGTTTGATGGCAAACAAGCAATAGATTCAGTAATTCGGGTAATTTACTGAATGAATACTAAGAATTGAATAACTCTCCATTACTGAATATTTTTTCAAATTTGGAAACTGGGACATGAGCTTAGGTAATTTAATTCATTACAATCTTAGGTAAGAATCGGGTACTTGAAATGTAGGTACTTCAAATAGAAAATAAGGTATATTAAGCATACACGCCCGAAGAAGCCATCGTATGGCGAAACACGTGTTGCGGTTTTGTAAAATCGTTTAGTGAAAATCTCACAATAAAATGTTTTCTGAATACGTCAATTCAAATTCTATAAGAAATAATATTCTGTGGGTACGAGTCCCAATTGAATAAAACGATAATTTTTTAATAAACTAATGAATGAAAATCAGAATGCCGGTAACAATAAAAAACGAGTTCTACTCACACAGCTTACAAACAGTTATTTTACCGTTTTTCAAATGTTCAACAGTCTGGAAAATTAACAAAACTGAATCTAGAATGAAAGATGAAACTGGAAGCTCTGACGATGAATGAATTGAAACAAGTATTTTTTTCAAACAACAGAACTGCAACACTCTAACCAGTTTGGGGTCGTCATGAGAAGAAATAAACTGGTTGGAGAAACGCACTTCAAAACGAGGATTGCAGTTTTGGTATTTGGGTGAAAGAAATTATCTGAAACAGCAAAGCATAAAAACTAAATTGAATTTTCCCCATTGATTATTCACTTTGCAGCAACAATTCATGATTACGACAGGTTGGTTTATATTACTCAGTAAACTGTTCAGTTTATCCTTCATTACATCTGAATTTGTTTATTTTTCAGACTGTGGGTGGTTGAATATACAGTAAACTAATAAGTAATAGCATGTAATGGATTCAAATCACTGTATAATATATTCACTTGAAAAAATCTTCTCAGGAATTTCATTTTCCAATAGAATAGACACTGTACATCCTGAAGAGCTCCCATTTTAGTCTCTATGGACATACACTTCAAAAGGACATTCATTGGAAGTTTATAAATAGACCATTTATTGACTACACAAAATGGTTGTCCAGAGGATATCCGTAAACAATAACTATAACAATTATGGATTCCTTCCAATCGACTTGAAAATTACTTCATCAGGATGGATAAGTAAAAACCCAAAACCTCTTTTTCATGATCATAAATGGAAAATTCACTAATACAGTACCCAAGTGGGATGAAGTAGGAGCGTTCCTACTTGAAGAAGGCACTGTGAAGCGAAACACGTATTGTACATCAAACATTTTGTAATGAAAAAAAAATTAGTAAACTGTCTGTATTACTGAGTTTCACTATTTTCATCAAGTATCATGGTACATTTACTCATGTGAATGGTTTTTACCGCACCTCCAAAATCGTTAACAGATCATCAAAATTAACACTGAAGGAAATAATCTTGATTCTTATTATTTAATACCTCTCTGCACTTTGATCCACTGCCAAACTTACTGTTTCTCTTGCTCTTCTTGATCAATTCTCACTTCCCTTCTATCGATGAAGATGGTTCAGCAATCTGTATTGTTTTTTCCTTTCCCATTTATTTTTTGATTTTCCAGTGCTGCTTTCCCAAAAATCTCTATTTCTTTCTGACAATTCCTTCATTTTCCTTTCTTGTTCTTCCAATTGTTTCTATAACTTATCATTTTCTCTACTTGGGTCTTAGGACTGCTTTACATTTGTGACGATTGACAATTGTAAATCATTTATACACCATCGTATATGCTTGAATCTTCTCATGCCTCTGGATCAACGACTGATCTGAACTAATTACTCTTTTGATAACGAGATGGTCGCCATTAGTTCCAGAATGATCCATTATTACGCAGCTGGTTAAGGGAGAAACAGGTTTTTAACAGAGACATTCTTGCTGATGACCGTCAAAGTCAAATCTCTACAAAATATATATTTTATCTCATAGCAGAAGAAATGTATTACTACATTCTCAATTTTGCCTGAGCAAGCATAATAACCAACGACAGTCTTGGAATAAACTCATAGTGAGCGTTAACAAGATTGATATAGAAATAGTTACTGTACCAAGAATTTTCCTAGAAACGATGAAATGAGAAAGTTGAAATTGAATTTAATCCAAAAGTTGCCCGTTCAACGTAGAGTGTATTATAACGTTCGTTTGAATTTTCGTTTTGTCTCCCAGATCTTCATCAGAGAATCCCTATTAAACTGAACACTGTACTTACGTTTCTATTTTACCCAGATGACTCTTCTCATTACTTAATTGAATTTGCGCTCGAGGCAATTTTGAATAGACAGATAGGGGATGTAATTTTTGTATGGGAGATGAGCAGCGATGCCTCAGGGTACGAAAACTTTTGATTATGTTGGGAGTAAATGGAGATTTGATATGAAATGTTTCTCGCAGCAATACAGTGTTTGAGTTTCATACAAAATGACTGGATAACTGAATTAAAGGAGAACTGAGGAAACTAATCGATGATTTCGGGAACTTTTTTCACATTTTGGAAAATTTGGATATCAACATTTGATATATTGTTATCCATGGCAAGATCCGTGAGGCAAGGTGTTTGAATATATATCCTATCGCTCATTGATTCAACTGCGATAATAATAATATCCGGCCCAACAAAGAAAACACAAACATTTTGAAACAAAATTATTTATTGTCCAACATAATGTTCTTGCAGGTAGCAATTCAAACTTCAATTCGTTAATTTTGGTCATTGCAATGATGGATTTGTGAGCTGGTGCATTGTCTTGATGAAATAACACTTTAAGACAACTGCGGCCGTTTTTGTTTGTGTTTTTCACTCAAACGTTGCACATTCAAAATGGTCGAAACGCACGCAAAATGGTCGAAACGTATGCAAAACGGTTGAAACGCACGTAAAACGGTCGAAACGTTCGCAAAACGGTCGAAACGCACGCAAAACGGTCGAGACGCATGCAAAACAACGTATTTTAAAATGTCATTGTCGAATTCTTCGCTTCTCCGTTGCTCCCACCGTCTAACATTAACTCCACAATACGTAACTTCCCGTATTCCTAACCGTTCATGCCTAATTTTGATACCGGCAACGCTAGATCGCCCCATAAACAACGATTAATTTCACAACCGGCAACACCTGCTTGCGCTAGCGACGTATAACCTCGATACCATTTCCATCACTTTTCATTAATTACGTCACACGAGTCTCTCTCACTCTTACAATCACACACCTTCATATGAAACAGCAATTCTCCAAATCTAAGGATATTTTCCTATATTTTACATGATAATGACTTCATAATTTCCCTAACATTCTACGGAAAAAAAATGCGGTCAATGGCAAGTATGATGAATGAGTCAATTTCGGTCCCCACAAAACAACCGCTATAAATATCAACAATTAGCAATTACTTCCAATACTCCACGTTGCTGTCGAGGCTAAGGACAAAGTCTACCACGCCGACGCGACGTCCTGGGTTTGATTCTCATATCGATAAACTTTTTTCAATTAGCACCACGTGACTGGTCATGAAAATGGAAAAAAGGTTAGCTCTATAAGAAAATAAATGAAATTTTATGCTCGTGTTATGTTCATCTACTCAAATTACATCCAAAATGGTGCAAAATTAGCTGGCAAAAGTTTCTGTTGACATCGTTGATAGTTTTACATTTTTTAAAATAGTCAATGAAAATTATCCCACGCGCATCCCAAAAAAACATATGCCATGATCTTGCCTGCAGATAAAACACTCAATTGAAATATCTTTACAACACTTTTTCTGTTCGAGTGTGAGCAAACGCGGCACCCATCTTGCACACAGCATGTCATGTCCAAATTCTGAAATGCCTACTGAGTGTGCTAGCTCGCGCACTTTCCGTCGACGATAATTCAGAACCGCTTTGTGGATTTTCTTCACCGTTTCTGGAGTCTTCATCACATTTGGTCGACCACTGTGATGCTGGTCTTGACAGCCTATATGGCCTCGTTCAAACTCTGCTACCCAATATTTTACTGTTGTGAGCGAAGGAGCAGACTCACCCAGAGTGAAATCCAGCACAGCTTTTTTATCGGTTGAGCTGAGGCTTTTCAAATTAAAGTATTCTACCACAATACTTTTATTCCTAACACGGTGGTGTAGTATTGTGGTACAATACCACACCACAATACTACACCATCGTGTTAGTAATCACTCGTTATTCCTTTGCTCGCACAAGTTTCTCAACTTCTGAGAGTTGTCGTTCGTATCGATTATCGGAAAAACAGATTTTTTCGAACATAACGATGACCAATTTTCTACATTTTCACAAATTCACCGAAATCGTTCGTTATTGATGGCTACCATACAAATACTGAACAACGCAGTATCTTTAAACTTGAAACATATGCTTCATATATTGTGTACTTTCTAATACAGAGTTATTTTTCAAACAATTAACGCCATCTCTACGTCAGCCAGGGTACACCTAGGATAGGCTGACCAAATCATTCCTAGAGAAAACCGGGACTCCTTCCATATTTTACTTTCCCCCTCCCATAACCATAATTTACCCAGGACCCGGGAAAATAATTCTACAATATCAGATCAACTTGGTGTTTTCACTTGATTGAGCTACAACAAAATAGTTTTGCAATTTTTTACAAAAGCTTGGTGCAGCAAATCTGTTCATATGTTTCTTCAAGTTGATATGATCAATTATGTCAGAACGACCACCATAAAAGAGTTACACGAAGACTACTCTGCTTCGTACTCGAAACGACCTTTCTTAAGTTCCACTCCTTGCAGTAAGTGTCACTGATAACCCAACCGTGGGTTGGGCTACCTATCGGGCGCGACCCAGGTGGCCCTGTCTGGAGGCCTGTCTGGAGGCCTGTCAGGAGGCCAATGTGGCCTCACGGACGGGGTCGCCGGATTCCTGGTCAGTGGCAGAAATAAGTAGGGTGAGGAAAACTAAAACCCCCCCAAAAGCCTTTGCCACCGTGGACCAGCCTACCCAAGCTGAGCTGTAAGGAATCGTGCCGACAGCTGAATGGCCGCAGGGTGATATGGGGTCACGAACGATCCCCTTGAGGAACTGGGTGAAACCTCATTGTAATCAGCCTACCTCTGGCAATGCGGGGCTCTGCCAGAGGTGACCAACTCTTCCCTTGCTACTCCTGGGAACATACATGAATGAAACAACAGAAACAACAAAAACAAAAACCAATCCCGAGGCTGGACAGAAGTACTCACCTCAATCTAAGGCGGTGGCTGGGGATGAACAGAAATGTCCATCCCAATCTACCGCTTGGAATGAGGCTGGACATAGCAGATCACCTCCAACAACAAGGGCACTTGCGGCGGGCGCCAAGAGCTCCGCCTTAAATAAAGACACGGAACCGGCTGCCCCTGCAGGAAAGCTCCCTCACCTGTGCACCTCCACGGAGGGAACCCCAAGAAGGTTGAAAAAGCTGCGCAACGACAGTATCGCTGTATCTTCCTGCTAGTCTTGGCCTACACCTGCTAATATTGGAGATGTATCCTAGTGAAAAGGACAGGATGAACGATGACCTAGGAGATCAACTCCTCGGGAGGATGTACAATGGGTCACACAAGTGCTTTGAGTCTACACTAACCCTACCTACCCTTCAGATAGCTGATACCAGAAGTGTCACTGAGTATACACTGACATTTTGGCATTGAGACGTATCAAATAATAAGAGAAGCCGGCATTACTAACAGTATTACTTACATTACTTACACGCGCTAACACTGACATAACCTCAACTAATCGCGCAAGATGCAAGACTAAAATAGTAACTAGTGATCTAGTGGCGTGACAAGCAGACAATAGATGAACTCTCAGTCAGTGTTGCGAACTCCTTTCAAAACCGAATTCCGAGAATTTTGTGCGTCCTGAGACGATTTTTCGGGACACTTTATAGCTTGGTTGAAAATCGGGACAATCCCGGCTTTCCGAGACGTTTGGTCACCCTATCCTAGGACTACCTTATATCATATCGTCACAATGGCAAAAGTTTTCAAGCATTTTCTATAGTATTTAATTGGGGTATTCAAGAAAGTTTCGACGACATCATATTTAGAAACGAATGTGGACGTGTCTGAACTTTTTCAAAAATATTTTCCTTTTCTAGATACTGAATTTGTTCCTTACTGCACTGAAAATGAGAATGCCTCAAGCTAATGGGGCAGATTAATTAGTTCAGACACATGACACGCAACAAGTTCAGAAGCCACAGTGAACAAGAGAAATAAATGAAATATATCCAAAGCATAATTGAAATGAGAATAGGAGTGGGCCAACTAAAACATTGTGAGGAAATTAACGAAATGTACAGAAAATTGAGCCAGCAGTAGCCGGTACTGGTCAACGGAAGTTGTCCGATATTGCTCCACGTCAACGCCCTTCCGCACGTTTCACAAATTATCGATCATGAATCAAACGAATTGAGCGTCAAAGTTCTGCGTCACTCACCATACTCGCTAGACCTCTTGCCAACCGACTACAATCTTAAAGAATTTCGTTAATTCTGTTACTTTTTGTAAAACTATTTGTATTTCCTAGAATCTTCGTCAATCAGGACTAGACAAAAACGGATTTCGTCGACCTCATCGAATCTCGAATATACAATTTTCATGTTGACGGAATCAATCGACTTCTGTTACATTGGCAAAAGTGAACTGAATCAAATGGTGCTTATAGTTCAGTTTGGAGTAGACTCACAAAAACGGACAAGACTTTCGAAACAACCTTAAAGTTCTATATATTTCATGCTGTGGACATTTTTGTATAAATTTCAGTGGAATAATGTTCATGGTTGTTGGCATTGGCAACGTTGTGTGTGAGATGAATAGAGTAATTAGTGTTGATCAAAGTGATCGACTCGTCTGTTTCTGTTTCTGTTTTTCCGTTAACCAGCTGTCGCACCCCTACGAACGACAACCCTCAGAAGTCGAAACTTGTGCGAGCTAAGGATTAATGAGGTCTTACCTTTTAACGTGTGATTCCTGTAGTAATACTATTTTTAAGCAAATGTTGAAAATATTTCAGAGCTATCGACAACGCGTGTGGTGTCGTCAAACCACTATACAAATATGGTGATAGACTTGAGATTGCTAATTAAGACCAATGTCATCAATTTTTAACGAAGAAAAAATTATTAAAATAAGATTAACTGGATTCCTTAAAAAATTTAACCTTCTGTCAGAACAGCAGTATGGATTCGGGGAAGGAAGGTCGATAGACCTATATTCTCTTGAAATAAAAAATCCACAAATCGTTGGATTTATCAAAACCTGTATTATGTATCTTTGTTGACCTATCGAAAGCGTTCGATACTGTTTGCCATAAAAGACTCCCCGAGAAATTAGAAAACATCGGCATACGGGGCAGAGCATATGAACTGTTTCATTCCTAATAAATAGTTGACATCGATGGAAAAAAACATCGATGGAAAAAAATAGTCTGAGAACAATTACTTACGGAGTTCTGTAAGGTACGATCTTGGGACCAATACTATTCATTATCTATATGAATAGTTTATTAAAACTGCATTCCAAAGGAAACATTCTCAGTTTTGCTGACGACACAGCAATTTTTTATAATGAGGAGACAGGGCAAGACCTCAAGATGAAATCAGAAAGAGTTTTCAAAAACATCATGAAATGGTTTCAATATAACAAATTGACCTTAAACTCAGAAACAACAAAATATCTACCCATTTACCTCTTATGCCAATAAACTACCGAACATAGGTTTATTAATTATCAATCAAACTCATTGATTCCAGAATGTACCACAATTGAATACCTTGGCCTAATGATCGATCAACACATGAAATGGGATTCACACATTATATCTGACTCAAAAATTACGCTAATTTTTGTTTTGCTTCAAACTATCAAAACAATGGCTCGAAATTCCCTATATGATTACTGTATATTATGGTTTGGTTCAATCGCAACTCTCTTATGGCCTCAACTTCTGAGAGTTGTCGTTCGTATGGAGACGATAGCTGATTAACGGAAAAACAGTTTTTGAACAGATTTTTTAACAGATTATAGGTTGGGGAGGTATTAGGGATAACCACTTGAGATACCTGGATACTTTACAAAAAAAAATTCTAAAAATTTTGTTAGGTAAAGGTAGAACGTTCTCCAGTGACCTCTTATTTGAAGAAAGTAATATCATAGATACATGGCAGCTGTACTGCTAGAAGATTATTCTGAAAGTCGTTGAGAACAAAATGAAAATAAAACCAGGGAAACACATGTATAATACACATAGAAAAAAAATTATTAGCGCCTAGATGCCAAAAATTGGTAGGTCCGTACCTGTATATAGTTTTTCAATTCATTATGCTAATTTATTTTCGTCAGTTTATATCTATTCATTGTATAGCAAGTAAATAAGTAAGTAAATTTATTTCATTCAATAATAAGACAAAATACATAGTCGTCTAAGACAAAAGGATAAAAAATAAAATAAAATAAATGAATAAAGATACATGAAATGTAGAGATTATACAATACTAATGAAAGTTACGGCTACCTAAGAAAGCTTGTATTGTAGCCAGCAAACTAAATAGTATATCTTTTCCTGTATAACCAAACATAGTGAACAGAGTGTAGAAAGGAAGAGTTAGTAAGAAGAAGATAGAGGACGAGAAGAGAGATATAGAGAAAGATCTGTCTGTGATGCGCTCAGAAAGACACCTTTATTCAAGTATAAGAAGAAGCATATCATAATTATTGTCAACAAATTTTTTCTACTCTATTTTGAATTTGAGTTTGTTTCTCATGCCCTTCAATGTTACAGGTAGAGTGTTGTAAAGTTTGGGTCCCAGATAGGTTATATATTTTTGATTATGCGTGTGTCTGCACCGTGGAACATTCATGGTCTTAACTGAGCTGTTACGAATATTGAAAGCATGCTGTACACACTTGATTGAAGAATTAGCAGTCTATAATAAACTCTGAAAAAAGTGAGTTTTTCTCACACCGAATAATATAATAGAATGATAGAATACTCTTACATACATATTTTTTAGTTTAGTTATAGTTCAGAATTTGGCAATATCACGCACAAGGAACATTTTTTCGAAAAATGTTTATTTACTGATTCCCTGTTATACAGCGTGACTCACAGTCGATGGTAGGTTAAACGTTTCTGGAAAACGCAGAGCATGATTTTTCTGAAAATTTCACCTCTCACATTTCCTTACCTGTTCTATCGATCTAAAATATTTTCAGCAACTTAATTTTTTTAAATGGAACACCCCGTATATTAATACATTTTTAGAATTGCTCTGATATTTTAATACTTTTTTGTTAATAATGTCCTATACCTATCTCTATCTGTTTTCGAGATAAAAAATAAATTGTGCTAAATATGGTCCAAAACATAGCCTTAATTGAAATTAAGTACAACAGTACTCTCAATTCATAGAAAGTTGATATTCTGATGATAGTTTGGACAAACTCGAAATATTTAAATAACACCAAGAAATCGATTCCATATCATACAGGGCGTGCTAAAATTACTATTATTTCCATTGTGCATAAAAGTAGTCAAAAGTTCATTTTTTCAAATGAAACCCCCTATATATTACTCGGTAAATTGAAAGATGGTAAAAAATGCTTCAAGATGATATATCATGTCCATTTACCTAAATCGTCAAGTTTTCTCAATGAAGTCGCTTCTTCTAAAAACATTATTTTTTTTTGGATTTGGATTTAGGTAGCAGTGGAATTATCAAGCTTATAGCAGTTCGGTTACTTTTATAAGTAATTTACAAAGAGTTATCGACGGTGTTTCGAATCATCTTCCAAAATGAATGCAAATATCGATTATTCAAACGAAGTTGAAATTATTTATTATACACATGAACAAAGTGATCAAATCATTGTCAGATCGTGTAAAAAATTCAACCAAATGTATCCTGAATTAACACCAATGAACGAGAGGAAGTTTGTAAGGTTACAAAATAATTTCCTTAACTATGGCTCAAAGTTTCCAGGGAACAACTGTACCAAAAATCAGTCATTTCTAGGTGAAAAGTAAGATTTTGTGGGCTGAAACATGTGAAAGTACAGACAATAACAGAAAAGGATGATTCAAAATAACACAATTGTAAACAAAATATCACATTTTCACAATAAATGTTGAAAATGTTGTCCATTACATATCAAACACTCTAAAATGTTTTTTGTACGCGACTTGTGGTTGCTTTTTCAATTACCTGGGGATCCAGATCTTTAATACTCCGCACTATTCGCCATCGCAATTCTTCTTTGGTAGGCAAATACCCCATAAAAAAGTCAAGTAGCGTGAGATCGGGTGATCTCGATGGCTAATCCCACGGCCCTAAACGCCTAAACCAACGATCGTCGAAGAGTTCATCAAGTTTCCTGGAAACTTCTTGGGTGGAATAAGCTGGCGCTCAGTCCAGTTGAAACCACGATTTCCTATATTCCTCTAAAGGCAAATTTTCAAGAAAATCGGTTACAGTCGTCCTTAATATTTGGAGATATCTCTCTGCATTCAGTGTGTCTTCGTGAATAAAAAAGCTAATTTTATTGTTCTTCAGAATACAGAAAACATTCAGGTCAAATTTTTCTTGAAAACTAATTTTTTTTGTAACATGAGGATTATGATCAGCTATTGGTAATATTAAATCCCTGTGAAGTTATTGACGATGACGAAGTAGTATTCAGTCCAACTGTAGAAAGTCCTTCATGACTAACCAATAATCCTCCTTAAAATAACGTGAGTTGGCGTATGTAGTTGTAACATATGCCTTGTAATCCAAAGATCGTGTGTTCAAATCCTATGGACCTTATAATTTTTTTTATTATCAGCAGTAACGTTATACAAAAAAAATTGTATGATAAATCTGTTAAAATTGATTTTATTTTGCTCGTGAGTTTGCTCCACTTGCTGACGCTCGTTTTGCAATAATCCCCACTCACAAAATAAAATGCCACTTTCAACACTTGTAGGTAAAACGTGAATAACTATTTTTCCACAAAAACGGCTTTATTAAGAAAACTTGACGATTCAGGTATAGGGGACATGTTGAAGCATTTTTCACCATCTTTCAATTTATCGAGTAATATACAGGGGGTTTCATTTGAAAAAATGAACTTTCGACTACTTTTATGCACAATGGAAATAATAGTAATTTCAGCACGCCCTGTATGATATGGAGTCGATTTCTTGGTGTTATTTGAATATTTCGAGTTTGTCCAAACTATCATCAAAATATCAACTTTTCATGAATTGAGAGTACTGATGTACTTAATTTCAATTAAGGCTATGTTTTGGACCATATTAAGCACAATTTATTTCTTATATCAAAAACAGATAGAGATAGGTATAGGACATTATCAACAAAAAAGTATTGAAATACTAGAGCGATTCCAAAAATGTATAAATATACGGGCTGTTCCATTTAAAAAAATATAATTGGTAGGACTTTTTGATAGAAGTAGCAACGACGCAATGCTGAAAATATTTTTGATCCCTAGCACAGGTAAGGAAATGTGAGAGGTGAAATTTTCAGAAAAATCATGCTTTGCGTTTTCCAAAAATGTCTAACCTACCATCGACCGTGAGTCACGCTGTATACGTGTGATCAATGTGGTGAATAAACATTGTTAGTATCATTATTATTATTACATGCATTACATTTAAATTTTTATGACGCTATTCATCCCACTCAAAATTTCCATCTTATTCTTCACGAGACGAAAATATCATTCGGTTTGTAATTTTCAGACAACGCTGAAATTAGAGACTCATCATCCCCACGTCATTACGATGTTGTTCATCATTTTAAAAACTAGAAACATTCTTATTTTTTCAACAACAACCTACACAAACAAAATATATCCGGATCTGAATATTCACCAAGTCCTTTGATTACACAGAATCCTATCTAAAAACACGGTTCCAATCTCTCCCTTCATCACCATAACGATGCCGCCAAACGAAAAACCTCCACGCCAACAGTGTCAAATTTCTCAGACACTTCAAGCCGTAAGATTTGCGCATTACGCGGACGAAGGAAAATCAAGTGAACCGACAAAGGATCTTCTCTTGATGAAGATGCATCAAAGGAAGTGATGATGGTTTGTAATATACAAAACAATGAATTGAGCAATAATCACTTTATGTAAATTCCGCCGGCGAATTGTATAAGGGAGGGTTAAAGTATCTTTCCCCTCGGCCGAAAGGGGGTGGGAGAGGGAGGGAATTGAGATGAGTTGCAGACAGCAAGAGAATGAAGGGTATTTAAATGTCCTCATCAGTAAATTAGATGTGAATAATTTAGTTATTTAACGGGGGAGAATGCTGGATTGTTTGTACAGGGTGGAAGTCATTTTTTAAATTAATGAGGAGACTTTGTTGTGACTCACAGGAGGGTTGTGATAAACCCGTAGATGAAGAGAATTTGAATTTTATGCATGGAACATAAATTTTCATTTACTTCCTGAGACCTTCAAACCCAAGTGGTGTGAGGATTAGGATCATCTACAGTAAGTTGCATCCCATTTCTAGAAAAAGCGTTCAATAAACACGTAGGTGATAACATACGTCTCTACTGTTATCTTATGATTGTGTGCAGTTGAGAGTGTGGTATCTCATCATTACAATCATTAGTAGTTATTTGCTAACCACAATTGTTGACCACAGGAAAGAAGACTACCATTGTTAAAACCATGGTTAAACTCCTGCAACAACTCAACAAAGAGCAAGCTACAAAAATCTGACGTCAGTTCGACATCGACACCAATGAAGTGGTATCAAATCAACTATAAATCATAAAAAGTAAATATATTTGGCATGAAATTGAAGATCTTCGATAATGGGTTCGAAACTGTATCCCTTGTCAAAAACGCAAAGTGAATTAATATCTGGTCAGTCCTTTCGGCAGGTACAATATCCCAAACTCAAGGTTTCAACTCATCAATATTGATATCGTCGCCTCAAATCGTTTCTTCTATCGCTAAACATGCATAGACCAACTCTACAGATGGGTAGAAGCAGTTCCTATGGAAAACATACGTGATGAAACAATGGCTAGGACTCTCTGTAATGGATGGATTACTAGATTTGGATTACCAGCCAGAATAATCACACTTCAAAGAAGTTAGTCCTAGGGTACCTTATTCTCTGAATTTTCGAAAATAACGGATTTCATTCACTTGAGAACTTCACCATACCATCCAAGTTCGAATGGAGTGAACTATGTTTCATAAAACTAGTTTTCATAAAAGAGCTCTAAAACAACGCATTTCAAACTTATCATTTCAACCTTTTTTTTTATTTAAATACTTAAAAAAGAGGAATGAAATAATGCATTCAACATTTAAAGGGATTCGTTTCTATTTCACCATTTGCCAACATCGGTTATAGCTAATAAAGGACAATGAATCTGTTACCTGTATGAGACAAAGATGACCTATTTCAGAGGCGTGCTGTTCTGTTCACTTATGTTCCGAGTTCCGAGGTATTCTGTGATATATGACCTAACCTATCTTCCTCTATATAAATAAATAACAAAACAACTGTTGTTTATGTAGATTGTGGAGGTGGTATTGAACTATAATTTATATTTTGCCTTAATTGTTGATTCATAAAGATAATTTTCCTTTTTTAAAGTAGAATATCTAGTTACGTATAAATTATTTCAACTTGATATAGGAGGCGCTGTTGCCAATATGTGAATTAGAAACAAATCCTTTAAAAATTAAAACCCAATATTTGAAACATCAATTTGAATACTTTTCGAAGTAAATTTGAAAAACTCATGAATCAAACTCAACTTTATTTTGTTCAAACTTGCATTTGCTGTAATAACCCAAATTGAGGAACATTCGCCATTCTGACGGTTAGAAAATGTTGGGCGGATACAGAAAAATTGCTGTCAATCCAAGATACAGGGGACTGAATGTGGTGAATTTAAAGGGTGAAAAATGGGTTTCCATTATTTCCACTGAACCTAGACCTGGTATTGAAAAAAGACGAATACAAAAGTTATAGATAATATAACAACTACAACTTTTGTGTAAATTATTTCTCTTATGATCGTAAATTTTCCTAGAAAATTCGAAATACCGGATTTATCAGTTTTGATTTTTTTTCCTACAAGAATCATTTGTTTTTAATGAAATCTTGTGAACAAATTTACCATTTTTGTTCTGGATTTGCTGCAGTTCATCTGAATAGAAATATTTCAGGAAGTTTTATCCTAAAATACCCTTTTTATGAAAACAGTTTTTTTTAAATCACCATTTTTAGGTGGCGTTAAAAAAAATTTAATTCTTATGGAATACCTACAAAACTCAATTTGATTTTTTCGTTTTTTCCCTGAAAAATTTTCCATAGCAATATCACTTCGTGTGTACTATGTGAAAGACTCATCTACTAGACATTAGTTTTCTTACAGAATAAATTCTAGCAGATAATTTTCGTTCATCAATCAGCGAAATTTCAACGAAATCAAGGGAGTGATTATCAACGGACATGTTTAGTGATATTACCCCTCGCTAATGCACAACAGATCCAACTTAGACAACAGTGTGAACGGGATTACATCGACTTTATTTTTGCTCTAACTATTCATACGAAATCTTCGTCAAAGATAGGATCTCTTTTAAATACTGTGAAATAGTAACAGTTCTATCTAATGAAAAATGATCCAGGCGACGAATGAGCATTTAGTGTACAAAAACTATCAGGAAAAACGACGAAGTCAGCTGGTATGGCAGATTGGTGAGGAGAAATTGCAGAATAATATTTAGACTCCATCAACCAATGAATCTAATTCACAATGGAATAGGACACGCAAATGAGAAACTATGGCCATTTTGGATATTCTTGTATACAGACGAGAAAATGGGACATTGCTCCATAGAGTTTACAAGAAACTGAAGCACACACACACAGGATATCTAAAGGAAAATTCCAATCACCAGCCATTTTCCTGTGATCGAATTATTTAAATGAAAAGATCTCCATCTATACACTATACTGATATTATAAAAGTGAGGATGGATGTATGTATGTAGGTATGTATGTTCGTGGCTCTTTCACGCCTAAACGACTGAACAGATTTAGATGAAACTTTAATAAATACAGCTTATACATCAGAATAACATATAGGCTATAATTTTCAAAGGTTTTGTGTGATTTTGGTCATAGTATAACAATAAGTATCGAGGAAGTTGCTCTTATGTTGACGTACAGTCGAAGCTACTGAATCTAGAATCTTGAAATATGCAGGTAGGTTCTTTGTATAACAGAAATAAGCATCAAGAAAAGGAAATCACGAATTTCCACTATAAGGGGAAAAAGGGGTAAAAATTGTATTGTTGAGAACTTGAAAATTTGGGTAAATGAAAAAATATTATAAATATGTGCTTAAAATGGTCTCTGTCACGAAAATTGATGTGACAAACCAAATTCTACGTGGGCAAAGCTGCGGCCAGCAACTGGTTTGAAATAACATAATTTTCATCACAATTATATCAATTTTCGAAACAGTTGCATTGATAGTTCTATATACGAGTATCTGCACAAATCTTGTTGATTTATCATTATTCCTTTTGTCATGTGGGATTAAATGCAACATCAGCTCATTATAGAAACACACCCCTACATTAAAGAAATTTATATCTTCCTTCCTGCGGAATATATTCTTCGTCTTATATTAAACGCGAGCATATTTATTACAACAACACAATCAAACGGCCGGTTTAATGCCGCAAGTCTACAATAACAAAAAGTAGATCGAAATTAGCTGCGGGTTCTGTTCTAATGAGTTTGCCGAGAACTAACTTTTCCGAACTTCTAATGACCTCAAGGGAGTATATATCAAGTGTTGTGTAAATTATTGTGACCCCAAGTCACCGCAGTGAAATTTACGGCCAACCCTGCCCGAATAACCTTGGAATTATTCAGTGAGTGGCACTCGGTCATTGATGTACTTGATAAGGAGATCTACTATTTATTCATTTATTTATTTATACACTGTTCTACAGATTACACCCAACTACAGAATCTACTCTTATTGAGAATGGAACAATTATTCAATTCATTTCTACATATTCCAAAGCGTAACAAAAGTAAACCAGTAAAACAATTCTGATGAACTTAGAGCTATACAATATACAATAGACTCTATGAAAACTTTCACCAACAAAGTAGAGGAGTTTCACTTACAGAAAGTGGGCATATTTGAAGACTGGCTATAAATCAAATCGTCTGAAGGAGCAATTCGTTCAGGCCAGTCTTCACATACCTACAAAGTAGGTTCATGGACTGTCACCTATCAGAAAACAACTATTCCCCTGGCTAATACCACGAAGGGCATTGTATCCGACATATCACACGTATACTGAAGAAGCTGATTGATTTTAGATCATAATCATAGGTTTGATCATATTTACCGATAACACTGAACCTCAAGGAATCTTCTGCAAATTCACTGATTTATTCATAATCAGAAAAAATATTTCCCCCCTCCTGTCCGCTTCTTTTCAGTAAGAATACCTGTGGTTATAGAAACTGAGAGCATTGGGTCGATTACGAAAAAAAGGTTTCGACTTTCTACTTCTCATCATTTTGTATGAATATGGAGAAATAGAAAGTCTAAACCTTTTTCTCACAAAACTATACCTTGATAAATGCTTCACAACCCTAGAATATAATGTCAATATCTTCAACTACTACAAAATGGCGGAACTTTAAATAATTGCCTGAATACATTGACATTTCACCACATAATATGAGATAATAAGCTTGAGGTCAGTTCAGAAGATGCTCAAAATTCTTGACATATGAACAGCCTATCGTATATTTCACGCCGAACATTTTTGAATACAGTAACGTCAATATCTCTACAAATATTCATTATTCTCTGCTGTATATCCAATATTGAAGCAGGTTCAGTTTCGTACACCTTTTGCTTCGAATAGCTCCATAAAAAAGTCCAAAGGTGTCAAATCTGGTGAGCGAGCTGGCCATTCTGTAGGACCTCGACGGCCAATCCAAATAGTTTCGTATTTGTCTGGAATAATATGGTGGCGCTCCATCTTGTTGGAATACAATATTCATATCGAATTCATTAGGATCCGCTTCGAAGATTCCAGTGACGAGGAGGTCAACAGTAGTTTCCAGCATATTCAAATACAGTTCCCCTGTTGAATACCCACTCCTCTTCTTCCAATTTTCATTAGTACATCGTTCAATTGTTTTGTTTGAACGAGTCGTGTATTGTTATTTGTTTAAAAATGCCTTACACTACTGCTGAAAGTGTTTCAGTTATTGCTTTATTTTTTGGCAACGACCAAAATACTAATAGAACATCAATTTCATTCAACCAGCAAAACCCTGGTAAACACCTAAGCAGAAATCACGTTCTGGATTTGGTCACAAAATTCAGGGAGACAGGTTCGGTTTTGAATAAGTAAAGGAATGTTCAGAGAAGGGTAGTGAATGACGATAATGCGATTGGAGTCAAGTCATCGCCAATCCCAGGTTAAAGTACCAGAGGTTTATCAGCAATGGCCAGAATGAGCCATATGAGCGCATGGGGAATCCTTAAAGACCACAAACCATCCTTACAAAATTAAACTTGTTCATGAACTCAATGAGGATGATTTTGAACGAAGACAGGAGTTTCGTGAGGGCATGAGTGAGAGATTAATGCAAAATCCCAAGCTGCTTTATAACATCAGCATGATCACCAGATTTAACACCACTGGACTACTTTTTGTGGAGATATTTAAAGTCTAAAGTTTATGCTACACAGTCAGACAATTTGGATGAATTACGGTAGAATTATTGATGAATCCCAAACTATAACTCCTGAGATGTTGAATAATGTAAGAGCAAAATTTGAACAAAGTTTTTATTGTGGCATGGAGCAAAATGGCGCAAATTTTGAACATTTACTCTAAATTTCCTATGTGAGTTACCCTTATTAGGTGATACTTTTTTTGTGTGTGCTTTAAAAACAATTATTGGGATTTATTAACCCTAAAACAGTTTTTAAACTTCTCTAGTCATCAGCATTCAAGGAAATCAGCAGTTGTATTCGTTGTGTAGGTAAGTTTTTAGTATGATTCACTTTTATATCAGAAGCATAAAATATCCACGTCAAAAGGCAAGGAGGTGCCACTCAATTTACCTAAAATGTAAGGGTGGTAACCAACCTCATCCCCCGAAAAAATCTACTCGTAATAAACAAATAATTCTTACTTTTTCACGAAATCAAATGGTCACGTATTAGCAGGTTGTCATAAAAAGCAAAAATTTATTTTTTTTTACTTTCCCTATCTAAATAAGGGTCGCCGGACGCACCCCTCCGAGGGGGTGCGTACTACAAAAAATCTGATTAGTATGAAAGGAGTCCCCCTTAAATTAGAAATCGACGTGTCCGAGCTTTTTTTAAAAATCTTACTTTTTATATTCAAAAACGGCTCTGTTAAGTTTTCGTTGTAACACACTTATTCATTTGTGTATCCCATTTCAGACTGTAATTGAAGAGGAAATTAAATGTTTTGCTTTGCTGTACAACTCTGACAACTCAATTACATCAATAACCAATCTGAAAACATTCAATCAGTTACATCTCGTCCATCCAAATAACGACGGTATTTATTTAGCTCGACGCAGTGGCAAGCCCAAGCTGGTTAAACACAGTTCAAATATATGCAGTACTCTTGAGCAAGGATTCGGTAATAGAGTAATAACAACAGGATGATATATTTGACAGAGTAAGGGTGCATACAAAACGCTGCGCCCCATTTTGCCGGCGGCCAATATAAACAAAATGCGGAAATTCGTAAGCGAACGAAACAACTCGATGTTTACTCAGAATAACTCGGCGGATTCGGAATAATGGGATAAATGCCTAGTCTAGTTCGCGAGGGCCATTTTATCGGAAATCTGTCCTCCAATACTGAAAATTCCGACTAGGGTGTTATTCCATTCGCAAATTGCATTCTAACTTGAGTTTCAAGGCGCACCAAAAAAAAATGAATTGCGTTGAGAAAGGTGAGACGAACACATTCAACAAACACTTGAGAGCATTTCCTCTTGTCTTACTTAAGGAATTGAGGTCAAGAGCATTCTGTACAGAATAATTATTATGACTTTCAAATTGGATGGTAATTTTCTGTCTGTATCTGTAGAGTAGGGAGGGTGAGTCTAAGCCCACACCACTTAGGCCACATGTGACCCATTGTACATCCTCCCGAGGAGTTGTCCTCCGAGGTCATCGTCCATCCTGTCCTTTCCAGGAAGGTGGACAGGTCACTGGGAGACATCTCCCTTATATCGGCAGGTGTAGGCCAAGACTCGCCGAACACACACTCTTTTATTCTCGGGCACTCCAGCCACTCACATAGGACATGCATGACAATCTCATCTTTCTGTTCACACATCCTACATGGAGGGGTGTGGTGCATAGAGGTGTCTGGTCATCGCCAGATATTTCTTCGGCACCAGCTTCCCAGGGTCGCCCAAAGTGATCCTGGTAAAATTGCATCCTTTGATTCCATCCCATCTCTTTAGGGATTGAGCATAGGTGGCTAGTTTCGCAATTGTCGAAGTCATCAGGCCGTAGGTGCCACTGGGTCCTGAAATCCTTAGTCCAGCCGCTTCCTTGGCAAAAGAGTCAGCAATGCGATTACCTTTACCCCTGTCGTGCCCTTTAACCCACCTCAGGATAATATTATTATCTACTGAGGCTTTGGCTAAATTTTGGTGAAACTCTAGTTACGTCTTTTGTAAAAGTGTTTGGTGAAAATTTCAAAATAAAGTGAATGACTCATCTAATTTTCAACTCAAAGTTTCAGTTCTGTATATTCCGCATGTAATTAATAAGACAACACAGCCAACAATAGTATATTTCTACAGGACCCAGACAAAAGGCATGGAATTGTCCAAAATATCAATACAAATTTGATGTTCATGTGTAAAAATGGCGTTTTTTTCCTCCTTAGCATCAGCGGCATCGGCTGATGGTCATGGACATTGTATTTGGGATAGAGTTTGTTAATAACTTCCTGAGCCATTTAGAGAGCATCATGCCTGCTTCCTTTTATGATCCACTATTGAGCTTTTAGCAGTATTTCCTGTAAAGTATTCCCAATATAGTGATTAGTGTGCCATTATATGCAATAGATGTTTTTGTTGGTATTATTATAATCTGTTATATGAGGTTCCTCCATAACCATGGTGGAACCTCATTCAGATTTGAATCTTGATACTAATTTTGGAAAGTGCTCAAATTTTCTATTTCGTAAAGTTTTAGCGCAAAACTTCTCTAACACCTACCAATCATTTATTTCTGAAGAATTTTTTAGGTGACTGTGGCAAAATGGTCAAGACAGATGGTGCAGAAAATGCTGGTACTGCCCCAGCAAAATGAAGAAACAAATGAAAAAGAGGACGAATATTATTTACTTCAAGTATACTGCTAGCATTCAATGTATAGAGTTGTGTTACGATTAGGAACTATTCTTCATTATCCTGTGGTGATTCATGAATTTTTGAAGTGCAACAAAAATTTATCTACTCCAAAATAATTTTTGTTTTCTGCTGGCAATGTTGATAACTACTACTCTACTCTCATTCAAATATTGAGTGGCTTTTGTGTAATTAAACTTGGTTAATACTATTGATTTGTTTCATTTATATGTACATTTCCACTAGAAGATAATTTTGCAATACTTCTTTTTATTGGTATTTTGGATAAGGGAGTGAAGAGAGGGGAGAAATCAAATAATGTCAGTTTAACAGTTTTGAATAAGTTTCTTTTACCACTCAAAAATGTTCAACAATTTCATACAAACGCAACACGTGTTTCGCTATACAGGCGCTATACACGTGCTTCGCTATTCAAACTGCTGTTTGAGTAGAACATAGATGATTGCAGCACGACCAGTTGTAGAAAGCGCTCACATATAATTAAATAGGAGTTATAAAGCTTCAAATCCTTTTTGTGACTTATATTACACTTGTTGCATTTTTCTAAAAATTTTTAGTGAAAATCTTACAATGAAGTGTTTCTTGAAATCGTTATAGATTTTTATCAAGTATCGGCCGTTTTCATCACGTACCGTGAGATGAATATATGTGGCAGAAAATCGATAATATTTGAATAATCAACAGATGAATTGAATATGAATCGGTAAGGTGCAAGACAAAATAAATATCGTCATTTTATTCACTATTAGAACTTTCCACCCAACAACAAACTGAAAAAGTTATTGAAATGTCATAGTGTCTACTAGATATGTATTTCAAATTATGTCAAAGAACAATTCATTTAGATCAGTCTCAACTCGCATACATTGTGGGTTATTGGATCGACACATATTAGAAACTACTCCCCTGGCTAATACCACGAAGGGCGTTGGATTATATCCGACACGTATCAGTGCAGAACTCTTCTCAGAAGCAATTTCTACTTATGCTGTGGTCGATACAACTGCCGGAATCGATTTTCAATTATTATTGAAACGAGCACACTTGCAGACAGGTTTCGGACTATTTGGCCTCTCGTCAGTGCAAAGTAGTGTCCATCATCAACATGACGTCGATGATTTCCCAGAATCAAAAATCGAATTCCTTTCAGAGTATCATTTCTCGAACTAGGCTGAAGCGAACGACAAGCAACATATTTGTCATCGCTTCATCTGCCCGTGAACGAGGTAATCAAACGCAAATTCGAATCGGCTAATTCCTCGTATAAGGTCCAGTCCATCAACTTACATCCTAGGTGAGATGGGACTGGCCTGAACGAATTGTTTCTTTAGAAAATAATTTGATTTACTGTCAGTCTTCAATTATGCCCCCTTACTATATGTGACATATGTATTTTGCCTTTATCTTTTTGAGGAAAGATGCTGACGAAAATTGCAGGAGTAATAATTAATTGATTAAAAAAAAAAGTTTGGTTTTTGCAAATATGTCAAAAACTGTTTTGAGATATTTGAAAGAAGATCTTTGAAACCCAGGAAAGTTCCTAAAGAAGTCCCACCTCTTGAAATTGCATCGGAAATATTGAAAAAAAATGGTATTAGCCAAACATATGAATGTACAACAATTCGCCGACAAAAAATACTATAAATATTACTGGAGTTTTTCCCAACACCAAACCATCATTCCAACACCTCGACACGTGTTTCGATAAGAAAGTGATCATCTTCAAGAGGAAGATCAAACTGTTTGATTCTCCTCTTCCTTTTCAAATTTCAGATTTCTCGAATATTCTTTGATATATTTAAAAAAAATCCAATTCGCCGTTTTCCCTTCCTCAATTAATTGTTCGTAGCTCTTGTAATTTTTACTACTTCTCTTTCAAAGGCACTTTAATCGTGATTTTTGGTCTTGGAGGTGAAGTTTCCGATAAATTGCCACTTGTTAACTAGACTATGACTCGTCGGATCCGAAATAATGAGAAACACCCTGACGATGAATAAATACGAAACGTAAAGAAAGGATTTTTATGTTCGGCCGGTGTTTGTTCGTTTGCGAAAGATTCGCAGCGGCAGAGAAGCGGGGTTTTACGATACAACAGCGTATCTGGGATTGTTGATCAATATTTACTCAGTAATTCACACTGGTATTAGATTTCCCCCAGATAGAAAAGTACGATTACGAAAAGTGAACCTTGGACAAAATGTTTTGCTGAGAGTCAAAATGTGGAAACATCACATAAATCATAATCTATATTATTTTCAATGAATTTCTATCAATATAACAAAGAAGATTACGTTAAAGTGAATTAAATAATCAATAAAATCAATTTCAGAAAATATTTTTTGCATATTATAGATGGAAACTTTGAGGGGTGACTTAATTTTTGCCTGATTGGCAATTGACGTCAAATTCAGGAATATTTATCGATCACAGAAGTGACATTTTCAACGCCTAGGTAATAAAAACAAATTTTTCAATGACTAGGCATTGAAGAGTAACTTTTTTTTAAGCGCCGAACCAAAACTATTCTCTATTGAATTAACTAACGAAGTTACTGTAAGTATATTTTGGTGGAAAATATGAATGAACGCAAATACTTATGGAAAAAACGACTAACCTCAGGATAACAATTAAGAATAATTATTTCATAAACTACACCGGAAACGGTTTTGCTCTACACAAAATTTATTTTCAAAAATCATGACATTCATTCAAAATCATAATTCATGAATGAGGTGTGTGTATTTTCTATAATGTTATCCAATTTGGTACTGAAGAGCCTTAGGGCAAGTGTCTTAAGGCGAAACACGTGTATACCATTTAGTGTGACAGTGTTCCATGTGAGTACAATTTATTACCATTCATTCAAAGTAGAACTCATGTGAATGATATCTGATTCTTATTCCTCTTTCTTTGCATGATCTACACATCCATGTATAGAGTTACTTATTTTCAAATTGATTAATCCTTCCTTTCTTCGGAAGATTCTCTCATCCATTTTTTTGTATCAGATGGAGTAGTAGAAAGCCAAAAACTTTCTTTCTCAAAAAATTAATCACTCCTAAAAATATAACCCTTTCAAATCGAAATTTGTATTCTTCCTCTATCTGTTTTTTCTTCTTTTGGTTTTGTACAAATGACGACTTTTGTATTTCAAAATCATCGAAAGGAACAATTTGTTCAGGTGAATCTCAACTCCCTAGACTGTAGGTTACTGCCCTGGCTAATACCACGAAGGTCGTTGGATTATATCCGACAGGTGTCAGTTCAGGATCCTTGACTGAAGTTATTCCTGCATATGCAGGAATAACTTCAGTCCTGCGGTTATTCCTGCAACTGCCGCAATAGATTTTCAATTATTGGAACACACTTGCAGACCGGTATCGGGCTTTTGGTCACTCGTCAGTGTAAGGTAGTGTCTATCATCAACATGCAGTCGATGATTTCCGATAATTGAGAATTGAATTATTTCAGAGTATCATTCCTCGAACTAGACTGGAGCGGACCACAAACAACTGGTTTTTCATCGCCCCATCTGCCTGTGAACGAGGTATCCAACCTCGAATCCGAAATTTGCCCAATTCCTCGTATAAGGAACGAATCTTCACATATAGTCAATGGGCATACTTGACGATTAGCCTGAATAAATTGTTCCTTTAGATTTTAGATGATTTGATTTATAGCCAGTCTTCAAGTATACCCACTGACTATATGTGAACTTTTGTATTTACTAAACAAATTTTAATGTAATAATATTTGGGAATATTTATCATATTATGTGAAGTAATCAAAATACATTTATTTGGGAAGAATCGATCTTATACATTAATACACTTTACTTTATGATTTTCATTATATATATATTAGAGTGATAATCATACAATAGACTGAATTAATGAGTTTCAATATGGATTTTCATCAAGTATCGGCCAATTCTATTTCATAATATTTACAGATTTTATATTTCGCATTCGTATAGCGGAACGAAAAAGAATATGAGTGAATTTTGTATGGCGCTGAAAAATTCCTGATTAAAAAATCATACCAGTTGATTTATCAGATTACAAATTTCACACTTGACTTGTATTCACCAACGAAATGTCATATTCGGTGCCTTCTGTTTATGAATGACTCGACTTCTTGATATTTTCTCAACTATTCAATTTCAAAATTGCCTTCAGCTTAAAAAACCACACCCCTCCTAAGATCCATAACTCTGGGTGTGTAGGGTCCTCCAGTGGATAGTTCATAAGTCAAGCAAACTATTAAAAGCAGCGAAGTCTAGAGATAATAACAAATGAAGTGGAAACGGTAAATGCACAGTGGGCGCGGTGGATTTAAGCCAGTCAGTTGTTTCTTATATCTGCAGATCCAGTGGGCAGCTACTCGATTACTTTTGTGAAACGTCTTCTGGACGATTTGTCATAACCTGAAATACAGAAAACTCAAGTGGTGCTTGAAGATAAACGACAAAATGTCTTCCGACTCGAATTTCCTGCTTGTCGGTGACTATGAGAGATTTCCTTAGAGACTCGTTTACCAAATAAATACAAAGCGTTAATTGGGAGAAGCTGTGTGTTTTCATTTTCGCATTGCTTGATGCAAACAAAATGATGTTCCACGGAAATATCTTCATCCTCTAGAGAAATGAACATTTATCTTGCTTTCCGTATGCTGCCAGCGTAGCTCTCGGTTCGATGAATGTTCTTTGAACTCATATCAAATTAGTCGTTAACTCGATCGAAGCGTAGATTCGAATACAACTTCCATTTTTTAGATAGTAAACGAAAAGTGAGAATCCAAAAAAGAATATGTTTCAACAATTTTTCTTGTTATATATTGACATTTTGAATGTTTTCAATTAGTATATTGCAACCACATCATTCATGTAGGTATCATCAAAACTCTTGACGTAAAGGGTCTTTCATTGAGTGCTTTCTATCTTCAAATTTGAATGAAACAAAGTGTGTCTTTTTATTAATTGATTATTAACACGCTTTTGTTAGCTTTACCTGTATGTATGTACGTATGTATGTTTGTTTGTTTGTTTCTTTGTAACTCTCAAGCTCACGATCTGTTTGTTTGAAAGTGATTGACAATGTTTCATGATGAATTTCACTAGTTCGGACTTCCATTGTCTACTATATAAAATGATTTGAAATCCCTGAAACAACTAAAAGAGAAGAATTAAAAATGAATAGCTGAAAATAACAATTATATCAAGCGAAATAAACCTGAAATGAAATAATAGTGAAATAAAATACAAGTAAAAATAGAACAATTGAATAAATAAAATTAAAGAAATGAAAAAAGAAAATAAAAATAAAAAAGTGGAGAGATTTCAAGTCACGTTCGTTTATGACGTTTCGATTGTTACTATCTGCAATCGTTTTCGGGTGATAACTGGACTGATTCCTCCGAGAGATGACTATCAGACATCATCAAAAATGATCTTCAACGGAATGACTACTCCAAAGCGATGGTAGAAAAGACTTTGGCTAAAAGACAGCAGGAGCCTCGCAAGAAAGAGAACCCGTCACAACCAGTGCTTGCACTTCCCTACATCAGAGGATTATCGTAGAGGATAAGAAGAATTGGTTCCAAGTACAACATTAGAACCTGCTTCAGAACCGGTAACACAATCCGTAGCAGCCTCATGAAAACCAGGCCACCAAATGCGGACTGCGATTCCAAGAATTGCATTTACCGGATACCCTGTGAGTGCGGAAAATATTGGTGAAAGTAAGAGGCCATTGAATGTTCGCATTGCCAAGCACAAGAAACACACACACAGCGAGGGTAAACCAGCAAATCAGGAATAGCAGACCATGTTTGGACCCATCAACACAACATCGAGTGGTCCCAAGCTGAGATCTTGCACAGAGAGGAACATTGGTTTAGGAGAAAATTCAAGGAAGCCGCATACATGTTGTCCAACAACGTATTCAGCCAAGCCAGCTTAGAAATACGCAACATATGGAAACCCATCATCAAGCGTAAAATGGCCAACTCCCGCCAAACGGTTATCTCCCACGGAACCAGTGAAGCGGAAAATGGAGAGCGAGGATAAGTGAAAGTACTCGAACGACCTATAAATAGTCATCTCTCGGAGGAATCAGTCCAGTTATCACCCGAAGACGATTGTAGATACTAACAATCGAAACGTCGTGAACTAACGTGACTTGGAATCTCTCCACTTTTTTATTTTCATTGTTCTATTTTCACTTATGTTTTATTTCACTATTATTACATTTCAGGTTCATTTTGCCTAATATAATTGTTATTTTCAGCTATTCATTTTTAATTCTTCTTTCTTAGTTGTTTCAGGGATTTCGAATCATTTTATATAGTAGACAATGGAAGTCCAAACTAGTGAAATTCCTCAGGATGTGTATTTGACAGAATCATTGACATTATTGCTTGACCTATTCGCGGATAGATGGCGCTGTGCGTAACCTCCTCGATATTATTGCTTGATCTAATTGCGGGCAGATGGCGCTGAACGTAACCTCCTTGATATAATTCGAACTCACTTTACATGTATTTCTTCATTTGAAAAAAAAATTTTTTTTATTAACACTCGCGCCTGCTGCCTTATTTGTAACTCCCCTTTTCGCGCCTGCTGCCTTGGGTTTGTTAGCTGATTTTCAGGCTCCCTCTCCAGAATCGGAAAATATCCATGGTCATATGGTTATATACACTGACTTGGCCAAGGCATTCGACAGAGTTAACCACGAAGTTTCCATCCTAAAATTAAAAGCATTCGGTTTCACAAACAACACACTTGATTCATTTCACTGCTATCTATCCAACAGAATACAGTTAATAAAGTTCAACAACGTTTCTTTCTTCAAATTCACCGCTACCTCGGGAGTTCCGCAGGGCTCGATTTTGATACCTCTCCTTCTCGTGTTATTTGTTAATGACGTTTCTCGGTATATGGGGCATTCTCAATTTCTCCTATATGCCGGTGATCTCAAGCTGTTTAGAAGAATCGAAAGCGAAAAAAATTCTGATATGCTTCAAGATGAGGTATTACAAAAAAAAATCATTAAAATTATGTACAATAGAAAGAATGACTACCCCTCTAATTATATTTTTAGCGATTCAAAGCTACTTGATATACGACAGTTATATATGTATAATATTATATTGTATGTCTTCAAAAATAAAACATCTTTTCAGCAAATCGGTAATGATTATAATACTCGCACTAAAACAGAAGGTAATGTAAAGCTAAACGCAACAAAAATGTTAATTGGGCAACACTCTTACAAATACCACAGTGCAAAAATTTTTAATTACTTACCTGATCTGTACAAAACATACTTTCATAAAATAAATAGGTATAATACTAATAGAGATATTGTTCATGATATACTCATGAATAAATAAATAATCCTCGTTTGTACATAAAATATCTACGTTGTCATTGTTCGTTCATACTCGTTTACTGCTGAATGTATTTTCATTTATATATATAACATACCTTTCTTTTTAAAAAATTAATCATTCATTTGAGTCCTTTAGTCTTTCTTAGTTTAATATTAAATTTTTTTCATCGCCTTGTTTAAATGTAAAATCAATTCTGCACATCAGTTATGCATTGCTCAACTAAAGAATTCCCACGCACAACTTCGGTTTTAGTGGGTTTCTCCATGTTTGTTTGTATTGCTTTGTTTATATATAACATACCTTTCTTTTTAAAAAATTAATCATTCATTTGTGTCCTTCAGTCTTAGTTTAATATTAAATTTTTGTCATCGCCTTGTTTAAATGTGAAATAAATTCTGCACATCAGTTATGCATTGCGTAACTAAAGAATTCCCACGCACAACTTCGGTTTTAGTGGGTTTCTCCATGTTTGTTTGTATTGCTTTCTTTACATGTTACTATTTTGTGCTGTTGTATATTTATAAATAAACATTATTATTATTATGATATCAATAATCTATCTACTTACTTTTCACACGAAAGAAGTCACCTACTATCAAGGACTATTTCATTAATCACACCAATTTACAGAGAATCAATGAGGTGAAAGATCTTTCAAAAAAACTGTGCATCATGTAAGTGGAAACCATTCTGTTTGTTGTTCAGTATAAGTACATTTCTTTTCTATTTTTTTAAATAATATACGGCTGATTCATACTAAAGTTTAGATAAAATAAATATAGTTTAAAAACTAAAAAACGCTTTTAAAAACATCGAACTGAAAAGTTAAATCGCCCGTCGCTTTTTTCACAATTATACTAGTATTTTTCGTTCGTTATTGTTTGAAGCTTATAAAAAAATTAACTTTTCAGTTCGATGTTTTTTTAAAACATGTTCTTTAGTTTTTTACATTATATTTATTCGTTTGAAAGAACTATTGATACCATTACGTGTGGAATATAACCTCGTTCAAATTCCGCCACGGCGTTTCTGGGTGGAACGCATCCGATACGTCCAATTTTTCATGACTTTGGCACATAAATCAGGCTGAATTTGGCTGAAGGCATAGGTTATTATTATTCGCCCCAACTGCGACTTAAGAAACCCCACAAGGAAAATTCTAACGGGGTCAAATCGCACGATCTCGGTGGCCAGTTCACATCACCTCCATATGAGATGACCGGCATGATATCGTTCATGATATCCAATGTGGCACGAGCTTTGTGGCACGTAGCGATTTCCTGTGGAAACTACATGTGTTCAAATCATCCAATTCAGACCAAAAGAAATTGGTAATCATCGACCTATAGTGCTCGCCGTTGACAGTGATGGCCTGGTCATCATCGTTCTCAAAGAAATACGGACCGATCATGCCGCCAGCCCAAAATCCACAACAAATAGTGCCTTTTTTGGGATGCATTGGACGGTCTTGGATCTCATGTTGGTTGGTATCGTCCCAAATTCGATAATTTCATAAATGGGCCTCATCGCTGGAGATGATTTTTCGATGAAAATTAGGATCAGTTGCCAACTGCTCCAGAGTCCATTCGGACATACGTCATTGTCTATGGTCGTATACCTTCAGTTCCTGGCTCAGTTGAATTTAATACGGATGCATGCCCAAGTCATAACTCTTGAGAGCGACGTGAAATCGGCTGCCACAGATTCTCTTCTGAGGTAATATGACAGGTGTTTCATTCCGAAATTTCGAAGAACGCGATATACAATTACACATACTAGTGTGATTGTATATCATTACTCTTTCATATATTATATTTCAGAGCGTTCCTATTAACCCTTTGACTCACGGTGTCTACAATTGTAGACACTAACTTTCCAGTTTCCGTGATACCCACAATTCGCTTCGTTTCGCATTTATACAACCCTAAATACATTTGTTGACCTCTCTGCACATGTGTTAGCCAGTTAGCAGTGATATCTGCCATACACATATAGAAACATATCCAGCAGCGTGCATTGTGACAACTTCGTTAAACATTCTATCCAGGTAAGTTCTCGTAATTCTTCAATTATATCGGAAGTTACTGATAATCCAGTCAATGTTTTGCTTTTCTTTTGATTATAAATGAATTGTCTTGGAGTTCTCATGCATATTTTTGTGAAAAATTTCTCTTAGGAATATCGTGTCTACAATTGTAGGCATTTGTATACAAGGAACTAACTATCTGTTCCACTGAAAATTTTGGTCATTTCAGGAAATCATGGACAGAAAGAGAATTCTAACTGAGAGAGAACTTCTAGAAGAACTAGAGAAAGGCCTTTCTGACATAGAAGGCCTTGATAGTGAGGATAGTGATGAAGATATTATGATATCAAGAAAAATTGGAGATCCCTCGCCAAATGACATAGAGGAGGACACTGAGGAAAATTTCGAACAACCAGACGAAGAGCAGGACTCCATTGAAAAAAGAAAGATAGATAATGAACAACCAATGACGAGTGCCCAAAATATATTTACATCCCTGAAGTTTGAAATAGAATGGATGCAAGGCGTCAAGTTCCAAACAAGAAGTATGTTTTTGAATGATCAATCAGTGCAAAATATATCACTAGAAAATGAAATTTCTCCAATAGAATACTTTATGAAATATTTCTCAGAAAACTTATTCGAGAAAATGGTAGAATGTACCAATATTTATGCACTTCAAAACAACGACATGCATTTTACACCCACCAATATAAAAGAGTTGAAAGCTTTCTTTGGATTGCACATAATCACTGGCTGTTTGAAGTTTCCACGACTGAGTATGTACTGGAATAAATCATTGAAAGTTCAGATATTCCACGAGACAATGTCTATAAATAGATTTTATAAACTTAGAACCACTCTGCATTGCGTCAACAATTTGGATGACCAAAATCAAAATGATAAGCTGTGGAAAGTGAGACCAATCTTCGACTCAGTACTCAAAAGATGCAAGGAGCTAGATGTCGAAACAAATGTTTGTGTAGACGAGCAGATGGTCCCATTCAAAGGCCACTCAAATATAAAACAGTATATAAAAAATAAGCCACATCCTTGGGCTTCAAATTATTTCTACTATGTGGTGCGAGTGGTCTAACGTACAATTGCATTATATATCAAGGAAATACAACGGAAATCAATCCACAGTTATCAAAAAAATTTGGGCAAAGTGCTGCGATAGTATTACAACTGTCAGATATTTTAGCACCACGAAAGCATAAATTATTTTGTGATAACTATTTCACGTCTTACAATTTGATCGAAGTTTTGAACCAGAAGTCAATTTTCGTGACGGGTACTGTCAGACTGAATAGATTTTTCAAGCCTCCTCTCACAAACGACAAAGATTTTCGTAAAAAACAGAGAGGAATTTCTGAAGAAGTTATTTCAAACGGCGGAGTTGTTTTGGTCAATTGGCTGGATAATAAACCAGTGGCATTGGCGTCAAACTATGTTGGAATAGGAGACCAGGATAATGTGAAACGCTGGAATAAAAATACAAAGTCTCGTATTGACGTTAACCGTCCGCAAATAGTAAAGGATTACAATACCTCTATGGGTGGCGTCGACAAAGCTGACGCACTCATATCATTATATAGAACAAAAATAAGGTCCAAGAAATGGACACTGAGGATGATATTTCATGCTGTAGATATATCACTCATAAATTCATGGACAGAGTACAGAAAAGATTCTCAGCTGCTTGAACGGCCAGCAAATAAAACTCTAGATTTATTACACTTCAGAATGGAAATAGGAGAGGTCCTCATCAAACAGGGAAATGAAATTTCACGAAAGAAGGTTGGGAGGCCATCAAAAGATGATGCCCCAGTCCAGCCAAGTCGAAAATAACCGAAGTGAGGCCTCTAGCAGATGTACAAATGGACAATGTGAATCATATGCCAGAGCACACTAGTATATCACTACCTGGATGTTGTAAAAATGTTGGGTGCAAGGGCAAGTCACGATGGATTTGCACTAAATGTAAGGTACATTTGTGCCTTCAGAAAAATCGCAACTGTTTTGAGAACTTCCACAATAATTGATTTAGAATGAACAATCTTTTTTATATTTGATTTTACACAACGAATGTTCTTTGCTTTTTCAAATAAATATAATAGGTACCATTGACTACTGATGCCTACAATTGTAGACAATTTTTTTTTCGTACTACCAGGGGTGTGAATTCTAAACAAATGTTTGAAGTGTTCACAAATATCATATTTTGACAATATATTACCAGAAAATAATTTTTATCTCTAGAAACCAAAACTTGTGAGTCAAAGGGTTAATGATATATGTTTCAATTTCATAACGAATGTTTAAAGAACCAACTGAATGGAAAGAAGTGATTTTCGAATAATTCAATGTTCATCTGAAAGTAGTTGTTTCAGAGGGACTTTCCCTTTCAGTTTGTATGCGAAAGTAACTTCTATACGTGATCCACACAGCTTTGTGAAGTTTTCATTTTGAACTTTTTACTTTATTCTTTCTTTCGAAAGTTCACCATATTTTTTTCACATAAAATGGAGAAGTAGAAAGCCAAAAAGCTTTTTTCTGAATAAATGTAATTTTGAATCAGTAACAATAACTTTCAATTTGCATGGTCGAAAATTAAGCATAATTTATCATGTGGCATGAAAACTCAAGCCAAAAATATACCTAATATATCTTTCATGCGAATATAGATCATTTGACATTTTGAATCAATCATTTCTTCCATAATTGCAAATATCCAACTCAAATCAGATTTGTATATTGACATGAATTATTTTCAGTTTTGTGCGTGATTTTTATCCTGAAGATGTATGAATAATATTAAGTAATTTCCCAAACTAAAACGGAAACGATTTGTGAAATTACCATGGATCTTCATCAAGTAACCACCGAGACTATCAGAAAAAAAAAATAAGTAACACTGAATTTTACGAAAAGATAACTTTGATACTTTTTACCATCCTATATTTTTTATGTTTTGTCTCAGTGCTTTTAAAATGAGATGAGCTTGATATACAATCAGATGTTCTTATTTGTCTCCTTTATAAATTGAAAAAGTTTTGAATCGGCAATATGTGCAACGAATACATCATTTTTTTCGAATTAAATATTTTTCGCGAAGTCGTCATAGTATTTATTACATATTCGAAATATATTTTCAGCTAGCTGAACCATGATTATCATGTAATTAATTGAATGATGTAGCCGTAAATACATGGTAGGAGATCATCATGAAAAATGAGAAATGAAACTTTCTATGTTTTTTTACCACTCTCATTTGTAATTATCATTACTGCAGTTTCGACTTATATGGACATTTTCATTGTATCAGTATTGTATTAGTTTGATTTCTCATTTTTCATTATTATAAAAATTAATGAACTTTTAAAATTTTCTAAGAGATCATTATACAAAATCAGAATACTTTTTTAAACGGTTTTATTTAAATTGTCTGTTTGTTGGGATCAAATTCAGCAATTGAAGTTTGACCCCCTTTCTATTGGCACAGTGATTTGATATTTGCTACACACATTTGAATTTTCATGACAATACAATTTCAAAAATTCGGTATCATTGTAAATCCAAGCAGCTACAAAATGGCGGAAAACATAATTTTTCACAACTACCTCAATATGGGTTTCATCAAATGACAGTAGAATACTAGAAAAGTTCTATGAAAAATATGCAAAATGAAGATGGCCGCATCTACAAAATGGCGGATTACATATTATTTCACAAGTACCTCTCTATGGGTATCAAATGACAGGGCTTGATTAGTCCTTTAGTAGTTAGTACAGACATTTTATTATATTATTGAAATAGGAAATTACAAAAATGAGAAGTTGAAAAAAATTACAAAATTGAAGAAACTAATAGTTAAACTTTCTCTCGGTTATCTTGAAGGCGCGATTTTGTTCCATCCTTTACATAAAAGAGGACGTATGCTTCTCCACTCACAAGCGACTTTGGTGAAATTGGTGACACGTGTGAATCGTTTTATTTGTGCCACGCGCTAGTATACGGGTGTCTGCAGTATGCTGTATAATGTCCTCTGTTAGTAGTCCCACTGTGATTTGAAAGTGCATATGGATTATAACAAGTAGCCACATTTTCTCCTGCAAAATTGTCCATATCCAATCCTTCTAGAGGAAATTCGATGACATCATTCAATTTGCCTCTACTTTCCGTTGGAGAGAATCTTTTAAAATGTATTACTAAAATATAGGGAAACTTGTGGATTGATAGGGACTTTATGCATTTTCTCCTTTCCTTGCATTTCGAACACGTCGGTTTTTCATTTCCATCCAAAGTTTCTTCTCTTGTAAAAGAATCCAAGCATTGCCACAAACTCAATTGGTCGGTTCTTTGTGGTATGGAGAGAGACAAATCCCAGAAAGGATCAAATGTTACTGAAGAGTATCCACAGTGTATGCATTTCATCGTGGATTTCAATTGGCCAACGAAATTATCTACAATCTTAGAGTTATGCATCCTCAAATATGTGAGCCATGACTCTTGTGCGTTTCCGCTGTCGCTCAATTTTTCGTCAATCTCCGTTAAGATTGGTTTAGGTAGTACACTATGAAAAAGATGCGAATTCGTTATAATCTATACAAAGAACTATGTCAACTCAGAATCGGGATACAAGCATGGATCTCCCACTCAGGTCAAACAAAAATGGAATAAGTAAAAAAATCATGTAAAAAGGTTTTATTGAAAAAAAAAGTGATAACGATGTAGATAATGTACTACAAACTAAAAACTGATTCGGAATGTCCTAGGTAGCAGTAATCATACCATTCTTCCCGGCAGTCTACGGTATTTATCAGATAAAAAAATAATAACATAGTTGGGCGTAGTATTCACATATACACTCAGGATACGCTCTATCTTTTTTTTTCAATGAAACCGTTTAACATGAAAATTCATTTCACTTAGAAATATAAAGTAACGCCTCTGTCTCGTCGTGAACAATCTTTGACAGATAAATGAAATTACTTTCAATTACACAACGTTGAATAATATAATATCATGCAAAATACAGAATGTGATTAGAGGTTCACGTTTATCCTATCGGATGTCTGATTGGAATCTTGAATTCCAAGTTTTCTACCAGTGTCGTGCGGAAAAGGGATTATTAGCTCTTGGAAAATCAATGAACATTGGGATTGAAATTTAACTAGTTTTTATTCATATAATAATTGGGCAAATTTCGGATATGCCGTTGGTTACCTCGTTCACAGGCAGATGGAGCGATGGCAAGCCTGTTGTTTGCTGTCCGCTTTAGCCTAGTTCGAGGAATGATACTCTGAAGGAATTCGATTTTCAATTATCGGACATCATCGACTTTACGTTGATTTTAGACACTACCTTGCACTGACGATTGGCCAAACAGCCCGAATCCGGTCTGCATGTGTGTTCCAATAATTGAAAATCTATTGCGGCAGTTGTATCGCCAACAGCATATGCAGAAATAACTTCAGCGAAGAATTCAGCACTGGCGTCTGTCGGATATAATCCAACGCCCTTCGTGGTATTAGCCAGGGGAGTAGTTATTTTCTGATAGGTGTTAGTCCATTAACCTACAGTGTAGGGAGTTGAGACTGGCTTGAACGAATTGTTCCTTTAGATGATTTTAAATACATTTTCAGTTCAGACCATTCAAACTGTTTGAAAGTAAAAAAGTTTGAGTTATTATCGTAAGTGTTCTAGTTCACTTTTGGTGGCAAAAATACAGTGTTACTGACATATGTAGATGAACTTTTTGATTGCTACTATGATAATTTCGATAGTGGCTATAAATTTTCTGAGTCCCTAGAATATAACAATGTCAAGAAAATTCATTTTTATACACCATCAATTTCTCCCACACACCATTATACAAATTGGACCTCTCAAAAGTCGATTTAGGCATAATGCCGGTTTTATTCTAAACCACACACATAGGAGGGTGCTCTCAAAATTCGTGTTTGGAACTTTTCAAAGAGTTCAATCTTGAAACGTACGCCTCTGCCGACAACGTTAACCGAATATCAATGAAACCGTTTAAAACTTTCCGAACTTTGCAGCGCCTATAGCGAACTAATGAGTTTTGAAGTTTATTAGAAAACTCCTGAAAAAACAGACTAGGCTGGGACTAAACACAATTATAAAAAAACTCTTGTTTGAAAAGCTTTGAGAGGGGGCATATGATAAAGATGCACTTTCAAAACTTTGATATTTTGGTTAATAGCGGATTGCCAAACTATGAAATAATACAGAAATCTATTCGTTTCCATAAAATCATTTTTCTCTGTCTTATAAACTTAGAATGCACTGCACTTTTCATCATGTATCGTTAAAAATTGTTGTTACAAATTTTTTACCTGGCTGAATCTATGCCATGCTGGAAAACAGAACTGCAACTACCACTCTTCAAGGACATGCCATTAGGGTCAGGGTCACCAGAGGCTGCCCTCAAGGTGAGGTACTATCTCCCCTTCTGTGGTCGCTGATAGATAGTCTGCTTGATGCCCTATACAGAAGAAAAGTAGATCTACAAGCTTATGCAGATGGCATTGTCATCTAAACAAAGTCCACGTCGGGAAGGGTAGTTTTTAGTATCCTCCAAAGCACGATGGACGTTGTTCACAGTTGGTGCCTGAGAGAGCAGATGTCTGTCAACCTCAGTAAAACTGTTATAATCCCCTTCACCAGAATGACCAAATTGAATGATCTGACGCCACTTTCCCTCAATGGTGAGCTCATTCCATTTGGAACGGAGGTGAAATATCTTGGCATTGTCCTTGACAAAAAACTCACCTGGAACGCTCACTTGGAAAAAGTTTTACACGAAGCCAGACATTCCTGGCCTTCAGTGGTGCCATCAGTACCACACCTTCAGTGGCCATGGAGATCCTTCTAGATCTACCTCCTCTCCACATTTTTCTCGAGAAAGAGAGAGGCTAGATGGACTGCATGTGGACTTGTGCACATTGCCAATTGCACAAATCAATTTAATGCAGAGTGCAATAGACTGTTGGTTGACACTGAAAGTAACAGCATTCTGGAAATGACCTCTGACTTTATGGCTCCAACTGTCAATTACGAACTGCCCCATAAAGTACTGTTTCCGACTGGAGAGGACTGGAACCTCCGGGAGAAGGAGATAGTAGGAGCAGATAGTTGTTGGTTCACAGATGGATCAAAAACACCTTCCGGTTCCGGTGCAGGTGTTTTCAGTCGCAGACCCAGGACAGAGTCAACCTGCCTAGGAACCTTTGCGACTGTATTCCAAGCGGAAATTTACGCTATTCATTTGTGTGCGGAGATATTGCATAAATCTAACCCCACACACAAGTCAATAAAAATATTCTCGGACAGTCAAGCGGCGTTGGTAGCTCTTAGCTCCTACCAAGCAACGTCAAAATTGGTAGCAAATTGCCAAAAACGACTCTCCTAAAAAGGCAGACTCAATAGATTGTCTCTGGTCTGGATTCCTGGCCATACTGGCTTGGAAGGCACTGTGGCTGCTGACTACCTTGGAAAGGAGGCTGCTGCAAGCAGCTTTATCGGACGAGAACCTGTCATTGACAGTGCTTCAGGCTTTGCCAATTAAAGATCGAACACCTGGATGACAAGAAGATTTACAGATTCCTGGCAGAATTTTCCAGGATTGGCACACTCCAAGGAGTTTATTCATCCTTCAAAGCTTGATACCAAGCAGTTGTTGGACTACAGTAGGGATGAACTACGATGTCTAACAGGCCTTCTCACAGGACACTGCCATTTGAATCACCATACGCAGACACTCGGACTGTCGGAAGACAGTGTGTGTCGCATCTGTTTGTAAAATGATGAAACAGTTGAGTACATATTTTGTGCCTGCCGCGCTGAGGATCGAATCAGGTTTTTAGAGTTCGGTAGAGCCGTACTCTTACTACCTGACCTGAAAGACCAGTCACTATTCAAACTAATCGGCTGCTTCGTTAAGAAGCTGGGTTTATTTGGTCGAGTGTGAATAGGAGTGGGCCACAATAAACCCTTGCGAGTTGCGGTGGAGGGTCTAATAGACCCACTCACTAACCCAACCTAACATACTGATGTTTTAAATTATTTTAGTAAATTTTTCATGAAAAAAATAACAGTGCTTAACTCCTTGTTGGTCGTTCAATGGGAAAGTGGTTGTTCTCGTTTATGATTTCCAGGGATTCCAGCAGGTTCAATTTTTTTCTTTATTTTCTGTATACGTGGCAGTGTATGTCGGAAGTCGTGGTTGTTGTCTAACAGCTAGCAAATGTTCAACTGGTTTTTTTCAATTCAGAACTTTGAAGTTTGTAGGTGTATTTCTAATAAAAACTTTTGGGCACAAGCCAGGTTGTGGACCAGATTTTTTTATGTCTACCTAAGGTATTATCAGTCTTTTATGCTATGTTGATGTTCTGTTTAGTATATTCATCTCTTCTGATGCTATTCCTGTAAACATCAGTTTTTTGGAATTGTTACAAAATTTTAAAATTTGCCAAGTGATTTCTCAATAAAACAAAGAATTCACTTGTAATAAATGATATGTGCATATGAACAGACTTTGAATGTCAGATTCAATACAACATACCAAAGCTATAGCAAGGAGGTTCCTAGCTAACTATACGAAAACAAAATCAATGTACATGATTCGAATAATATATTATAATATATTATAGTAGTAATAATAGTATATTATTCGATATACGGCCATGGAAAATATTACTACCGAAATGCTCAGGACGGAAATTGAGTTGGAATACAAATTATGTAGATCTTGTTATGTTATGTTATCCAAATATTCACCAATTTTTTCAATAAGGTTAGGTAACTATTACATTTCATATTTTTTGTGAAAAATTGATATTTCACCAACATGTAATGCCACACCATTTGTAGTGAAATTAGATTGACACTCTCGAAAACAAAGCAATAAACAATTTTAATAGTGGCCTCCTGGCATTTATTATATGAATCATCGAGGTCCCGTACGATTTGTAAATATCTGAAACATTTATTTTTATGTTTATATTTATAAAAATGTCATATAAAACCATTCCATTTTGACATGCAATCAGTAATTAATTAATCACGATCTTGAGTTTCCACTCATAAGAGGAATTCAATTAATGAAAGCAGGTTCGTGAAGAATGGAGTTGATCTTCTACAGCCTGTCAAAAAAATTCTCGAAAACGGAAAGTTATTAAATGAGATTAAATTGTTATTGAAATGCATTCGGAGTGCCGCACAGTTCGATTTTTGGGCCATTGCTTTTTATCATTTATATAAATAATTTTTGCAAGACCATATCAACGCAAAACTGTTCTTGATGTATTGATGACAACGGCCTGGTATGTTGTATGAGTAGTTGAATCTAGAAGACAGAGTTCCAGGTTGAAAATCTTTCAATTAACTAAATTGACAAAAACTATGTAAATTGAAATGCATTGAAATTCACACGTGAGAGTGATGATCCTTTGGAATTATTGAGATTAGCAAAGATTGAATTGGGATGGTAATATTTTGCAGTTGAAAGTAAGGTTGCTTAATTTTTCGTGCATTCTGCTTCAGCTACCAAAAATATCATATTCACACTGCCCTGAACATATTTTGACAAAAAAGCTGTTAGTATAATGTTATTGTCTTGTCTTGTTGCTTTTTTTTGCTGCACTTGACATTTTCAGTTAGTTCTCTCACAAAGTTTCGAAGGTTTTTGTTATTACTGACATTACTCAGTGTTATTACTCACCACATAGATATGATCTGAAAAACACGCCTTTAGTTATCGAAAAGACATTCCACTTTGCCTTCTGTTCTCATGAAAATATTCACAGCACATTATATATCTATTGAATTTTTACTACTTTGTACACTTCATAAAATGAAATCTATATGTTGCTATTCGAGACCGCACACGGAGGCATCCTGATAGAGTCATAAATCTGTTCGACCAACAAGGTATCATCGCATATTCAAACGTCAGATATTAATATCCCAATACTTCATACATCCGCTGAGTGCTGGAACATATCAATTTCAAGGCAGCCATGACGATTCTCCGAGTTTGAAACTGTCAACAAGAATATTTGGTTGATTTTTTTGATGAAAGCTACAAAGAAAGAGAAGATCTCTACAGGTTATCGGAAATAATGGTACAATTCAACAAACCATTTTGAAAAAAGATTAAACTGGTTTTTTCATTAGCTGAACGTCCTATGTCCGAGGTTATTCATCCCTCTCCTAGTGATGCAAACAGTTGCAAACAGTTGCAAACAGCACTGCTGACATTTCACCGTCTCCTTGGAATAAAGCCGATTCATTATTATTATTTTTATTTCAAATCGAAAAAATTATCGGAGAATGATTTGACAATTAAAAAATTTATTATACTCTGGATGAAATGATAAAATATTCAGTGTTCCACTTATTGGCTATTTATGAGAGCATTTATCCGCTCATTTTGTTGAGGCCTCAAATTGATATTATGTGTCATTCCAAAATGGGTCGTACAATATTTTCTAGTTCCCGTATTATATCTGGTTTCAAATCATTTCTGGACTGGATGTTTCTGGTGAGAATACTAATTTACCTGGAACGACTGTTAACCATACACTTTTCATAATTTATGATTTCAACCAGGGTGCTTGTGTCTTAGGTGTACTTCGATGTCATGTGGTATGTGAGCGTGTTCAATATTGATTCCACCATTTCAGCTCCCAACTCAGTAACAGTGTAGACTCTAATGAATTGGAGATTATCAAGGAAACTAATAATTGAAGTGACTATACTCAGTGATCTCCTTTATGAATCTTTTGTGAATTAACTAGTCAGGAATTCATACGTTTCACCCAAGTTAATTCACTAGAATCGAAAAAGTCTCTCCAATAAAATGAAAATTACTTTCATCTTCGAACCTGCAGTCACCTGATTAATGAGGTGAGTTGGGGAATTAAAATTTCATCAAAGTTGCCAGATACTTATTGGCTTAATGTGGAAAAGCGGATGCTTTCAGTGACTATCAGCTATACGGTTTTCTGCAATATCTGCAACGCGTCTATGGGATAGAATTGCGTTTCGGACTGAAGTACACCACTTGAATGTACAGCACAAACGATTATCAACTCTTTCAATACACACTTAAGAGTTTTCCAAGCGATCATTTACGTATTAGTTATGCAACGTTTAGAGTGAACTTTTCTCTCATCTGAAAGGAAGATAGAAATTGAACTATTGAGTTTAGGAAATGAAACGAATTCAACTTAACTATATAAGACCAATGAGATCAAGGTAAAAACAGTTGTTGGTGTGGTTTTCATTCATCTCGTTATTCCCATACGAGAAAGTATTTGTACCCTGCCTAGTTTGCTAGGCACTTTTCCGAATCACCAGAAATGCAATACACTTTTCGATGCCCGTTTCCCAAACCAAGTTGGCGTTTTAATGAGGGTATTACATTTCGGGTGATTCGGAAAAGTGGTTGTTTTGGATTTAGTCTACGCCATAACTTCCAGTTTTACCTTATATTAGTTTGCTAGTGACAGTCGCTTCTTCCATCTTTGGTTGCAAAATCAAAGAAATTTATGTAGACATACATATGTTTAACTTCCATTGAATATAGCCAATACATCATGCCTAGTTCCAACCCCCTTAGCTCCGAAAGAGAAGTTGGACTTGGCGTTCCCCAAGGAACAGTACTCGAGCCAATCTCATTTTTGATTTATTGGAATGCGCTTTTTGATTTACTGATTGATGGAGCAATTAATTGCTTTGCAGATGACGCTGTGATAGTTTTTTGAGATACTTTATGTTCGAAGCTGAAGAGATAACTTATGAAATATTGTTCAATCGTTTTGAATTTTTCTATTAAATCAAGTGATAATCTAGTGGAAAATTTGAAGTGTCACCTGTCAAAATTCAAATATATGAAGAATGAATGAATTGCGTTCTATTAGTGGTGAACGTGGCTTTTTTCCAGTGGTTGAATTGAATGATAAGAGAGCAACTGAGTGCCCGTGGCTAGTTGTTGTCAATACTGATTTCCTTTTCCTTCGGTTGAAACTTTTTCTGTATTTCTGAATTTCCATTGCTTATCTATGTGATAACTTTAAATTCAAAAGAGGAATTAGGTATCCCCAAATACTATGATCTGAGTACCTTCACAGAGCGTATGTTCAGCTACAGCTGATTTGTCAGTATGCCCCAGAAGACAATTTCTCTTGTATTCAGAAAGTCAGGTGATTATACTCTTCTCCGTGGTCCCAATGTAGTCAGACCCATACCTCCAAGGGTACGGTTGACCGGTGGTATTGCCTATAGCCTGCTTGGATCCTCAACTGATCTAAGATTCACTCTGATGGTTTTCGTTGGACTGAATATCTATTTCAGCTTGTGTTTATTCAGAACTCTCCAATTTTAATCTGTAACACTCTTCTCACATGGCAGAACACATTTTCCTTTGGCAGACCTATTTCACCAAAAACTTACATTATACTGCTACCCAGCAGGATCGAAGGAAAGGAGATATGCTGCGTTTTACAAATGTTCTGCAACCATTTCAGAAAAGTGATCAACGAATACTGAATACTCAATACTTCCTCTTTGTGATCTCGATCTCCCTCAATATTTATAAAGATTCATATGCTTGTAAAATGTAAAATGCTTCATACGTATCCGTGCAACGTTGCGTATTTGGAGAATGTTTTATATTTCAATATTTTGTAATCGTATCAATTTTGAAGTCTATGAACGTGGAATATTAACAGATGGAATTGTGGATAATGGGTGTTTTCGTTTTAGAATACTGAAGTTGAGGTTGAAACATCTTTCAATTCATGTACTTATTTGCTCGAATAAATTTGAATTATTTCATGCCAATTTTCCATATTTGTCTATTAGCTCTTCACAGTCCTGCCATACCGTGAACGTTTCATCAAGATAACGCAGCTCTTCATAGCAAAACCCTACTTTTTGATTTGAATTTGGTCTATTATATTATCTGAGCATATCTGTGAGCATTATCAGTGATTGATAGTTCGATCAAATTCACTTCCACCCTGTACCTCTGCCCTTGCCGGATCTAAATACCCATTAGAAGAAACACATTCCAGTTCCCATTGAATGCAAATGCAATTCTTCCCGAATCGGGCACTAAACAGACGTGGGGTGTGTCACTTTAGACAACATTCTGAGAGCGAAGTGCACGTTCGGCGTGACGCCCTTCGGCCACCCTTTCGACGCCCTTTACTGATCGTCTGGAAAGAGGAGTTCCTCAGATGCGGCATCTGACATCTGCTTTGATCTATGATAGTTCGGTGGACATCTGAACTAATTTCGCAAATATATCAAAAGTTGTCGCGAGAAATGTACATAGTGTCTCAGCCGTGATTTTAATACAAATGCTACCACGACCTTCATCAATCAGGCTCAGGTTTTGATTCATAAAACAACACATCATCCCCTTCAATATACTTTTTTCCAATATCTCTACATTTCTCTATTCAAATTTTTCACTATTCAAAACAGTTTTGAAAGTCTTTCTCTAAAACATGGTCATAGTCCCCGTCGCCTTTTGCTCCACAACTTCCACGATATCAAACCGGGTTCTTTTCTCTGCTTCCTCAAGTTTCGGAAACACGAAAAAATCACACGGAGCAAGATCCGGTGGGTAGGTTGAATATTTCAGTATATGGATCCTTCACTTGATCAAAAGTGCATTGTGAGCTGCAGCATTATCCTGTGTTGCATTGATGAATTCTCAGAGTACATAAACTTTCACCCAATCGTTACTGAATATACTCTAGTATTATAAGGTTCGTAATCTACGTCGATCAGAAAAATGTTTGAAATGAACTATCCTCACTCTGCTGATAAAAAGAATATTCATTCTCTGATAGTTATGATTTACTACATACTCAATCAATATATAGAATTCTATGAATGTCGAAAAAATCGACCATCATGGCAAAGCACGTCCCAGACGTGGATCGTCTTTGATGTCTTCTCTTCCTTCTGGAAAACGTTTATTGCATCCAAAAACTTGTGTGAAAGATATACATTCGTCCCCTCAAGCTTGTTTCTATCTGTTGCGAATTCACCGAATTTAAATGGAAACGCCTATACTTCCGACAGCAACAAAGACTGTGACTCAGCTGAACAAGCTAGTGTGTTTCAACTGGCTGGAATGTGAATGGCAGATGTCAAGCAACTCGACAATATGGCGTTTGGTTTTGAGGCTCGCACTGTTCGTCTCGTTATTTCCTAGCCACACCTCAAATGTATTGAGTTTTCACAAGGAGATTTGTCTGTAACTTGCGAGTGCAAGTAGATTACTGCGAAAATACATTCGAAAGGTGGATAAATTTTGAATCTATTGGATAGTTTTTAAGGTGTTTTTTAATAAAATTTCAGAATTAGGTCTGCTTACTCCTTCCATAATAATATTTCATGTATCGACGTAACGGAATGACTGTTAGTTGTGGGCTCTTAAGTAAGTGCCAGGAAACTATTGAAAATACGTTATAATCATCACTTCTTTCTGAATAATACAAAATACTTCACAATCAAGCACCCCATATTCACTAATTAGCTCTCATGTTTCATATGAAAGTCAGCAAAAATGAAATATTTTTGTACTCCTGTCGATAGGATTCTACTCTGTTCATCACTATCGAACCCCAAATAATGACTTTTACCGACAAAGTTTGGATGATTAATGCAATATAAAATACAACTCATGTTATTTATAACGTAGCTTTCTACGTGTGTTTTCTTATTCGACGTAGTTTACAAAACAAACAGAAAAACAAGTCATTTCCTTTTATATGTAATATTAGTTGAGATTTCTCAAAATACATCGAACTGTTCTGATAAATTCATCAGAAATATTTTCATTTATAGATGTAAAATAAGAAATCATTTATTTTAAAATCAATTGTAGCACAAAATGAATGCTGAAGTTCATCAGAATATGCCTAATAAATAGTGAAAATATGAACATGTCATCATAAAGCGAAAAAAAAAACGATACGGTTTCAAATGAAGCACTAATAATGCATTTCATTAGTTCGGATTTCTATTGTCTACTATGATTTGAATTGATTCGAAATCCCTGAATGAATCTAAACAATTAAAACGATTAGCTGAAAAATAACAGTTATATTAAGCAAGAAAACTGGAATTACAATGAAAGTAAATACAAGAAAAACCAAAAATATAAAAAAATTGAACAATTAACACGAGATGAAAAATTAATATTATTAACAAGAAATGAAAATTGAAAATTAAAAGATTCCAAACCAAGTTACTACACGATGTTTCGATTGTTAGTATCCACAATAGTCTTGGGGTGATAACTGGACTTATTCCTCTGAGATCTGATTATTTATAGATCATTCGAGTGCTTTCACCTATCCCCTCTTTCCTTTCTCCGCTTCATCGGTTTTAGCGGAAGCTGACCGCTTGACGGGAGGTCGTGTTCCGCTTGATTAGAGGTTTTCATATCTGTCTGTTCTGTTTAAAATCTGTTTTTCCGTTAATCAGCTGTCGGCCCCATACGAACAACAACTCTCAGAAGTTGAGAAACTTGTGCGAGCTAAGGACTAACGAGGTCTTACCTGTTAACGTGTGATTCCTAATACGTATCTCTGAACTCGCTTGGCTAAATGTGTTGTTGGACAACATATATGCAGCTTCTTTGAATTTTTTCTCAAACCCAGTGTTCTTCCGTGTGGATGATTTCAGCTTGAGCCCATTAGATGTTAAGTTGATGTGTTCCTGATTTGCTGGTTGCGAACTTTCAATGGCCTCTTAGTTTCACCGACGTATGATTCTCCGCACTCGCAGGGTATCCGGTAATTGCAATTCTTGGAATCGCAGTCCGCGTTTGGTGGCCTGGTTTTCGTGAGGCAGCTGCGGATCTGAAGCAGGTTCTGATGTTATACTTGGACCCAATCCTTCTTATCCTTTCCGACAATCCTCTGATATAGAGAAGTACAAGAACTGGTTGTGGGGTTTCTCTTCCTTGTGGAGCTCTTGCTATCTTCTATCTAAAGCCTGTTCCACCATTACTTTGGAGTAGTCATTTTTGATGAAGCCTAGTTCCTTTTGGAGACCTTCCTATGTATTACAGAGCCCGAAAGCACGGTATATAGTCCTGATTCCTGGTTCAGATACTGTCCTGTGTGAGTGGGTTTTCGATATACAGATGTTTCCCATTTAGTGTCGGTCCTTTTCACCAATACGTCTAAGAATGGCAATACGTTGTTGATGTGCTTCAGGAAGGTGTCTAGTTCTGCATTCCCATGGTTCCATATTATGAAGGTGTCGTCCACTTATTTCAACCAGACTCGGGGCTTCTTGTGGGCTTCTTCAATGGCCAGATTTCCCATCTCATGTTAGTAGTTAATTTTTTTTGTTTTTTTACTTGTATTTTATTCAATTGTAATTTCAGGTTTTTTGCTTGATATAATTATTATTTTTCAGCTGATCTTTTAAATTTTTTACAGATTCTTTCACGGATTTCGAATCAATTTATATCATATTAGGCAATAGAAGTCCGAACTGATGAAATTCACCACGAAACATTGCCAACCACCTTCAACCAAATACACTAATACGATTTGGGAAAAGTCAAATATGTCCTGTCATACATTGTTGAAGATAAAACAGGTAATACGATAATTTGTGGGGAGAGTAGTGTTTTAAGTAGTAAAACAAAAAAAAATTAAACTACCTAGAACTATGATCATAGTATTCTCATGGTCTACTGTCAAACTCACTGAGAGTGACAATGGAACTATTAGGTTGTTTGAGAAGATTTATCAGTTTTTATGATCAGTGCACTTTTGCCAACGTAGCACAAGTCGATTGATTCCGTCAGCATGAAAATTGTATGCTCGGGATTCGATGAAGTTGACGAATGCCATTTTTGCCTGGTCATGATTGGTAACGGTTCTACCGGTGAGGAAGTGCTTAAAAAGATGGTAGTTAGTTGGCGAGATCTGGGGAGTATGGTGGATGAGGTAGAACTTCGATGCTCAATTAGAACAGAGATTTGTGAAGCGTGCGAACAGCCGTTATCATGGAGCAGGATCGGACATCTCCTGCTGACCAGTGCCAGCTGCTGCTGATGCAATTTTCCGTACATATTTTCAATTTCCTCACAGTAGACTCTGCTTCTATGGTTTGGTCCGGTTGCAGAAAGTTGTAGTGAATCATACCTGCCGCTGACCACTATACTTTAATTATACTTTTTTAGCTTTGTAAAGTGCCTGAGTCGCTCATCGGTGTCTAACCACTGACTTGAATGTCTTCTGTTGTTGTGGAGGATCCTCTTTTCATGACACGTGAGGATCCATTTCAAAAAAGGACCGTTTTTGTTGCCCAAAAGCAAAGAAGAACAGACCTCAAAACTTGACAATTTCTGTCGATCGTTCAAATTGTGGGGCAACCACTTTTTGAACTTTTTGACTTTTCCCATACGTTTCAAACCATCAATAACCGCATGGGAACGACCAGTTCTTCTGCTATTTCACGAATCAGTTTTTATTGGCCAGTCTCCACCAGAGTTCCCAAATCTTCATCCTGGATTACTGTAGGTCAATCACGCCAGGGCTCATCTTTGAACCCCAAACGTCGTATCATTGCCCAATGCCTGTGTAGGGTTTTTCCTACAACTATTCAATTTAGAAACATTGTATTTCTTTACTGATTTTTATTTTGTTTCACAAATTTTTGCTACAAAATTAACTTTCCATAACTCTTTTATCGCACAGGCGTTCAAAATATATGTCTGCTTGGTTTTTTATTTCAATTCTATTATTTTTATTATTTTTTTGTGGTTTAAAGGCGTCGACTACGAGGGCATTGCCTTCTACTATTAGTTTGTTTATCATTTGCTTTCTTGTTCAAATTTTGGAGTATAGCCCAATAGCTTTCATGAATTTTATAATTCTATCCATACTTTCATTTTGATCTTTCAAACATTGGTTCATAGAATTTGGTATTTCAAATCGTCGCCTTGCTTCATCATATTAGACACAATTTAGCAAGATATGTTTCACTGTTAGCCTCTGCCTACATTGTTGGCATATTGGTTGTTGTTCTCCTGTTCTCCTGAGTTAAGTTGGTATGACCTATTCTCAAGCATGTAATCACAGTTTGTTCTCTTCGTGTCTTTGGAATAGAATGCCTCCTTATCATGTTCGTATTTTCTCATCGCATATCACTGGAATGCTCTCTTCTCTCGAAACGAAAGTTTATTGTCAAAAAACAAATGGATATTTAGAACGCAGGCACTACTTGGGATGTTTCGAGTTGGTACTCATTGTTAACACTTTCATGGATAAAGACAAGGGCCCAAGTGGTGATTTTTCAAGAGTTACTGGGAACACATTTCTTAGCCGATGGATTCAGTCTATTCAGGGATTTCGGCAGGGAACTAATCATAATTCTGATTCTCCTCGCCACAAGGTTATTCACTGTTATTTTCTGTTTGTTCATTTGTTGGTGTTGTTGATAAATTTTATTATTTGTGAACGCTGTGTCCGTCTGATTAATAATTCAGGTATCACTAGTCCCGACACCTGGTTAATTTTTTCGCAGAGCTTTGGTTCAATTTGAATTCGTAGAGAAAAAGTGGCTGAAAATCGCTGAACGACATCATATAGTAATCATATCATATTTCCAAAATTGGTAATGAACCCTTCAAATCCCTTTTTGGTTGAAATTCGAGATTGGAATAACAAAAGTTGGTGAAAGAATAAAGTGTTTCAATCAATAAAAGAAAAATTCTGTGATATTTAATATTCTTACAATGATTTTCATTGTAAGATATTTTGAAATTATCGAAAGTAGAACTGGACTCTTTGCAAAAATCAATATTTGAAGAAGAACTGCTTTTCCTAATTTCAGAACAAAGTCATTGGCATTCACAAATCGATTTCTGTTCCTTTAGAAAGAAAATGTTGAAATTTCTCATATATCGAGTGAGTCAAAGAAAATGACACCACAAGTGAAATGTCGAAACGAAATTGTTTCCAAAAGTGGTCACATTCAACATCGAAAGTGATTTCGAATCAAATATTGCCCCTGTACTATACCGCAAACTCTCTGACAGCCCTTCTGATCTGGATTTGCCAATAAATTCGCAGACATTCACCCGATTCACCGAATGTGTCAGGAAAACATTTCCGAGGGACCACATGAAATTTGTCAATGTAATTGCTTGAACACTTCTTATTGATTGCGGAAATGCGATAAGTGTGGTTTGATGTGGGTATGCGGGGCGATCAATCATTCTCGGTAACGGAATGTTGTGAAAAACACTGCGCCAGATGAATTAGATCGGTTTTATTGCGACGGAATATCAGACGGTATGAAAGGGCAAGAATTTTGGTGGTTCCTCTATGTTTTTATTGGAAAATATTCTTGGAATATATACATGCCTTTAGAATATTCATAGACTATGCTTGAATGTATATGGCAGGATTATTCCCGAAAGAATGTGCATAGAATGTCTATAAATGGATTATTCTCCCGTGAATATTCTAAGAATATTGTCGATGGAATATGACATATGAAATATTTTTAGAATATATCCCCAGGGTATATTCCGAAATATTCTATATCACTGAAACTTGAATTATCTTATTATAACGTATTCAAATAATTCGATATTATTAAAAACAAAANTGGGATGATATTTGATTGTTTCCAAACGGAGGGAAAAACAGAATTAATTAGACAGAAGTTGAAAATGTGGACGATGCATGGCAATATCAGAGGACAGCAATACAGGATCATCGTTAAGGAAATTTTGTCTGGGCCGGTGGCCGTGGATTTGATAGAAAGTAACTTTTCTTGAGCCTTAAATTCGTCAATAGGAGAGAACGAGAGCTGTCTAGTATTCTCCAAAGTATGATTGGAGAAATATTTGACGGTATGTTTGTCAGGGATGTTCGAACCTGTACCAGAGATGAAGTTACCGTTCAGTACATTGAGATCACCAGTTAAACTGTCTGGAATGAGAGACCTCTTACTACTAGAAATAATGTTCAGATTTTTAAGTTCCTTCCATATGTTTCTGCTAACGTGGGTGAGTTGGAATTGAATATATGCTTTTTTTTCACGTTTGATTGCATAGTTTACCTCGTTACGCAAAGCTTTATAATATATCCAATGGCGCTGCTCTTGAGATTTTTTAAATCTATTATATGCATTATCGCGTGTCCTCATCATCATTTTCAGAGTGTCCGTGAGCCAAGGTGCCCTTTTTTTAGTGACTCTAGCGTTTCGCATCGGAGCATGGATATCAAACAAATTTAATATAATCTCACTGAACAAATTCACTTTCTCCTCAATATTATCAGTACGGAATATCACTGAAAAATCTGTGTGGAGCAAGTGATTTTCGAATAAATGTGGATCGAAACTTCTGAAATCACGATAAAAATGGACTGAGGGCTCGCGATTCTACGATTTGTTTTAAGCTATAAGAATCAATAATCCTTTGCAAGCAACAGCTACTATTGCTGCTTTCGTTCAATAAGTCTATATTAAGATCTCCTGCAAGTAATATGAAATCTGACTTAGGAGTTAATATGTTGAGAGTACTGTCAAGCTCATCGAGGAATTGATGTACTTGAAAATCAGGGGGTCTGTATACTACACCTATACTAGTAGTTTTATTTTCATATTTCAGAGTTATCCATAGCTGTTCTATACATGTTGCTCCTATGTCTTTGATGCGTTTACAGTTGAATTTATTTCTTACATATATTGCCACACCGCCGCCTCTCTTCACCGATCCGTCCTCTCCCAACGCCCTATCACGTCTATACAACTTATAGCCAGTTAGCGTAACATATTCATCGGTTATATAACTACTCAACCAGGTTTCCGAAACAGTAATTACATCGAAAAAATTATGAACTGCATTTTTGAAATCTGTAAAGCTTGACAACATAGATCTTGTGTTAATGTGAGAAAATGTGAAAGGTATATTAATCATTTTCAAGTTCGGGAGAGAGAGAGAGGTAACCTTATCGAAAATAATAACAAAATAAATGTTCAGTATAAAAAAAAAACTTATTTGATAAGAAACAGATAAAACAAAGAAATACTGAGATAATTCAGAACAATAAAAGAAGTAGGACTTTTAGGAAGGGAGTTCTGAGTTTTGGAGTGTTGTCTGATAGAAATTCATTCGAGAAATTCAGCGGCAGCATTCGACTCATGTATTTTTCTTTTTTTTTGTTGGTTTTCTTTTCTTCTGCACTCCTGTTGTTTGGACTCCTGGATAACACGATATAACCCTTATCGTGTTATCCAGTTTTTGAACTCATCGCGAAGATTCTGATGAATTGCTCCAACTATTGGAAACGACATAAAAATTCAAATGGTCCAATAAATGAATCAATTGCATTAATGAATCGGTTTATTATCATCCTATTTTTCTTTTTGTATTAGAAAGTATTCAATTACAAAGCGACAAATTCTGGCAACAGATGAATGGGGAAGTGAAGTATTGGAGTGAACGTTTCTCATTGGTCAATTGAAGTGTAGCGCGCGACAGTCGAAGCTCAGTAAGAGCGGCTGCCCCTTAACGCTTGACAGCTTTGCTTTGAAATCAACAATTGGTTCAACATGGCGGCTGGCATTGGTGTTATTATTGAAGTATTATTTTCTCATGTTTAGTGTACCATTCATAGATTGAGGCTGTCCAATTTGCAGTACAGCAAATAGTTTGCTTTTGCATCTTCAAACAGTAGAGTTACATATTCAGTCTTTGAGAAAATTAAGTAAAAGACAATAGTATCGATAATAAAGGCATGATGCTTAACATACAATACCTCATTTTAGGCCCGAGAAGAGTTGTTGTGTGGGATTTGTTGGTTTGACTAAGTACATGTTTAAACGAGAGTGATTTCAGTTGTGTATCTTCAGTAGAGAAAAGTAAGTGAATTACACATTCTTTTGTATCATTTGTTTTCATAATTTTCATCATTCTTTTTCAAGATAGTATCAATATGTCCAAAAGGAAAAGGAGTGGTACCTGGCCAAGAAACTGAAAACGTAATGAGTACTTTTCAACAACGGGAATGCAAGTTGTTCAACTTTAGTTCAATATTCAAATAATTTTTGTATAAATGTTCGAATTTCACAACTGTACACAAATGTGATGAAATCTTTTGTGTTATTTTAACGTTGAACAAAAATATGTATCTTTACCCAACGTATCAAGTTTTCTACACAAGAAAATTATGAGTCGAAAATTGAATGTTCATAAAAATTTGTTCGAGGTATGTAGTATATTTTATTTCGGTTGCACTGAAGATTTTGAAGAAGTTTACTATCCGACATTTCCACTTACGAACAATTTGACACCTTTCTTTGGATAGGCTATCGAAAAAAACGAATATCTTATTTCTCGTGACTATGCACCTTATTGAATTCACTTTCACCAATTTAAGAAGACACTTTAAAACTGAATCTCTAATATCCATCCAGTCTTTTTAGTCACGTTTTTTTATTAACGATCAATTAGTGGCAGAAAAATTATTCGAACAAGTCACAAACACTTTATCGAAATGGTAATGTAACTCTGTTGGAACTGCCATAAAAATGATCATAATTAAGAGAATGTGACACAAGAAATACAATTTACACCGGGTCACGTTACTAGAAAGTAATAAAAAATGACACATCCAACTATAAAATTTTGTCTGGAAATTACTCTGGTACTTCATTTAACTTTTCATAATGAAACTACGATGATCGTTTTATTGACGGAGCAATAAAGTTGGACACCTTATTTCCCGTAATGCAATACAAAGATATTCTCAACTGAGCTCTAATATGAAACACAGTTATTTCCATTAACGTGAGACACACAAATTCAGCATGATGGAATGCAAATTCCCAGTTTGATGCTATTTATACCATATCATAACCTGAAATTTTAAGGCCTCCTACGATTTAGATCGTTCTGACCTATTACATGTACAATTTTTTGCGAACATCTAGAGTCAAGGGCAAAACTATATACATCAGAAGTATGGCTACCAGAGAAGTGAGTTATTTGATAGTTACAGTTGACACTAATTGGCTAACACGAGATCAGTGGCTTACAGTTGTTATTGAAATAGGTGAAATATTTAGAAAAACGGTTTTTTTTTTGGAAAGTGAAATCAAAATACATGAAAGAGTTATTTTGTGGAAAATTATCGATTTGAAATAATTATTTTACCACCTTGACACTTTTTCTTTAGTTGTATAATTCAAGTAATTCATTAATTGAAATATGAAAATTACTGGAGCAGGGGAAATGAAAACGAGGGTTCTCACCTGGGAGTTTTATATGAATACGTTTCCAATGAATGATATCTATTTCAGTTTCGTGAAATGTGATTTCAGATGGATTATAGGTTCTCAACTATAAACGAACAAAATTTTTTTTTGAAACACATACAGTTTGCATTGCTATTCTTTTCAGGCAAGAAACGCACAAAATAGTCAAAATGACATTTGGAGAATCCTCGAATCAGCGCATATCAAGCGCATGTCATGCTATTGGAAATTCTGAGAATGAAGCGTGTAGCAGTGAAGTTCGATCCAAAATAAGCTTTCGACACTGTTTCTGTTTGAAACATGTTGATAATCTGTTTTTCCCTTTGATATGTACGTCCGAGGAAAAAGAAAACCATTCATTTCCCGAATAAGGTTTATTCATCAATGAACATTACTGATGTACATACACACTTGGAATAAATATTATAATGACCTTTCAGACCAGTTTCACAAACAAAACACATAAAAAGAAAATATAAAATATATCAAATAAAAACAGTGGCGTATCCTATTTAATAATACATTACACCTTTAACCAGCTGTCGCACCCCTACGAACGACAACCCTGAGAACTCGAAACTTGTGCGAGCTAAGGATTAACGAGGTCTTACCTTTTAACGTGTGATTCCTAACACGGGTTGGACGATAGCAAAAGATCGTTCAGACTAGGGCTTCAACCACCGACCGACACGGCAGTCAATTCGAGTGAGTGAACAAAGCACCCACGTCGAACCGCTTGGCTACCGACCAACCGTGTCGCACACTATTTTACTTGAACGTCTCGATAAAGGTGGCATACGTGGTACAGCACTGAATCTATTGAAAAATTATTTACAAAACACGACACAGCGAGTAAAAATTGAAAAGTGTCTCAGTGACTCACTGAATATCAAAATCAGTGTTCCACAGGGTTCGGTGCTGGGTCCAATATTGTTTCTCGTGTATATTGACGACATTGCTGGCTTGAATTACTTTCATGGCCACATCATCATAAATGACATGGGAAAAAGTATATGAGTGTACTAAATTGAGCCTTTCACATCCACAGTTGGTTGAATCACAGTCCATCAGCAGTAAATTTTCAGGAGAGTAATTTCATCACCTAACTAGTGAAGACCAACTTACAGAAAGATATATTTCAGTACATAGTTATTCTTATGACAAAATATGTCTCAGAGGTTGTCCACATATTGAAAAAATTAATGAACTGAAGTATCTTGGTCTGATAGTGGATCGACACCTAAGGTGGGATGAACATACATTATATGTAAGAAAGAAATTACAACTTACAACTAATACATAAGTTTTAAATCATCTGAAGGAACAATTCCCACAGGCCAGTCTTAATTCCCTACACTATAGATTAATGGACTGACACCTATCAGAAAACAACTACTCCCCTGGCTAATACTACGAAGGGCGTTGGATTATATCCTACAGGTTTCAGTACATGATTCTTCACTGAAGTTATTTCTGCATATGCCGCAATACATTTCCAATTATTGGAACACACTTTCAGACCGGTTTCGGGCTGTTTGGCCACTCGTCATTTCCATGTAGTGTCTATCATCAACATAAAGTTGATGATTTCCAATAATTGAAAATCGAATTCCCAAAAAGTATCATTTCTTGAACTAGGTTGAAGCGGACAACAAACAACATGTTTGTCATCGCCCCATCTGCATGTGAACGAGGTAACCAACCGCATATCAGTGGACACACTTAAAGACTGGCTATAAATCAAATCATCCAAAGGAACAATTCGTTCAGGCCAGTCTCAATTCCCTACACTTTAGGGCAATGGACTAACACCTATAAAAAACAACTATTTTCCTGGCTAATACCACGAAGGGCGTTGAATTATATCCTACGTAAGTTTTATTCGTTACGTGATATTCTCAGCAGAAAAAACCTTTCCATAGTTTATAACTCATTGGCTGATATATTGCTTAGTAATATAGGGAGGTATCAAAAAAATTGCAAACTACTCAAAATTGTTTGCTAAGAATACTCTTCAACAAGGACAGATTATATAATACAAAAAGTCTGTATAAGGAATCCAAGCAACTAAATTTCATATTATTATTGAATATTATTGCATGATGTAAACCTATTCATAGAAAACAAATCTATAGACTTGCCGATTTTCAAGAAAAGTCGCTTACAAAGATTTGTTTTCATCATTGGCCTACATAATTCACAACTTTTATGTGTGAAAGAATTGAGAGGGGAAAAAGTTTTCAAATCAAAATGAAGGAGCTTATAGATTCAGATGGAATTAATGTTAATTTTTATTTATAATTTTAGAATACCATTGAATACTACATATTTAATACATAGTTCACTTTAAAACAAATATAATTAATTACTGTTATGATGTTATTCTGAAAATTTTTTGCCAAAAAAATTATCCTATCAAATTTGTCTATTTCTAGTCATGTGTGTCGAAATAACCAATGAAACCATCATAACACTGATAACTACCCATGGATAGTTTTCACGGGTAGTTATCACTTATGTCATGACATTGCTAAGCAACCAACACAATAAAGTTGTTTGACATTTCAGTAATTCAATTTATTTCGAAAATGTCACTTCCTCGCTTTGGTGTTCAAAATGATGCGGCAATTGACAAAATCATTGAAGAAAATACACCAAAAAATACTGTCAATAGTAAAAAATACACTTGGAAAATATTTATGGAGTTTTGTGACGCCAGAAATATGAATTGGATGGAAATCGTACTCTCGAAGAGCTTGCATTAATACTCAAGGATTGGGCGATTAATATGAGAAAAAAGGATAGCACAGAGTTTAACCGTATGGAATATAACAAGCAAATTATTACAAGAAAAGTATTACAGGGAGTATAATATCATGCTAGACCCCTTTAAAAGTGTTGCATTCAAACAAGCGCGGAATGCACGCGACGCAGCACGAAGAAATTTACAAACAGATCCCACTAAACGCAAAACAAGCTCAGTACCATTAACTTCAAATGAAATGAGTAAAATTATTAACTTTTGGGATGAAAATACTCCTATAGGACTCCTACGCAAATTTTATCACATAGCAGCGGTGGAATTGGCTTGGAGAGGTGGTGAAGGTGCTGCTTGCTTAGTTGATCATTTTCATATCGAAAAGGACAACAATGGATCTCCAACTAATAGGATAGAATATAATCCAATTTTCAGTAAAACCTGCCAAGGGGGTTCAAAGAACTGCGCCTCTAGCAAATGGTTAGTTCAAAATAGTGATAACAATGCTTGTCCTGTCAGATTATTCATTAAATTATTATCAAAACGAGGCACAAATATCAAGACAAATAGACTATTTTTAAGGCCAAATCGTCACTGGAAGACAGGAAGCGTCCGTCTTCGGCGTCGGGATGTTACCAAATAACGTGCTTTCGAAAACTGTGATAAAATTATTTCGTTAGTTATCAATGTCCTTGGGATATTATAGCTGAAAATAATGTTGAGCTGTTGATGATAAATATTCATTTGCAACATCTGATACATCAACATCTGAATAAAGCATAGTTAACTAAATGAAAATATAAAAGTTATTCAGATAAAGAATATTCTGGTCTGAATACCGCAAACCCCAAAAATATATCACTTTTATTACCTCCCTAATCTATATATAATGTTAATAAGTATCTTCTCGTTTCAAATAACGAGAATGGATCTGCAATTCATGCCGATTCTCCACTAAATTTCCAACTTAATTACATTCATTATCCTCGCAATTCCTGGAATAAGCGCGAAGCAAAATAAAATTCAAATCGGATTCACACTGATCGCATTCAAATGGTCCAGCAGAACGTTACACTAGATTATTGATCAGGATATTCATATAAGCTCAAACATAAGATGCTGAAAATAAATATTCTTGAATATTTCCTTCATGTTTTTCCGTTTTTTTTTTATGGAAAAAAAAGACATAAACCGCTTACCTACGTTCTTCTTTCATGTATTTGGTTTCGTCTTGAATGAATATTCTGTTCAACTCGTGAATAAAGCTGCGTTTTTTCCTAGGGCCATATATATAGCAATACGTTTTATCCGTCTATTGTCCGCTTTAAAGGTTACGAACTCCTTTCTGAACATGTTGAAATAAACCTACTAGCTGGAGGGTACAGATGTCCTTCTGATAAAACTCAATTTCGTGAAATTCGATAAAATTTTATGAATATTAATATGCCTGTACTCCAGTGAATTTAGTAATGATTCATGTTTACTTTTTTTCAGTTACAGTATCCAAAAATCAATAAATACCTAGCATGCTAACATAATACCAGCAAAAAGCAATGCATTACTCATCTAAGGGCAATACTTTACTCGTGAAGTTTTGGAATGCGTCAAAAAAAATTATATGTATTTGATGGTCCTACTTGTTATGCAAGACAGGTTTGTTAGAATAATATAAAACTTGACAGACAAAAACGAGAAGTTCATACTGTTTCTTGTTTTGAGTATCAACAGCATCGATTGATATAGTCACTAGTCTCGTCTTCTGGGTATTTTTTCAAGGACAAAACACAAGCACTACAGAAAAACGTTCTCAGGAAATTTATTCCATATGGGGGGATGTTCTATCAGGAAGATGGAGAGCCATACACAGAAATGATCCGACAAGTCATAGCATCAAAGTTTGGCCAGCAAACCCTTCTGCCACATATAGTCAAAGACCTCAGAAATATCAACCGCAACAACTTTTGATTCTTCATGTTCCTCGATATAGGTGACATGCGATAGAAGATCGCCTGTTGATCTTTGTTTCAGAAAGCCGTATTATAAATAATAATAATAATAATAATAATAATAATAATAATAACAGGTCTTTATTCATCGTGATAAAAATAAACAGTAGAAAGATATGATGAAACATAATATGATGAATGGGCGAGGTTCAGCTATTATAGCTGCTTTCAAACCTAACCTTTCAAACTATAAAAGAATGCATGGTATCGTAAATAAATAATAAATTATTATAAAATAAAATAACTATAAAATAACACAAAATGATAAAATCGCGATATGGTAAAACAACATCTGGAAATCGAAACCTATTTGATAAGCATGAGGACAGTATTGTGGTAACTTATTGACTCGTTGACATTAGAGCTTTGAGTCTTTTTTTAAAGTTCTTGAGAGGTAACTGTTTGAAGTCTACAGGTATGGTGTTATACAATTTAGCTGCCATGTATGAGAAACTACGTGTAAAAATAGCCGAATTATGATTGGATATAAACAAGAGGTGTTGATTGCGACTGTTATTGTTGAAAGATAGTGAAATGAGTTTATCACGCAGATAGGGTGGAGTTCCGGTTTGCAATATTTTATGAGTGAACGTGAAAAGGTGCAGTTCTCTCAGGGCATTAAGTTTCAGCCAACCTGAATTCTCAAAGGATGAGCTTATGTGATCGTATTTACGGATTCCATACGAAAATCGAATACAACTATTTTGTATTTTCTGAAGACGCCGATCATCAGTTTGTAGTAAAGCTGGTCCGTAAATGCTATCACAGTAGGCCAGTCTTGAGAGTATCAGAGACTCACAGAGGCTGAGTTTCAAGTTTTCAGACATTACAAGTCTGTTAGGATATAACTGCCTCAAAATATTGAAAGAAGACTTGCATACGTAATTAACATGTTTTGTGAATCTAAGTTTGGTGTCAAGCCATAAACCTAAATTTTCACTTGCCTCTACAAAAGGGATAGCGTGATTATCGATGTGAATAGATAGAGATTCACGCACATATTGATGATCGCTCAAGATTTAGAAGCATTCCAAATAGTATATGTACTAAATTAGACATGCAGGACGTCAAAATTGGCCAGCTCACAATCCTGATATGAGTTCTCTACATTTCTGTTCAGTGAGTCGTTTGAAGGCTTCGCAAATATGTAAGTGACTTGAGGAATCGGAAAATTGACAACGGCGATATCAAAAGAAAGGTATTTTTGAACTTGTCGGACAATCGATGACAAATCGGTTGCAGTCGTCTATTTGATTTATCAGGAGGTGAGCATTTTTCCCAATTACTTCAATATCGGAGTTGTTAGTTCTTGATTATATATCGATTTTTAAAACACGATTGAAAGCCTATTTCATAAAAAAAAAACTGCTATACCATCAATGATTTTTTTTCAATTCAATAATTCTTCACTCTAGCCGGACAGCTATTATTGAACAATTTACCCTTTCATATGTATGTTAGACTATAAATGTTTCAAATTTCTTTTGTAATATATTTATTGTTTTACACTCCATGTGTATGTTTGACTGTAAATGTTTTTTAATTTATATTGTATTATTTTTTTATTTGTATTGTATCATTTTTTAATTCATATTGTATTATGTTTATTGTGTTTTACACCCTATAGACGTCTTTCTTGTTACTGTGTACTATTTTGTGAAAGGAATTTTATACTTTTCAACAAGAGAACATAATGAATATTATTATTATTGGTTTTTATTCCATGTTCTTCATGGATAGTTTTTAGAACGAGTTGAAGTGACTTGTTTTCTAGAAAATTAAGTTGGATATGAAAAATCCACAATAGAACAAAAAGTTCTATTTTTAGTTGCCACAAAAGTTGCTACAAAAGACGATGGAGTGACGTTTCTTTTTCCCAATACTGTGGCTGTGGTTCCTATCGAAACGGCCTGAACTTGATTATTCAACTATAGTAGAAGCTAAATAACTTTTCATTATTACAAATAACATATTACATACTTAATTTCAAAGATTCAAGGATATTCACGAAATTTCATAAATACGGTTTTTTGAAACGTCAACGGCCTGTATCTCAGAAACTAAGCAACTTTGGACAAATGTTCAGAGAAACACTCATATTCTAATGGATGTACAACAGATAGTTGAATTCATCTGGAGCAAAACGTCTTGTCATTAACGATCTGATTAGAGGTATCTTCACGACAAAAATAACGCTGGTCATGCTACGCTCATTATCTAGATCAACTTTTTAATTTATCCACTCGGAGTCCATTTCACAGCCAATTTAACACAATTATTGATTTTTCACGGTGGTATGAATCCCCTCATAATAACCATGCTATGACACATGAATTATGTCAATGCCAACCACGTTATTCAAGAAAGTTGATATATTTGATTTTAGTGTCTCACATAAAATGCCCACTTCATTATTGTATGATATGAATATGAATGTATTCTGAACATAGAAATCTAACATCTAGGATCAGTGTCAGTTCAGAAACATAAACATATTACGTTTCGCTTTACCTATTATTCTAAAATTTAGCCTGGATAAACTGTTGGTTTAAAGTATTGGCGAAGGTACGGGTTTGAGTTATTTAGAATTGATGTAATGCAATGGGTAGAGATAGATAAAAAACGTACCATTGTACTTGGAAACAGTGCATTCTAATTTCATTCAAAATGAGAATACTGGGTAATGATAAGTACATTTGAAGCTAAAATTGTAACAAACCTTGAAGAAATAAGTTTCTTATCTAAACAGTTTTGATTAGCTTCCGGGTTTTGCCATGGTCTTCTTTGGTGATAATATCAAATCTCAACTACAACTGCGGCAGATTACAATCAAAGGACACCACGATAAAACTCGGAAGCCAATCAAAACAGTAACAAACCAGTTGAAAAAGAAGTATCAAAATATTCATATTTGATGTTAATTTGTCAATATTTTTTACTGAAAGTGTTCTATAAAAATAATATACAAACTATATTTACTTTGATCAAAGAATGTAAACTTTCACGATAGAAGACAACTGTGTGACAGCCTGCCGTTCCGTCTACTACTGCGGTAGATATTATCAAAGTAATGTGTGATGGTTGCAGTACCAGAATTGTTTTTCCGTTGTTCCCAACGCAGTACCAAGGATGCTGGTGTTTCACACTGGTTTTATATTATTACAACCCGGAAACATATAAATTATTTCCATCAAAACAATAACAATTTCACTGGTTCGGACTTCCATTGTCTACTATATAAAACACAAACGCGGACTGCGATTCCAAGAATTGCATTTATCGGATACACTGTGAGTGCGGAAAATCCTATATTGGTGAAATTAAGAGGTCATTGAATGTTCGCATTGCCGAGCACAAGAAACACACACAGCGAGGGGAAATCAGCAAATCAGGAATAGCAGACAATGTTTGGACCCATCAACACAACGTGGTCCCAAGCTGAGATCTTGCACAGAGAGGAACATTGGTTTAGGAGAAAATTCAAGGAAGCCGCATACATGTTGTCCAACTACGTATTCAGCGAAGCCAGCGTAGACATACGCAACATATGGAAATCCATCATCAAGCGAAAAATGGCTAACTCCCGCCAAAACGGTCATCTTCCACGGAACCAGTGAAGCGGAAAATGAAAAGCGGGGATACGTGAAAGTACTCGAACGACCTATAAATAGTCATCTCTCGGAGGAATCAGTCCAGTCATCACCCGAAGACGATTGTAGACACTATCAATCGAAACGTCGTGAACTAACGTGACTTGGAATCTCTTCACTCTTTATTTTTTTATTTTTATTTTCTTTTTTCATTTCTTCATTTTTATTTATTCAATTGTTTTATTTTGACTTGTATTTTATTTCACTATTATTTCATTTCAGGTTTATTTTGGTTAATATAATTGTTATTTTCAGCTATTCATTTTCAATTCTTCTGTTTTAGTAGTTTCAGGGATTTCAAATCATTTTATATAGTAGACAATGGAAGTCCGAACTAATGAAATTCATCATGAAACATTGTCAATCACCTTCAAACAGAACAATAACACTTACAAATAATATTAATTCCTTGACGCTATAGTGTGTACGATATTTTTTGTTAGTCCATGTTTAGCTAACACAAACAAACTGGATGGTTAGTCCACTCGAGAGCCAGCCACGTGTAGTTGTCCGTGTGAAAAGCATGGTGTGGTCAAATCCAAGTCACAAACGGACATTGTTCGATCTCAGAAGTTATTGATAGTCTAACTGGAAATTGGACAAGTGTAAAATGAATTGGCACATCTGTAGGTATAATGAGGATTCATGGTATTGATATATTTGCACCTCGGAACTTGATTTTCAAGATGCTGGTCTCGACAACGCTCTTCGTTAATTTTCTAATGAATAATCGCGTGCCGTGGCGGAGCCGTGGTGGATTCACGGAGCGCTCCAACTTTCAATTGTAAGTGATGCGGTGGCATGAATGGCAAATCCAATTCATACAAGGACTCTATTGGATAATTCACAGCTTCAGTGGCATCGCAAACTGTATCTATGCTCGATGGATTAACAGTAACAGTGGCCGAAAAATGTGTAGGCAGTGAGGAAGGCTCATTGTATGAGAGAGACAGAAGATCGGCTTCGTTCTCTTACCTTTTCCTGTTTGAGATGGAACACCCTTATCACTTAGGGGTATGAAAAATATATTTAAACCAATTCCCAGACCTAACGAATATATATATATATATATATATATATATGAAGGATTTCATGAAAATCGGTTAGTCTGTAGTTAGCCAAGAACTACTAATAACTTAAAAAATATATAAGAAGTTTTGACAACTTTCTATATTAATTTCTGACAAATCAATCAACAAACTCACACACATTGTTTTCAATATTATGTTTCTTCTAAATACTTCATACTGGGCGCTAATGACTGTGATAATGTGATACCACACTACTCCCCCCTCTGATTAAGAATATGGATGTCTTGAATAAGAAATTTAACTTTCTTTACAGAGGGGGTGGTGTAGAACCTTTCCGTGAAAATTTTTTCGATTTCGTTTTCATTTTCAGTGGTAAGATTTTGATGTTCAATTTTGTTGATATCTGTTTTATCCTGATGATTCTCTATAAAAGCTGGTTTGAGTCTCTCTATGGATATATGTTTTTCCTAATTGTTGATTAAAACCATGAAATATTTCTCACTTTGCTTTAAAACTTTGTATGGTCCAGAATATGGCTGTTGCATTGGTGTTTTGACTACATATATTCTGACGAAGACATGTTGATGTGACCATCTCTCCAGGGATTCTCAGGGTTATTCCATATACCATCTCAGCGCTATTGATACCGTCTAAATCTCCTTTCGGTGTAACTCGTATACCAAAAAAAATTGTTGATAGATCCCCGGACCACTTCCCAGAATGGCATATGAAAGCAGCTTTCATAGTTCTGTGAAACCTTTCAATCACTTCTTTAGAACTTGGATAGTATGGTGTAGTTCTCAAGTGATTGAAACCCATTATTTTGGAAAACTCAGAGAATAAGGAACTATCAAACTGTCTTCCTCGATCTGTGGTAATTCTGGAACGTACTTTCAATCTAGTGATCCATTCATTATAAAAAGTCCTAGACACTGTTTCAGCACATATGTCTTTCATAGGGAATGCTTCTACCCATCTGGAAAATCAATCTATGCATGTTAGGCAATAAGAGAAACCATTTGAAGGTGGCAAAGGTCCGACGATATCAATATTGATGTGTTTGAACCTTGAGTTTGGGATATTTCACTTGCCAACAGGAGTAACCACATGTTCATTCACTTTGGATTTTTGACAGGGGATATAGTTTTGAAGATCTTTTTCGAATCTAGGCCAAATATATTCAGTTCTAATGAGTTTTATAGTTGATTTGATACCAGGGTGAGACAGACTGTGCAATTTGTTTAAGATGTCTTTTTTGTAACTTGATCCTTATTGAGTTGTTGCAGAAGTTTAACCATCTTTTGTAGACAGTGGTAATGTTCTTTTGTGGGGTCACCAATTGTATTTAGCAAATAAATAATAATAACTTCTTCAAAAGAAATGTATTTGAGAAGTTTTGACAACTTTCTATATTAATTTCTGACAAATCAATCAACAACCTCACACACATTGTTTTTTATATTTTGTTTCTTCTGAACACTCATGACTGTAATGATGTGATACCATAAGTCGTTTTCGATGAGTATGGCAACTGACACTATTTCTCTAGTCAATTATATGAGAACATTTTTTGTTAGTTTTTGTGTTAAAAGTGTGATATTCACCATCACGGATGAATCGATTCCTACTTTTGAAAACATGCAAGCAAATTTTGTAGACATATACACCAGATGAAATTTTTTGTTTGTTGAAATTCTATCGGTAAGATGTCATTCTTGAGGGACCAATGAAAGTTTTATTTGCGCTTCCGATATTTCTGGAGGGGTTTGTATTTTACCATACATATATTTGCAAGATTGATGTTGATTATCTTTTCTGTCTTTTGTCTGTTATGAAAACATACAATATTGGTTTTTGTTGGTTTAAGGAGCAGTAAGTTTTGAGAAAACCTGTTATTCATCATCATATCACCCTTTTACATTTGTTGTTCAAGTCGATCTTCTGTCTGTCTCCAGAACGAGTCTAGATATCTGTTGCATACAATTCAGATGTTTTGAAATTAAATTATATTATATGTTTTGCATTTTCTGGTTGTTAATTATCAACTCAATTCTATTTAAGCTATGCCTGTTTCTGGAATTGAACGCTCAATAAAAAAATCTAGCTTTTCATAATATCATCGTTTCTATTGATATGTCATTGAATTGCATTCAATTATGAATGGATTAAATTATCCTTCTCATATCCACCCTGTATCAAACTTGACTAGCAGTACCCCTGGCGAATACATTAAAATAATGGAAAATTGGATATGCATGAAATTAATTTCGAGACACTTGTCAGATAAGTTAATGAATATAAAACAGGAGATAACTTTATTACAGAATCTCATTAATGAAGAATTGCCCTTAGTCATTTTCTATAATAAGATACCTGAAGTGATGCCCTGACTCCCTGTGTTCGAAAAACTATGGACGCTCGAATACCGCACTGTGATTACAGGTTCGAAAAGCACTCGTGGTGGGCTGGAGAAATGTACAGAGTGGCACAATAATTGATTTATATTGACTTTGGAATTTTACGTCTCATTCAAGTTGATGTTAACATAACTACTCCTCGTCTATTGATTACTTTCGGAGTATTTCAATTATAACCTTTAAAATTATGAAAATAGAACATTATACTGAATTCAACAATTGGACAGCGGGTTGAATTTGTCTACTTATCAATATTCCCATGCAACTCAAAAAAGGGTTTTTGCTCTCTACTTCTCCATATTCATACAAAATATGTGAGAATCTTCCAAAAAAAAGAAGAAAATAATTTATTGCAAAATAAACATCATGCAAAGATGTAACTTCCACTGACACAAACTGGAAGAAAAACTACAGTCATCACCCGAAGACGCTTGTGGATACTAACAATCGAAACGCCGCGCCGTAAAGTAACTCAGTTTGGTTTATTTCATGTTTTTTAATTCTTTGCTTATTTTTACTTTCATTATTTTTGTTTTTCTCTTCTTTATTCTGTAGTCATTTTCATTTTGTTCATTTTATTCGTTTCATTGCATTTTCATTTAAGGTTTAGTGCTCAATACAATTGTTATTTCAGCTGTTCATTATAATTTTATTTATTCTTTCATAAAGTTCAAATCATAGTAGAATCATATCAGACAATGGAAGTCCGAACTAACGAAATGAACGATGAAACATTGTCAATCGCTTTTAAACAACTACCCTCATATGAACAATGAATCCAGTTTGCAAATAGTTTATTGTGAAATTAATTGCCTCCTTCCTTTCTTCGAAAAATTTTCACATTTTTTGTATAGAGATGAAGAAGCATGAAGCCAAAATCTTTGTTTCCAAAAATTGATCTCTCTTAAAATTATACCTCTCTCAATTTAATAGAAGGGAGCTTCTGTCTGTCACGCATTCATTTCAATTTTATCACGCAAATATTTAACAACATGTATGACAAACAGAAAAATGGTTGTAATCTGCAATGTATCGGCATCAGAGTCAAAGACGGTAAAACTCGGGATGCCACAGGGCTCTGGTCTTGGACCACTACTGTTTCTTCTCTATGTCAAAGATCTCCCTCAACATATAATAATGCAATAATGCTGAGAAACTCATCTGCAAATCTGAACACATTACTGATCAGTTCAGTACCTGGTGCCAAAGGAATGAGCTTATTCTGAATACTTGAAAATCGATCAGTGTTAACTTCCACTTCAGAAGAAATATTCCAATTGGTCGACGCTCTAGCAATAATATTCCAACTTCTGAAGAAATCAAATGTTTAGAGACCTTCCTAGACGCTAATCAAATTTGGGATAGGCAGGTGGACTATATATGTGCTGAGCTAAATAGAGCATAGTATGACATAAAACAGCTGAAATCCTGTTTGGATGAAACTGGCTTACTCAGCATATATTATGCCATGGCCTACCCTCATATAAGTTTGAATATTATGACTTGGGGCAGAGCAAGGGATTTTTCCAGAGTATCTGTAGCACAGAAACGCATCATAAGGCTAATATTCAATATGGATTTCCGGGAGAGCTGTCGGCCCGTTTTTATAGAAAAAAAGATAGACAGCTCCCTCCATCTTCATTCTCAAATGTATTTTATTTGTTAGACAAAACCATGAATTATATGATAATACTGCTTCAGAACACAGTCATAATACAAGAAATGGTGATTTTCTAAAAATCCCAAAGCATTTCATGACAAGCTATAGAAAAATCACCTCAGTAAAATGCCATTACGTGCTTCAATGAGCTGCCAAATGTAGTTAAAAAAATCACAAGCGACAATGCGTTTCATGATTGTTTTGAAACTATGCTTTTGGAAAGATGTTATTACAGTTATCAAGTTTTTTTAATTGACAATCTCACAAACAGTCAAATTCACAGTTGACGTAATTTTATTTAGATTGAATTATGGGAATGGTGTAGAATGTTCACAGTCGTGGGCATATATAATTGATTGATAAACTTTTTTTTTCCACCGAAGTATGTGCTGGTCAGGCCCTATCCCCCGAGTCCCCGATACATTCGGGAGGGCGCGCCAGCATTGTCAACCAACGAACAAATGTGGTTAATAAACATAATTATTATAGTTTCATTTCCAACAGAAATTTTAGAGCTAGATATTATCTTTTGAGTAATTCCCGCTGTATGATATTTATCTATGAGACATCTGTTCATTCAATAATTCCGTATATCTCGATTTTTCAAATACAATAATTTAACAGAAAGATATTTCAAATAACCTCGACCAAATGAAGAATATGCTGGAATCTGTACGTCAGAAAAACATATTGCTATTGTCTTTAACAAATCTACTACACGGTACATTTCTGACTATACTCAGTATGTTTGTCATGTGTTGACACAAAATCCACACATCGAACAAGCCAGGAAATAACCAAATATTTTACAAAAACACAAACACATCTCGCAAACTGTTTTCCCTAGTTCTGTTATCGTTTCGTATCTTTATTCAAACACCTAGAAGAAAAGTATCACCAATACTTTTATGTGTAAAGTTTGATATTCAAACAAACTACCGACAATAAAAGGAGCGCGTATGAGCGTTGAAAGCGGTGTTAGGTTAGAAATCCAAACAGCGATAATCCATTAACAAACAATTCGGCAACCCTTCAGAAACCTTTCAAGAGATCCGACGCGTCGGCTGTGAAACCTTATGGGACAAATAAAGGATACACCGTGTTTTCTCGGTGTTGCGTTTTATTTTCATTACGTGTCAATACATAATTTAGTAGAGACGCAGGTTTTCCAAGTAATAGCACTTCGGGTGTTTTCCGTCATGGTACAAAGCTTTGCACTAGAATCATACAAATATCATACAAAGTGAGTCATCGGAATGCCAAGGAAAGTCCTTTTCGCGAAACCACAAAATTTATTTGTGACTTTGAAAGTTTTGACCTTAAAATCATGCAAAACAGACAGTTAACTCTAGGTGGAGTGTCATCTCACATTTGAAGAGTTCAAGAGAAAAAAATATGAGGTTCAAGACGATTCACTTTGAGAAAACGTAAATTTAATTTTTCAAAACTCATAGTGAATTGCACAATAAAACTACAATATTTTTGCTCACATTATGTTGCAATGCACATATAACTTAACTTGTGAAACCATAAAAAACAAAAAAGATTTTGAATATATTAATTCGAAATACCACAATAATAAGTATTTGAGTTCAAAAAACATTTGAAAATATAAATGAGTCCTAAAAATGTAGAATAAACTACTCTCATGTTGTAATTCAGACCTTTTTCTAATAGAATAGAATAGAATAGAAAAAGGTCTCAATTACAATATCAAACCCAACATAAATTCAGAAGTTTTGGTAAACTACTCTATACATAAAACTAAAGAAATGTTTTACCAGTTGCCTGAATAATGATTATGCATCAATTTTCAAACATAACCAATAGGGCTATCCAAAAATAAGAATAGGTTATACAAAATGAGCCAAAACAGTGAGTCATGGCCGCCAAATTACTTGGATACTCATCTTTTTTTCTTCCTTTCGCTGGTACCTTCATTCTTCTTCCCCAAAGCAACTAAACTTTAAACAGCAATAACTTTGTATCCTCATTTTTTTGCTTACAACGAATACGCTATAAGAATCTAAGTGTTATAATATACAAAAATTATTTGAAATGAAATACGAGCAACAAAAATTTTTGATTGTTGCTTGTAATTTATTTTATTGTAATTTCAGTTTTCTTTGCTTAATATAATTGTTATTTTTTAGCAAATCTTTTTAATTTTCATAAATTTTTTCAGGGATTTCAAATGAATTTATATCATATTAGACCACGAAACATTTTCAACCACCTTCAAACAAATTCATCTCTCTTTATTGAAAGCTCATATGAAGTTTTTGAAGTTGCAAATAGCAAAAACCTACTTTGATAGAATTCTGATTTCATCCACAAGAGATGAACTTTAATCAATACCCTTTGCTCAAAAATATGTAAGGGAATTGGGAAATATGGAAGGAAAAATGCAATAGTTGGAGTCATGGAAGTAATATACAAGCATAAACCCCCCTTCAAAAGAAAACATTTTAGTGAAATTTGCTGGATTATCGTTGAACTTCCTGAAATATTGATATTTCCAATAAAAAATAACAAAAAATGGCAGGAGTTCGCCATTAGTTCTGAGACTTCAAAACTATTCTCGACAAAATCCAGAAATTTCATGAAAATATGGTTGCAAATTATGGGCGTTTCTGCACAAAGTTACTTTTTAATTATGTAAATACTCCAGAGACTAAGTTAGAGTCGGCAAGAAGTTAATTTGGACCACATTTTCTACTTTGAAGCTGAAATAACATCAGAATTAACCAATTTGCAATTCTCAGACTCAAGTTTGTTTTCTCTGGATGGAGTCCAGAATGTTTTGCTAATGATTTCAGGAAAGAATTCTCGTTTTTGTGTAGTGTTGCTGCTTCTGAAATCTGTGAAACTTTTACCTGCAAGAACAATTTCATATTTTTTTTGTCGTGTGATGAATGTTCCGTATTTATTTAAATTTTTCACATTTCTGTTGATATCATCGTTTTTCTGGGAAAAACTATTCTCCATTCCATGTTAATATATAATTTCACAGAAAATTATAACAATGTTCGATCGTCCTATTACTCACATGGCCTCCACTTACTGATTTCAAACAAATGCTACTGAATTTTTTCTAGTTATCATAACAGTAACATAATATATATATATAATAATAATAATTATGTTTTTTCAAATCACAAGAAGAAATAACTAAAGTAATACATACAGTTGAATAAACATCGTAGAAACCACTGCTTGTTTATGGTGAAAAAGAGATCCAAAGGAAAAAATATTGAAGTATGAGAATAAATTATGGAAAAGGAATTTGCATATGGAAATGGACTACTTAATATGTAAAATTAAAAACACACAAGATGATATAAAATCACAAATAAAACTATGAATATAAAAAAGTTGTCATATTTGACATATACTATCATTCAAACATAAAATCATACAAACATAAAATTGAATTGACAATTGAGTATAAAATCACAATTATAAAATACACCTACTAGTTATACTTTATAAAAACATATTGAACTCGATATGGATGTGGCTGAAAATGGATATGATATATAATAACAAAACGATAGTGCCCATATATACTGTCTGTCTGTCTGTCTGTCTGTCTGTTTAAAATATGTTTTTCCGTTAATCAGCTGTCGCCCCCGTACGATAAATACTCTCGAGAAAAATATCTGGTCGAGGCAGGAATCGAACCCAGGGTCTTCCGATCGTGAGTCGGGCGCACTACCACCGCGGCCAATTCCAACACATATATGCATACATATATAGACACATATGTGTTACTGAATTGTAAGTGGTGAGTCATTTACTAGACGTAAAAGTTCAAGTCTCTGACTTTGAAGAATATGCTGTTTCAACTCTTTTTTGAAGCGATTGATATTTGAGATACTGATAATATGATACTCGTCAGCTAATGATATACAATTTGGAAAAAAATATATTCAAGATGTGTTCAAAATGGAAACAAGCATACTTCAAATTTTGTCAATAATTATATTGTTACCAATTTTTGAACTTAAAAAATCATCAAAACGATCTTGGTTTGAATTGTTGAAAAAAGGGGCTATTTTATGACTATTAAAGAAAACAGTAATTATGTGATCGTTTCTTGTTAGTGAAGCCAATTATAGTTTAGCAAATTCATGATTTCACAGTTATGGTTGGATTATTTACAGTCGCAAGTAAGTCTCAAAAATGTACATACGTCGTAATATGTTCTGAACATCAAATGTAACTAGTGAACTGACAATATGTTTAAAAATATATAGTACTTGACTTTTAGATTTGTTGATTACGAGTATGCGCTAGATATATAGTCATAGGGCTTTCCAAACTTTGACAATTGATGATGGCCATCTTGTTTGAACTTCATCTGTCGAATTAGTTGTCATTTATTTAGTCTGATATCGCCTTCAACAACACAAGCAAATAATAAAATTGTTTCATCAAAATGGGTGTTCCGTTTGGGCAACGTACCGCACCATAATCGTCTACTGGTCCAGTAAACGATTAACCAACGCACGTATATCGATGAAATGCAAGATCTGCGAAAATATCGCCGCTGCACCCGTACAAAATTCAACTGACCCATGAACTGAAGGTAAACGACCATAGACAACGGTATGTTCGCTGAATGGTCTCTGGAGTAGTTGGTACCTGACCCTTATTTTCATCGCTTAATGAAAGACCCATTATAATGAAACGGGTGGTTGAATTTGAAAATTCGAATTCAATAACTATTTTTTTCGAAGCGAGACAAAAAATGTCTAAACTAGTCTCGAAGTCAAATTTCAATATTTTCATACAGCTATAAAATTTCTGCTTTCAGAGTAAATATGGGAATATTTGAAATCCCAGACGAGAACTGAAATAGGTATAGCTAGCTCATTGTTCCGAGAATTTCCAATTCTTCGGTTCACAAAGTTCAATTTGAATTCTCTAATCGACAAAAACTATCGGAATCCGCATCCGAAAATTCAAATAAATTCTAATACTGTTTAGCCGAGCCCAAGCAGTATCTCGAGACGACCAAAAAAGGACGCCTCTTGTTTTTCTATGACGAAAATATTTAATCTCTTTGTATGGAGCTCGATATTCCGCCTTCGAAATTCTGCGCCAGCGTGCGAAGTCGGCTATAAAAGGCAAGCCGGAATAAGAAATAAACATCTGATATCCACTTTTTCTCTCAGTTTGGTTGACTTTTAGATTTGTTGATTCATAGTAGGCGATATGGAAAGAATCGAATATTTATCATTCTTTTTCCGTACACGGTTGATTCATTGCCTGAATTCAACTTCAATAATACTGATTATCTTGGCTGTTTACAGCTACGATACAACATATATGACTTATTGGATTGAAGACCTATTTGTTTTGTAGAAACTTATATTGAATATAGAATAAAGAAAATATCTATAGAGATTTATAGAGGCATCCAGGGCGAGCGTCGTCATTCACATCTTCTCGACCTTCGGTGGAAAGCTAATATCACTGGTAAAAAAATTACTGACTCAAAATTCAATCACCGTATTTTCACAATATGCCACTGTGAATATTTCAAGTATTTTTGAGTACTTCATTCCATTTTTTTCACAAAATTTGATGATCCATTCTGATCAATTTTTTTCGACAGCAGAAAATCGCCGAATATGCAAAACTCTTTTACGCCTCTCACCAACAAACCAAACATGCATAACAACTGAAGATGTGAACCCCCAAAGTTTGAACATTCACCTATTTTTGATCTTTTTAAAACCCCACTTATTTCAACATTTCTATTACATAAATTAATACGAAGAATATTTTCGATTTTTTCGATAATGGATCGCAAAATGGATTTTTAATATGGAAATACATAGTGTTTGAATGAAATAAATGTGTGATTGAAGGTGGTTGACAATATTTCGCTGAAATACAATTACATTAAGCAAAAAAACTGAAATTACAATGAAATAAAACACAAGAAACAATCAAAAACTTGAAATATCATAACGCGAGATAACAATTAGAATTCATCAACAAGAATTGAAAATTTAATAAGTGCTTTCACCTATCCCCTCTTCTCTCACTCCGCTTCATCGGTTTCAGTGGGAACTGACCGTTTGACGGGAGTTGGTCGTGTTCAGCTTGATTAAAGATTTCCATATGTTGCGTATCTTCACGCTAGCTTTAAATGCATTGTTGAGCACCATATTTGCGGCTTCTTTGAATTTTCTCCTTAACCAATTTTCCTCCTTGTGGATGATTTCAGATTGAGACCACTTGATGTTATGTTGGTGAGTCCAAACATGCTCTGCTATTACCGATTTGCTGGTTTCTCCTCTCTGTGTGTGTTTCTTGTACCCGGAAATGCGAACTTTCAATGGCCTCTTAGTTTCACCCTCCGCACTCGCAGGGTATCCGGTAAATGCAATTATTGGAATCGAAGTCCGCGTTTGTTGGCCTGGTTTTCGTGAGGCTGCTACGGATAGTGTTCCCAGATCTGAAACAGGTTCTGATGTTATACTTGGAACCAATTCTTCTTATCCTTTCCGACAATCCTCTGATGTGGGGAAGTACAAGTACTGGTTGTGGTAGCTTCTTTTTTTTGTGAGGCTCTCACTGTCTTCTAGCCAAAATCTGTTTCATCATCACTTTGGAGTAACCATTCCATTGAAGGTCATTTTCGATTATGCCTAATTCCTTTTCGAGACCTTCCTTTGTATTACAGAGTTCGAAAGCATGGTCTACTAGAGTCTTGATCATTCCTCTCTCAGTCGATTGATGGTGGTTGAATTCCTTGTTCAGATACTGTACTGTGTGTGTGGGTTTTCGGTATACAGATGTTTTCCATTTAGTGTCGGTCCTCTTCACCAATACGTCTGAGAATGGCAATTCGTTGTGAATTTCCTTCTCCATTGTGAGAGTGATTGAAGGACTTACGTTGTTGATGTGCTCCAGAAAGGTGTCTAGTTCTGCTTTTCCATAGTTCCATACTATGAAGGTGTCGTCAACGTATTTCAACCAGACTCGGGGCTTCCAATGTGGTTCACCAATGGGCGTAGTTTCAAACCACTCTATATATATGTTGGCTAAAATCGGTGAAAGTAACTATCCCATTGGTAGTCCCTCATCTTGCGTAAAGGATTCGTCCTTCAGTTGGAAGTAGCGGTTTAGTACAGTTTCGTATCGGTAAGTTTGTTCCATCTTCCAGGTCCCCATCTTCGGATAGCTTCCTCTGTATGATTTGAAGTGCTTCGTCGACAGGAACGTTGGTGTAGAAGCTTTCCACGTCGAAACTGATCAGTCGATCCTGCTCTTTGACTTCGATTGCTTCTATTAGATCGACATAATGCCTTGAGTTCTTCACAAAAGATGATGTTTTTCCTTGCAGTGGTTTTGTCATAGGTAGTAAAACTCTGGACAAGTTCTGAGTAGCTGAATTGCTGGAGCTAATGATCGGTCTGAGCGGAACATCCATACAAGTGAGGGGGCTCACTGTGGTGCGGTGTTAGCGATGATCTTTTTCCGAAAAATAGACTTAGTGTTCTTTCAAAGTCTGGTATAACTTCCTTCCAATGGATGCAGTAGGGTCCCTTACGATCTCTTCATGTTTTTTCCTTTCTGAAGCACCTCTTTGATCTTTTGTTTCTCTTCAAGAGATTTCTGATTTTGAATTATTAATCCACTTTTTCTCCCAGTTTGGTTAACTTGCAAACGGCATTTTAAAAAATGAAGTAGATGAAAAATGAATTGGAAATGTATTACCCAATAATTACTCGCAATACGAGTATATTATTAATGTTATACCTCCACCTCGAGATGTGGAGGGCCAACATAGGAAGATTGGAAACTAAAACAGTTGCCCAGTATATTTGAATGACGTTTGAAAATTCAGGAAATTTCGTCTCAGAGAAACTAAAACCAACCGATGCAATTTTTGTATAAGAACCAGAATAAAATCACTCACCGAAGTATCACACTCAATCGGAATTTTCTCAGTTTTGAAATACTTTAAAATTGACAACTTTTTTCTAATCTAACCGACTCCTAATCTTGGACACATTGAGAATACCATACATATAATATGTGAGGAAAATACTTGATAAAAAGGGCAATACCTACATATTGTGTTGATGTCGAGTTCATCTAAGCAGTACCCTTTCGCGAACTGGGTGCAATGAACATATTTCAAAAATTTAGCATCTTTCTATGATCTAGATTCGTAGATTCAACCCATTTTGGAATAATACTCACATAATTGTCATCCAAACACTCTTTCTCCTCTTTCACAGCTCGTTCTACGAAAACGAAACCAAGAATCGGCAAGACTTATTGCTAGGCTATTGTTATGCAGACTTGTCTATAAACTGTACATTATAAGTACATTTTTGATCCGTCAGTCGTTTAATGGAACTCTTCAATATGGGAGAAATTTGACATACCCTACAACTTTTCTTCTTTTGTTAGGTTTTTGGACTTCAATTCTAGACGCGATAGTGAAGGAAACAACAACTGAAAAACATCTGTATTCAGAACACCAACTCAGCCGAACTGACACATGAATCACAAATCCACCAAGTTCGCCAAGAGAGGAATAACGCAGTCTTTGTAAAATGAAAGAAGTTAGCAGGAACTGTGCTGTAACAGTACGGATATTCAACAGAATGGTTACTCCAGACAGCTGGGTCTTCCTGATAATACAGAACTGTCAAAGGAGATGAAAATCTTTGAGAATGAGTACATCAACATAACCTGCTTCCAAATACAACATATGTAGCAGTCTCACAGAAAGCAAGCCATGAAGGGGGCAAAACAACCGTTTGAGGAGAAATCAGAAAATTGAAAACAGCAAAACATGTTTGAACATATCTAAACAATATTAAGTGGTTAGAATCAATTGAGAAGAATATCGTTTCGAAGAGGTTTTCAAAACAGCTGCATATACATATTGAACAACAACAGATTCTGTCAGCCTGGTGTGCAGATACGCAACGTTTGGAAACGTTGAATCCAGGGGGAAACGGCCTGAGCTGTATTGAAGTGAATCACTCAAAGAAGAGAGAGAAAAGCACGCACTGTGAATTATGTTTGTTCTAAACGTCGTGGAACAGCTTGGTATGGAAATATTTCTCTTGGTCTTTCATCACTTTACCTTCATTCATTGTCGTTTGTATATTCCTGTAAGATAATTTAACGCATATCATCAATTCATTTCTGTTTCAGGCCACGATAACTTGGCTTTTTGGAAACAGGCGTGTTTACATTTCGACATCAAATACGAATTGCTTTTTTCAAGGATAAAATAGCACCACAAAAAAACCTCAAGGAGCTCAAGAGCGGTGCCTCTGCGAAAGTAGCGATTCACATTGAATTTGAATCGCATTTGAAAAAACCTTCTCAGGAAGTTTATTTAACATTAACGCAGTTCTTCAAATGATAGAGTTGTTGAATAGTGAAATTCGAGGCGAGTTAAACCTCAAAACGATGAACAGCCACAGTTCGTCGCGTATTTCTGATATGAACCGCTCTAGGTGTAATCAAATGTGCCAAGTCACTCGAACACCTCCCGTGAAAGTATCTATAAAAGAGAGACGTATCCCCAAGATTTTTTCTATGTACAGACCATCAAGGTAACAAGTGATGTTCTTGACTCCAATCAGGCAGATTCGTTTTTCTGGACGGAATCCAGCAGCTTCAGGGTATGCTTAGGGGCGGATCTCCATACATGGGAACGATAATCCAAAGAAGGTTCGATCTGAGCCTTATAAAGCATCAAAAGTTGCTGAGATGTGTACAGTTTCCTGGTTCAGAACAGTGTTTCAAGTTTTTGAGAAGCAGCCTTTGCAATTCCAGCGACATGATTGTGCCAAGACATATTATGCTCGTTGAAGCTCATTGAAGCAGAAAGCGGAATTGTTTGTACTGAAATTATCATGTCTGGGTCAGAGGCATTTACCTCTTTAGAGAAAACCGATGTCTGTGTCTTCGTGGCAATGCATTGAACCCGGTTACTTTCACCTTAATTCGGAATCAACTCTAGATCCTCATCAAGATATTCAACCTCCTGCTGCCGATAGAGATGTGCATCCACAACCGATGTCCTAGAGTCCAAATAGAATTGTAGGGACTTTTTCTACAACTGCTTAGTATAAAAACATGAAAATTCTTTATTGTCAAGCAGTCATCCAAATCGAACAGTGTAATCGAACACTCGAAAATCGAGTAGTCGAATTCTCGAAATGTGTGTTGGCTAACCTGAACTTCCGGTTCGCCACCTGAGGAGAAATCCAGAGACAGGAGTTTTTTCTGGTGCGAACTGTGGCGTGAGTAACATCGAGTCTATTCACTGAGGGTCAGGCCCGCAAACCACGTGGCCCCTCAAATTCTTCTTGCTATTTAGTCATAGTGTTTTGTATTTGTGTTGTGTTAATAAATATTATCGTTGAAAACGTGTAAACAATAATTTACCTATCACCGTCCCGACAAAATGATAACACAGTGCTGTCGTCAGCGAAGCAATTCATGAGATTCTTGTTTTTTCCCTATAAGTCGTTGATTTACAATTGAAAGAGGTGAAGACAATATGGATCCCTGGGGAACACCTGCGTTAATGGTAAAATTATTCGAGAGATGTCCTTCAAAGGTCACTTGCAGGAAACGTTATTCCAGGAAGCCATACACAAAAATGATCCGATAAGCCATAACATGGAAGTTTGGCCAGCAAACCCTCATGCCTGGTCAAAGGCATTAGAAATATCAGTCGCAACAGCACTTGAATCTCCATATTTCTCGATTGCGTTATTCCAAATATAGGGGGCATACGAAAAAAGATCGCCTGTTGATCTTCATTTCATTCAAAATGTTAAAGCCTTCATAAATATTTACGAATATCGTGGTTTATGGCTTTCTTTATGATTTTTTATGTCATTATTTTTTAAATTTTCGACATCATTTTTAATGATTCAATTAACTTATTCATCCTGCCTTGAATTCAAAATTCATCAACATTTTTTCAGACAATGGAATTCCGAACCTCAAACATTCACCAGAAAATATTGTCAATCATATTTAAAAAAACATAATCAAAAAACAGTTTTGATTAAAAGTTCACGTTTAGTTTCCAAAAATGGTACTGCCATTTTTATATCCTACTCTCTATACATTCCAAGATCTTCAATAACGTTTAATCACCCTACTTTCAATGTGACCCATCTTTTTCGTAAAATCCTCACCATCCAAAAGCCAACGACTCGTTATATTTGACGATCCACCTTCATCTTGTCCCGAAGCTAACCACCGATAAAATGAAACGTGAACTCAAACTTATGTGTGGGAGTAAACTGGACGCAGTAAACTCGGCGTCGATAAAACGTTATCGTGATATATTGTGTGAGTACTGATAAATTCCCAATCCTAATTGGATTTCTCAAACGACACACCATGAAGTGAAATTCGATGCGCCCGACAGAGCCGTCCTCAGGCAAAGGACGTTACCACTGAGGGATATTAAAAACAAGAATCATGGGGGTTGGAATAAACTTTTGAGGAGTTCTGTGTAGCTGTGCGCTCATTGTGAAATGTCAAAGTAACCTCTGTTGATCAACGCATGTAAACTTATTTAGTCCCCAGAGCAACAGATTGACCAGGACCTGTAATAACTGCCATTGCGATAGTAACATGAAATATTATTTCATTCATAAAGATCGGGGTCGATCACCTGGTTCTTTGGTGTCGATATTTTCCCAGATGAAAAAAGCGTTTGAACTACTTCATGACTGTCAGACCTTTGAGCATCATTGCGGTCATATACAAGTTGGGCTACGCTGACATGAGGTTTTTGTGGCTAGCGTTGCTGTCGCGGGGGCTTGGGATTTTTTTGGGCGAGACACAAAGAGTCGGTCACCGGAGCCCGTCGAGACGAGATCGGGGGTCTCATCCCTCAGCCTTTGAGGCTGAGGAAGGTGGCCCAAATAGAGAAGCTATTTTCTCTAGGCGCGTGGTGCGAAATTTAAGGAAAATCGGTAGTGAAATCGTACACCGGTGATGTGTACAGGGAAGTTGAAAGTAAATGTGTAGGTGTTGAAGACACACCGGGTCAACCGAACCTATGGTTGACCATGAACCACCAAAGAGGCGTTATGCGAGTGTTTGTTGTTTTACTAACCAGTTGATATTGAGAGAGAGAGAGAATTCACATATTATATAACCTGAGTTCACTTCCTATTTGCAAAGAGGTTATATATTGTTGGGTTCCCAGTGCTGATTGTTCAGCTAGAGTTCATATTACAATTACAGAAAAAAGCAAAAGTGAAACTGAAAGTATTTCTTACTGACTTGAAACTTTTGTAGTTACATTAATAGTTAATAGCGCAGTCAAATTGGCGGCATTTTCTTTGTTCTATTTTCTTTCATTTTTTAGAATTTCACATTTTTTTATAAAACTCAGAAGTTGTTTTTTTTGTTTGTCCAGGGAATTGTTATTTTACTCATTAAACTTTATATTTGAAACCTTGTGCTTTCATTTTCTCTTGGAGTGAGAAAAATAACATCCCTGTAGGGTAATATGAAGTTAAGAAAACAAAAACAAATTAGAGACTTTTTTGTCAATATCGAGAAGAGAATAGTAAGTGGAAAGCATTTTAACTGAAATTAAAATTCAGTTCTGAAACCACATAATGAGAGAGAATATAAGTAGGTACACCAAATTTCAACCAGACCAGATTTCAAAAAGATCGGCCTTCGTGTGATTGGCACAAACCCTACAGCCTGACATCCAAATTTTAATGTGGAGAAATCTGCATCTGGTGACAGCAGCTGCTTTCACGAGGATTTCTCGGTAAAGAAATCTAATTCCACCATTCAAACATTTTCAATTTTTGTACGTTATTACACTGTTGACAGAATAGGATCTACCGTAGTTATTACAGATCTCACTACCTTGACTTTTTCGTCGATTCCATAGAAACTACAAGATAACTTGTACACAAGATCGCTGAATTCAACCAAAAAATTGTGAAGTATTCGATGATCAACAAAAATACCACTTATATAGTTCATTATAAAGTTTCTTGAGCTAAGCCGACCCTTTCCACTAACTCTCGCAGCAATATTGGAAACAACGAAACACTTTCAGAATGGAACGGTAGATATTTTATTGTCATAAAATGGTCTGATGATAGAACAATCCTGAATGTCTCCATTCAATGAATCAGAGAATAGGAGGATATACTTATTTTGTAGAGGAATAGGAATTTCGCATTTCGTATTGATGTTTGCCAGACGCAAGTTCGAAGCTGATATTATTCTCTTGAAATGGTCAATTTCCTAGCTCAAAATAATATGTTGGAGATAGAGATAAAACCTCAGTTCTTGCTAGACTGAATAAGAAAAAGGCGAGACTCAATTGAAAAGAGAACGATTGAAGTCGAAAAAATATTTTTCCAGTTTTCAGAGCCCTTGTATGGAAATGGCTACCTGATAACTTTCAAATATGTCCATAGACTCTTCAAAACATTTCATTCTCGATAAAGAATAGTAGGAATTTTTGGAACACATCCATTCTCCATTGATTTTCACATAGACAGTAATACAATACAATTGAGGTTATGGAGTAAGATCCCAGAGCGATCAGACATAACTTATTTTCACACAGATGAAACCTTAGAGTCTCAGTAGCGTCTCGAGACGCTATTTCAAAAGAAAGTTCCAGAAATTATGTCTGCCATTACAAAAATTTTCGATTTCATCAGAATTCAAACTGTCAATTAGTTATGTGGGGTATGTTGGTAACGATGGTAGCCAGAAACGGGTTTTATAAAAAGTCAGATGTTGTGGTTACCCTTGATTTGTTCAAATACTTCCTAGAGAATAAATAATAAATGTTAGAACTCCGATTGATAACAATAACAATATTGTATGCTTGTTCACACGTTGTCACTATTTTCCATTGAGCTAAACGAACTCATTTTGCGGGAGGTTCAATCTTCTCGTAGTGTTGCGATCCCGTGCATGAAGATTGTTTACTCCAACGAGAGCATATGAAAAGCTACCTGTCAAATTACACGATCTCTATCTCCCCATTGAAACGTGACAATTTTCAATTTCAGTTATTAATCATAGAAAAAACCACAGACCTCTACGGACACCATCAAATCTCCGACTCCATTTGCGTTCGGGGTTATCAGTAAGCGGTTTATGCGCCCTGAAATCGCTGTGTTTTGGAATCTCTGACAAATTGGACTCGAAAACAATTTACCACCCACTTATCCTAGCATGAGTGCATGTTTCGAATGGATCGCCGGTCATTTCGACTGACAGCTGTCGGGGCATTGGTGATGGATTTCGTGTTTCGTGATTGCGCGAGCGGGAATTGTTTGCCGTGCTGTCACACGTGGTGCTTCATTCGTAATGAGATGCGGTTTCTGTTTATAAGGAAAAATATTTTTCCTTGGAAATACCTGCTCACATGAATTATGAGAAACATGCTTCATGCAGTCGTTTGTATGACATGTTTGTCTAGCGATATGAATCACTGGTCGCTTTTCATTATGATAACTAGACAAGAAGATAGTTAAAACAAAACAAACACATATAGAGTTTGAAATAGGTGAACATCGAAAAAAATAAAACACAGACACACCTACTCATAGTATTAACCATTGGGATATCTCAACTTTTTTTGGTGAATTGTGTGTAAGAAAATAAAATTAGGAGAACTTATGATGATTTCAAGACAGATACATTGATACATACTAATTCGAAGACACTATTGTGATTGTCAATTAAAATCAACACGATCGAACTAATCACAGTCAATCACATAACTCACCAACTCTGAAGCCGATCATAGACGAACAAATTATTTACTCCACAGTTGTCTTTGAGGGTATAGTGAAAGTTTTTTCAATGGATTCATTTCACGCTTGAAGTTCCAATTTTATCTATCAACTTCTCCGGAGATATTTTTTGCTGGTATTCCTTTTTCAAGTTTAAAACAGGAGTTTCCTACAGGAAAATCTTTAGGACGCTCCGAGAGCGGTGCCTGTGCGGAAGTAGCGATTCACGTTGGATTTGAATCGCTAGAGATTAAATTCATTTGGGAAAACGTTCCCAGAAAGACTTGTCCACATAAACGCAGTTCTCCGAATAAAATAGTTCTTAAACAGTGAAGTTCAGGGTGTACTGAGTTGAACCCCAGAAACGATGAGCACCCACAATTCATTGCGTATTTCTGATATGAAGCGATGTTAATATTTTCCTTTTTCCATGAAAGTCATCTTTAATATTGAATACTTATGTTATTTATTTCCTTTCGTTATTTTTTTACATACTTTGAGAGTTTTCTGCTACCATTATTGTTTGAATCCACGGCTACTATCTGGTATTTGATACTTATCAATTTTTGTCTTTTAATACAATTCAGCGGCTTCTTGTTTATTCAGTTCAATTTCTATACATGTGTTTCCTCCATATTTTTCACTTCACGATCATCGTTGAACCATTTCTTCAATTTATCTATTTTCTCTTTATTTGTTTTTTTCTGTTTTTTCATTGATCAACCAAGTAGCTTTTTCTTCGACTTGGGAGCAACCATATCATTTTGTGTTTCTTTTTGGGCAGTAATTTTGTATTAGCAATATATGTCGACTCTATAGCAATATTCCATGGTATTGCCCCGTTGCACTATTTGATCAGTGAATCGTTTTGCTTTATTTCTATTATTTTTCTCTTTCCCGACTTCTCATCAAAGTCTTCCACTATTATTAATGTATGATTATGATATTTTTAAAATTTCAAATGAACAAAGGAGCTTTCGAGGAATCTGGCCAGTTATTGATGAAAATACACGATGAATGTTGATAAACTTTTGATGTTTAATCAATCCATTTGAAATCGAAACAAATACATGAAATATTAAAAGATACCGGTCAAATCTTCCATCTTCACGATATTTTCCAAGTTATACTATGTTGAACAAGACAAGTGCTGCTAAGCCCACTAATTATTTTAGCAATCATGCATTTGTCTTATTTTCATAATCAAACTCCATCCATTCTATCATCAATGAATGCATATATTCCTTTTGCAATGAAACTTCCTTGGTTCAACAAAAAATGCCAGCAAGCTGTCGCCTCCAAAAATCTCGACTACCAGAAGAGGCGCAAAAATCCCAGTGCCAAATACCGAACCAGGTGTATTAATGCTCGCAACAGCTGCAAATAATAAATGAAAACAAACACCTTCACAATCAGAAAATTAGGGATAAATTGCTTGCCAATCCCAACGGGTTTAAGTCCTCCTGGTTGATAGCCATCACTAACACAAGCGGATGGTTCAATTGCAACAACAGTCATAGAAAAAGCAAATCTACTAGCTGAAGAATTTGCGTCCCACTCCACAGTCGACTTTCTGGTAAAGGCACCACCTACTATTCCTACACTAGAAATCACAATGCCAGAAATTACTTTTCGACAGCGTCTTATCAGGCGAATTTTCAAACAGCTCAATATCAAAAAGGCGTCTGGCCATGATGAAGTGCCCGTCATCGTACTTAAAAAGTGCGCAAATGAACTCGCACCAGTAATTTGCAGACTTTTTAATCTGTCTTACAAGAAAGGGGTTTTTCTCCTTTCTTGCTCGCGTTCAGCCCATTTCCAAAAAGGGCAAAGAAAACTCTTTCAAATAACTATAGACCAGTCGCTTTGCTTTCAGTGATTTCAAAAATCACGAAGAAAGCCGTAAACCAGCATATCTTCATAGCTTCAACATCTTGAGCGATCATCAATATGGTTTTCGGAAACAAAGAGCAACAGGCGAGACCCATATTTGGAATAACGCAATCGAGAAACATGGAGAGTCATGAGCTGTTGCGCTTGATATTTCTATGGCCTTAGACCGTGTGTGTGCTGGGCAACTACGATGCTGTGGCTTGTCGGATCATTTTTTTTGGTATGGCTCTTCAGCTTCCTAAAAGAACGTTCCCTGCAAGTGGATGTCGATGGATACCTCTCGCTGGTGTTCCCCAGGGATTCATATTGTCTCCAAGCCTCTTTATTGTATATCAACGACTTATTGGAAAAAACCAAGAATCCAATATATTGCTTTGCTGACAGCACACTTATCTCGTCATTACCTTTGGATCCCAGGACATCAGCTGCGGAAGCACACCTTCACCGGCAGTGGGGTGAAAGTAACCAGCTTCAATTCAATGCCACCGGTTTTCTCCGAGAAGATTATCCAAACCGGATATAATAATGTCAGGTCAGACAATTCCGCTTTCTGCTTCGACAAGTTTGTTGGGAGTTAAAATGGTCACCAATATGTCTTGGCACAGTCGTGTTGTTGGAATTGTAAAGGCTACTTCTCAAAAGTGTGGAACACTGTTCCGAATCAGAAAACTGTACATACCTCAGCAACTTTTGATGCTTTATAAAGCTCAGATCAGACCTCATTTGGAGTATTGTTCTCATGTATGGCGCCCCGCCCCCAAACATACCCTGAAGCTGCTAGAGTCCATCCAGAAAAGAGCTGTCCACCTGAATGGAGACGAGAACATCACTTGCAACCTTGACAGTCTGGAACATCAAAGAAAGGTTGGAGATTTGTCTCTCTTTCACGTGAAGTGTTCAAGTGACTTGGCACATTTGATTCCACCAAGAGCGGTACATATCCGAACTATGGGACGGACTGTGGCTACCCATCGTTATGAGGTTCAACTCAGTACATCTCGAACTGCACTGTTTAAGAACGGCGTTCATGTGAAATACAGTTCCTGGAGATGTTTTCCCCAATGGATTCAATCTCCAGCGATTCAAAGGCAATGTGAATCATTACTTTCGCACAGGCACCGATTTAGGAGCGTCGTAGGGATTTTCCTGTAGAGCTTGTGTTTTGTCCTCAAAAAGAAATGAAAAATGACGGAGACGTCTCAAAGAATGACAGCTGTGCAAAAGTTCTTCCAATGATACACTGAAAGAAATAGTCCAAGTAAAATAATTTTTTATTGGTCACCTCTTCAAAAGGTCTTATATGGACTTCTCTTGTTCAGTGAAAAAACAATTGATCGCTCATTTACGTTGGCAGAGGTTCATTCACTCTCAAATATCATGGCGGGGATAAAATAGAAAACTAGAGAGCATATTAGACGTGGTGACCTTCACTGTTCATATTACCGTAATAACCGGTTGATAGTTTGAATACTTCATTTATACTGTAATTTTAAACATAAAATTCTGGTTAGTGAAACGAAAAAACTTTTGGGAAGATCAGGCAGTGAATTGAATTAATGTAAGTGATAAATTATAAAGAAACGGAAATCAAACAAAGAAGCCATTGTATGGCAAAACACGTGTTGTGTTTTTGTAGGACTGTTTAGTGAAATTCTCACAATGGAGTGTTTTTTGAATACGTTATGGATATTCATCAAGTGTCGGCCAATCCATCATATGAAATCAAACTGATTTTAATTTCTCACAATTGATTTGAATGGCTGGTTGCCTGCCTACTGTGCCGGCCGCAGGCGCTGAAGTAATTACTTTTAAGCAACGTAATGAGCACTTTATAGCAATAATATAATCTTATTGGCTGATCTCTTCATTTTCATATGTACTATTCGAATTCTTCATGTAGTACCATTCTATTGTTTCAAAGGTTGTTTAAAAAACCATTTTGATGTCATGTGTTTTTCTAGCCTAATATCTTAATAAATATATTCTTTAATGTAACATACTTACTGGTATATACTGATCGATAAAGAATTTTGTACTCTACACTCTACATTGACGCTGTTAATTTAATGTTTATTCTTTGTCTCTATTCAGCTCATTACAATATGATTAACAGCAATTTTTGGCCAATTTTTCTTTATGAATTCAAATTGAACCAAAGTGCTGCCGAAATAGCCCAAAAAATTAACCAGGCATTCCACAATGATAGTGTTAATGAACGCACTATTCGACGTTGATTTGCGAAATTTCGTTTCGGAGATTTCAGCTTCAAAATGAGCTCCGAAGTGGGCATCAGCCCCTCTACGGTGTTTGATGGTTTAAAACATATTGATAAGGTCAAAAACCTCAGAAAGTGAGTGCTCTATGACTTGAACGATTGACAGAAATTGTCACGTTTTGATGTCTGTTTTTCTTTGCTTCTGCGCAACCAAAACGATCCATTTTTTATTTTGAATCAGATCGTCAGGTGTGATAACAAGTGGATTACTTACTACAGGAGACGTCCAGGACAGTGGTTGGACATCGAAGAGCTCAGACACTTCTCAAAGGCAAAAATCTGCTAAAAAAAATTATAGTTACTGTATGGTGGTCAGCAGCTGCAGTCATTCACGAGACCAAACCATCACAGCAGAGTCCTATTGTAACAAAATCGACGAAATGTATCGGGAATTGCATCAGTAGCAGCCAGCACTGGTCAACAGAAGAAGTCCTATCCTGCTCCACACGATTCACAAATGGCCGTCCAAAAATTAAACAAATTGAGCGTCGAAGTTCTGCCTCATCCACCCCACTCCCTCGACCTCTCGCCAACCAACTACCATCTTTTCGAAAACTTCGATAAGCAAAAGCGGCCTTGGTCGACTTCATCCAATCCTGAGCACCCAATTTTTATGCTGATGGAATTATTCAACTTGGGTTACATCGGTAAAAGTGCACTGATTCAAATGGCGCCTATTTTGAATGACTTCAAAAATTATTCACTGAGGAGTACAGTTGAAATTAGACTCATAAAAATGAACAACACCTAGAACGAAAGTTCTACAAGCAACGGTCATCTAAAAATTATATCAAATACAGCGAACGGCTTGTTTAAATATCACAGGAGTCATGAGAAGAACACCAACCGCGGCAATGAAATTAATTACGGATCTGACCCCTCTGGACCTGTACATTAAGGTGGTTGCGTTAATGGCCATGGTACGATTGCGCACGACTGGTGTTAACCTCGAAGTAGGAATGGGTCAATTGAGGCTGGGCCTATGGCGAGAAGAGCTTACTGCGCAACCTCTGCTGCAGGCAACCAGTGAGGCAATTGAACCCAGGTTTGTGTTTAATAAACCTTACAAAATACAAATAAAATAGAACACAAAGTCAGATGCTACAAATGCAATACGCATATATACAGACGGCTCAAAAACCAAAGAAGGCTCAGGATGTGAAGTGTACTCTAGATCACTAAGCCCAAGGATTAAGTGGGGAATGGGAAAAATACCAGCGTGGTCCAGACAGAACTGGCTGGTATCTCAATCACCACAAAAGAAATAGCCAGGAAAGGAATTTCTGGAAAAACATAACAATCTGCACTGACAGCAGAGAAGCCTTATTAGTCTTGAACAGACAACCTGTAACCTCAGGGCTAGTACTAGAGTGTCACTAAGATTAAGCCAAGCCTTGGTAGATAATAACATTATCCTGAGGTGGGTTGAAGGGCACGACAGGAGTAAAGATAATTGCATTGCCGAGGAAGCGGCTGGCCTGAAAATTTTAGAACCCATTGGCACCTACGGCCTGATGACTTCGACAATTGCAGAACTAGTCAAATGTTACACCCATGCTCAATCCCTGAAGAGATGGGAGGATGCAATCTTACCTTGGGCGACCCTGGGAAGCTGTCGCCGAAGAAGAATCTTGCGATGGGCCTACACTCATCCTCCCTACTCTACAGATACAGATGAACAACACTTTTGAAACAACCCAATATAATAATTATTACTTGACTGTGCATGATGGAAATCACCTCCATAATATATTTATAAAATATATTCAATAGTGTTTTTCGGATACAAAACCTAATGCTATAGACATAAAAATTATCTGGCAACGCTGGCCGTATTGCTGGCTCGACTTCAAGCTTCACAAACATAAATAAAAATAAGTTATTCTACCCAGCAACTGATAATTCTAAGGCTAAGGCCGCCCCACGAATTTTTCCCGCAAGCGGTGAATCGCCAAACCACATAACCTCTCGAGACGCACACACTCTGAATGAAAACCGCGAAACTGGCCACGATTTTCAGTTTGAATATGGATTTCAAGAAGTTGTATGTATGCTCGTACTCAGAAACAGAAAAAGAAAACGTCATAAAAATGTTTGCAAATATTGGGTCCATCCACTTACTAGCTGAAGATTTAAGAAAAGTGTCTTTCATTAAAATAATCGAGATTTCACAAAAGCATCCTGGGAAATTTTACAGCTTCTATCGGATGTCAGTAGCTAGTTTCAAAACAATTTTGTATATTGTACGTCCTACATTACATTACATGCATGAATACAATATTTCGCTTATGTATTTCACCAGAACAGCGACGACTCTTCATGACGGTATGCCGAATAATGACAGAATCGTCCCCGGTTGCCACGTCTAATGTGTGCGCTCCAATATGAGTTCTATGAACTACAAATTTTGGCGCGGTTTTTTCCCGCTAGCCATTCTGTAACAAGTTGCGGTATCAAAATCAGTCGCGGGAAAGAAACCGTCAGTGCAGCTGCTTAGTTTCCTTTACTCACAAAGTCAGGCGGTTGTTATAGACATCTTAATTTTGGACAGGTTGGAGGCTTACGACTGAGGTTCGTCAGGAAAACAAACGGGTTGAAACTGATCACGGGATGGCGGCATGAATATCAGACGTCAGTACCGCCCTTCATGGTAAACCCCTGCTTGGCTGGGGTGAGTAGATGACGAGATTGTTCATCCATTAACTAGGGACATGAGGGCCTCATTCGACAGAGTGTCGGGACCTTCTATATCGGGAGGGGTCGTCTACAGCATAATCTATAGCTTCCCTAACTAACAATCAGGCGGTTAAAATCCGTGGCGGTTTACCCGTAGTGCGGCCTAACCCTGAGGCCATTCGAAGTTTGCTAGGTCAGCTGGTACACATATAGATAAGACAATATGTGTTTACATATGTTATTCCACATATTCATCATCTCATCTGATTTTGTAATATTTTTTCAGATAAAAGATTGCATCAACAAATGTTGTCAGTTTGATCGGGCAAAGAAATCAGTCATGAAACTCAATCATCTAAAAGCGATCATTGCGATTCTGGCCGAAGATCGAATCCACATCCACGAAAAAATAAACCTCAATCTGGATGACAACTTCTTACGTGATCTTCCGAAGTTATGTTTTGGAAAATATACCAGGAGCATCAATCAAGACAAGTTGAGAGAAGGTATGCAAGAACTCATAATTGGAACAAAAAGTCTTAATGGAAATTCTTGGGTTGACAACATCATAATCAAAGCTATTGAGGTCATATTTTCAAACACAACTCAAACCGAGAGGCAACACTATTTCGAAGAGTTGATAGATTATTTTTATATGATTTTGAATGAAAAGCTGCTTCAAGAAGAAATGCCTTCGCCTATTCTGTCGCTTGCCGAATACAAAAATAGAATAAATAGATTCATCCCCATTGTGAAGTTGAAACTGGCACTGAAATTGTACGATAATACACAAAAAGGTGAAAAAATTCCAGAAGGTATAATGGAGACAACAGTAGAAGAGATTTATCAGTATATTCTCTGTCCCAGATTACTAACAGAGGATTGTTATAAAATACTTAGCAAAAAACTGGGGACATTCGACTACAAGATATTGGAGTATGCTTTGGTTTCTACAGCGCAACGGCAGGGACAACTAGGTGATTACTTCAAACTAGAAATAATATTGGAAAACAGTGAACAAAACCTGCCACTTTCGTTTTTCGGCAAGTTTTTTCCAGCAGATGACAACAAAAGGGAGCTCTCATTATTAATCTACAAGAAAGAAGAATTCTTCTATGGTCACTTCATTCCAATCCTCAAACAACTTGGGTTGGGTTCCATAACAAATTTTGCTGCTGATTCATTCCTCATCAAACCAAACGATTGTATTATTTTAGAAGATCTATCTGTTTTGGAATATGCTGCTATAGATCTTCTTGTTCCTTTCAATTACGAAACACTCGCTGCTGTCATGAGAAATTTGGCAAAACTACATTCCTGTTCTCTGATATTCGAAGAAAAGCTTGGAAAAACACTTGGGAGAACCGTGCGAATTGGAGAGTATTACGCAAACTACTTCAAAGAGGTGATGTATAATCCAGATGTAGGTGAACCTGTAGTCAAATCTTCCTGTGATTTGGTTGTGAACTTCTACTTGGATAAATACCCAGATCTTATCAGGGACTTAACCATGGAAGACTTCAAAGAGAAAGTGAAATATTATTTTGGCAAAGTGTTCCAGGATGTCAAACCTTCCAAGACGTACCGGAACGTTGTGAACCATGGTGATATGTGGGGAAACAATATTTTGATTCGCACCGATAGTGAAAAAAAGTGTGTATCGAGTCTGTTGGTCGATTATCAGCTGATAAGATATTGTCCTCCGGCAATTGACATACTTTTCGTCATGCACGCGAACAGTGATAAGAGCACAAGAGATAAATATTCGTCTAGACTTCTAGACGATTACTATTCTGAAATGAAGCATATTTTGAAACAACACGGAATTGACGTCAGTGAAATCTATCCATACGAAACTTTAATGGAGTGTGTACATGAGATGAAGTCCACTGCAATTTGTATGTCACTGCTTTACAATCAGTTGTGGTTGATGCCTAAGGAGGTGATCTCTGATATTATGGGCGACATAGAAAAGTCGAAGAAGTTCTTCGATGGAGATCGGGTAGAAATTTTCGAAAAAATTTTCGATTTCGCACCTAGAAGAAGGATTAAGGAAAATATCGAGGAACTGTATGAAATTTGTTCCAGATAGAACGTTTTCACTATTGTGGAAGGGAATAAAGCCAGTTTAGCATATTATTACTATTACTCCTCACAAAATATATGTTTTGAAAATACACGGGAGATGACTAAGACTTGGTCAAAGTTTCTCTCATAGTTTCCGTATCTCTCATAGTTTCCGAGATCGAATTTGAAACACCCTGTATATACATATCACGTAAACGATTATTAATGATTATTATAAAAATCTTAACAGTATATAAGCACGTATTATTTGAAACGTGACTTGAAAATGATGATAACAATTTTGTGAATGTACATTATTAGTATCATTATTTAATTTTACGAAAGTAACAATTGGCTTATGGTAGCTATAATAAACAGTGCATTTTTTTAATATCCCCCCGTTTTATTTTTTGAACGGATTAAAGGGGAGGGGACATTAAATAAAAGCACTGTATGTACATACACAAAATAATCATTGAAAGGTTTCATTAATAAATAACCTTTCCTCACACTAATATACACACTTAATATACACAAAATTTAGGTGATGAGCTAGGCTTTATTCAAATTGAACAATGGCAATAGAAAATTCTAATATCTCATGAAAATTAAAATTGAATCACCCTATAAATAGTACATATGAATCACCCTGTACGAGTTTAACATTCCAGAGACATTCAAGAAACATTCATGAATGTGGTAAATTCAAAATTCCACCTGTACCAAAATTAATTAGATTATATTATGTGAAAGGCAATCGATAGAGGTTGGTGGTTACTGTCAATAGGAATACAAATGATATCTGATAAATAAAATGAAAAGGTATTGCACTTTTTTCTGCATTTGTAGTGCAGAAGATTGCGCGACCTTATAACCGGAAGTATTATCATCAAAAATGGTTGCTAAAAGCAGTTGGTCACTTTAATTGGAGTCGCACTAAACGGTTTATATTTTCTCAATACCTAAGTATGAAACTCAAGTTGAGTAAACATAATAGTCGTTAAAAACGGGTAGTCGGTAAAGGCGAAGTCGGTATTTATGAATTCTACTTCATACTTATTCATATTTTGTTACTTATCTATACACACGGTGTTTCATAACTACACAACCAAACTGAAACTGGAGATTTGACACGATAAATAAACTATCCTTTTCAAAAGGAAATTTTTCTTGAAGAAAAATATTTGCTTGGATACGGGAATGATGAAATGATGGTGAGAAATTCATGTTGATAGAAAGTGAGGTTAGAAAAGTTTGTACGAAATTAAGAATGAAAAATATATTGTTAAACTGAAACAGATAGTAAAGATGTAGCAATAAAAATTGTATAGATACAAAAATTAGAATTCAGAAGTAACAGAAATAAATTGTTGGTTGTTAGGAAAACTAGTTGATGTTCAATTACTAAATCAACAAGAAGGAGAAGCTTGCTCCCGTAATTTCAAGGTATTTATTGAAAAAAAAACTAATTTGTATTAGAAGTATAACAAACTATAAGTGTTAAACGCTGTATGAAGAATACATACCTGAAGAATTTTGGTATCTAGAGAGAATACCACCGAGGTATCCTGTATTTCTGCTGTTCCCGCTGTGAGAAAACTTCCCGATCATCACCACACCACGAAAGTATTTCTATTCCGATTATATTTGCAAATATGAAATGAAAAAAAAATCAAATAAAAATTATATTGGCCAACTCAAGAAAATATTTCATGAATTAACAGTCATCACAGAACAATCGTGCACAGAAACAAAGAACAAAGATTTTGAAAGAGTGTGTGTAAAAATTTGCTCTGAACCGTTCGAGAGAAAACATAAGACAATGTTTTTAACATAAGTCACGATTTCCTTGATGTAAGTCGTTCTTGTTCGAATCATTTCAATTTACAATTTCCAGTTTTATATTTATTAAACCATTATTACACTTTACCCAGTGTCACTTGTATCTTTTCAGCATTTATTCACAGGTCTGTTTCTTGGTAAGTGTATGGCATCAGAATCTGAATCCACCTGAGGTGTTGAGAAAAATCTCTATACTGAGTGTTGTATAGGATTTAAACTCAACAAAAGAGTCTTGCCGAGTAAATTCATTTCGAAATCAATATCAATATTGTGATAATCACAAATATTGAATTATAGAATCAACATTTTGATAATGATAATAATACTGAATTAAATAACAATCATAAACATTACATTCATAAATCTCATAATCTCATCTCTCAGCATGGTTTTTGCCCAGGTAGGTTAACGGAAAGTGCATTTTATGCTTTTTTCAAGTCTGTTTATGACTCACTTGATGAAGGGAAGTATGTTGGTGTTTTTTTCTTGGACCTATCGAAAGCTTTTGACATTATTAACCCCGATATTGTTTGCAGTAAACTATATGCAATGGGTTTCAAAGGTATCTTTCTACAGTGGCTCAGGTCGTACTTGACTCAAAGGAAAATACATGTTAAAATTGATAACTGTTACTCTCAATCGTATGGCATAGACCTAGGAGTTCCTCAAGGCTTCATTTTGGAACCACTCATTTTTTTACTATATATCAATGATATGCCGAATTATATAAGCACAAATTGTATTGTCTTATATGTGGATGATACAACTTTAGCGATTGATGCTGATAGCTCCGAAGAACTTCAAGAAAAGCTTGTCGTTCGAATTCACAACCTGGTGTAGAAAAAAATCATTAGTTGTGAATTCAAGCAAAACAGCGGTGATGCTTTTTACTATAGAACGATTAAAAAAATTAGACCACTTGTGGTCGGGGTACGAAAAGAGATTATTGCATCATCAGACAAAACCAAATTTCTTGGTACGGTCATAGATAACATGTCGTGGAAGTCAGGTATAGCTCAAGTGAATAAAAAAGTCAATTCGGGGTACTATGCTATTAGACAATTGAGATCGGTATTCAACAAAAAACAGCTCCTAAATGTTTATTTTGCCCTTATATACTGTCACATCTCATATAATATCGCTGTGTGGGGTTGCTCCTCCAAGCTTCATAGAATATTTGTGTTCCAGAAAAGGGTTATACGACTAATATCCAAATTAGAGTGCCGAGAGTCTTGCAAAAAACTTTTGTTGAAAATGAAATCATCTGTGTACCATGTATATATATTAACAAGTGCATACTAGTATTCAAGAAATATTCACACGATCACCATCGAAACTTTGAAATTCATTCGTACCCAACGAGAGATGGTAATTTGATAAGGCTTCAAAAATACTCTACATCGTTTTACGAAAAGTGTCCATCTTTCACAGGTGCAAAATTTTTCAATAATCTTTCTGTAAATATAAGGAATGAAAAAAAAAATTATATTTTCAAAGTCAAACTGAAAGAGTTCTAGGTTAACGGTTGCTTTTACAGTACAGCAGAATATTTGAGTCAATATGAGGACTGATAATATAAGTGTTGATAATGAAATATGCTGTATGTTTGTATGTCATATATATGTAAATGTGTGTTTGTGCATATATGTATGTATTTTATTTTCCATGTGACGTATCCTATATCATTTTGTGATCTTGAAGGATTTAATAAACATTATTATTAATATTATGCTTCATCCACTCTCGTTAATATACTTTTCAATGTATTATCAATGACGGAATCAAAAATTTCAATTCATTTCCTAATTTCTCCAGATCATTTCGGTATTCTTCACGTGATCAACGAAAGACATTTAATGGAATCACTTTGTTTTAATTACCCCGATTTCGAATAAACACATGCTGAGAGCCAGAAAGTGTTGGTCTAAGGTAAGTAGTACACGCAGTACTGGCTTTCGAACAGTACCAATTAGCGACCACCCATGTTGAAATGGCCAATAGGCGTCGGTGATAGGCGAAGGTGAACCGTTTTCGAAGATCGTATCAGTGGTGTAACCATTCAAGATTATAGAGAAACGGTGTCGATAGAGGAAAGTTATGGGCGGGCCCACATTTTGGCAATTTAAGGGTCATTTCGGACATTACAGAATCACTTCCATTATACGAGGTTGTATTGAGAACAATTCTCACCCTACTACAGAAGAATTTTTTTAATTTGCAACGACTTTAGACCAAAACAACATCTTGCTCTTGCTATCACTTCCTCGACAGGAAGAAATTACCACCTTTCAGGATGTTTTTCAGTTGATGAGAAAATATTCAATAGTCAGACGGGGCTAGATCTTGTGAATGAGGAGGGTGTTCAAGTAAATCGAACCCTGAATCACGAATTGCCTGAATGGCAATATGTTATTTTCGTGCCACAAAAACAAAACACTTTCGGACAACGTTATTTGTCTTCTCTACATGATTTTTTGTCGTAGACTGGTCGTTTTTTTTTAGGAAAATCAATCGTATTCCCTGACAATCACAAAAAACTTCCGAAAACTTCTCCAGTAAATTTTTGAACTTGCAGTTTTTTACGCCTTGAAAAACCAGAATGTCTCCATTCCTTCGCTAGCGACTTCATTTCTGGGTACTAGAAACATATCAAAGACTCATCAACATTAACATCGCGGCTTGAGAAGTTAGCACCTGTTCAAAACCGACTACACATCGAACGCGATGGTTTCATTCTTGCAGGCTTTTGGGATTCTAACATTTAAGGTTAGGTCAGGTTAGGTCCAAAGCGACCTTCTACCGCAAGGGTTATTGTGGCTGACACCTATTCACACTCGACCAAATGAATCCAGCTTCTTTACGAACGCGATTGGTTTGTATGGTGAGTGGTCTTTCAGGTCAGTCTTTGATATTCCAGGCAATCATAGTTTCACATGATGTTCGCGTCTCCAATCAGGCGGATGGCTCTTTTCTGGATGGAATCCATCAACTTCAGGGTATGATTGGGGGCAGAGCTCCATACATGAGAACAAAATTTGAAAGGAGGTCTGATATCAGCTTTATAAAGCATCAAAAGTTATTGAGGTATATATGATAGTGTGTATAGCGACATGATTGTGCCAAGACATATGGTTGTCCATTTTAACCCCCAACAAACTTATTGAACCTGGGTAGGCTTAGGCAAAATCAGTATTTGATATTATTCCCTTCTTGATTATTATTATATTTTCTGCACAAGAATGCTTACCTACTGAAGAAAAATAATTGGTGAGGTCAATAGGAGTTTTGTTGCTCAACCCTTGTACGTTTGGCCTATAACCTGTTACGCAAATGACCAACTGACGTCAGCGGGAGATAGAAGAGCCGATTACGAATGCCATGAATAAACCGTTCCATGATGAATAATGAAAGATAGCTATCACTTTATTGGTAATAATCAGGCCAATCGGGCACTTCTGTAATTATCAATAAATCTATACTTCACAATGGTATTTGCACAGTGGCTGAAATGCCAGTGATAGATGGTGATGGCGACTAAAATAATTGAAGTGCGGTCAGATTCATCATCCATTTCCAGCCATTATTCTAATTGCGGTTGGAAATAGATACAGGGTGGCTGAATGTTTCAATGTGGTCATCTATTTAGTGTGACCAGTAAAGACCGCATTATGTAGAATTTTTATAGTTTTTTTTCATAATTTGTCAAGTTATACGCACTTGTTGAAACTTTTGTTGTACTACCAGGATATGAGCATATCATTTTTATACAAGGTGTCATCAGACTTGAGGCGCCCTCCACATTCAAATCATCAAATGAGGGCTTGCGTTTTTGTAGCAAGTTTTTGATAAGTGATGCTCATATAATATTGTTGATTTTTTTTCGATAATACGATACCTGTAGATTATCAAATGAATTACTTTTCATAACGACACCGATGATCATCCCTAATGGGAGCAATTCTGACTTTCTTCATAAACCAAAGTTTATTCCCAAAAACTTCCAAGTACCTGTAATGTGTTGATATCACAAACCTTTGAAATTTCCAGTGAGGTTTTGTCACATCGTACAACGTCCAAAAAAGGCATCCATAAAAAATACGCGTTATTGTTCAAACTGTACATAAATGTATCACCCAATTCAGAGCTCATATGACATTACTTAGTGAAATTGCATATTCCAGAAAATAATACCAGAACAACCGGAACTGGTATTCTTAATTTTTGTGCATTTTCCAAACAATATTCAAAATTTTCAGACTAAGACTTCATTGCTGGAATCAGTTGTCCTTAAATGACAAACCTCAGTATGAGTAAGCATAGGATCTAGAGATCAATTTTTTCTTGTTGAAGATGAACAGTGGTCTCCAGGTAGTCTTTTGCAAAGCTCCGCTTCGACATTTTCCATTTTTGAGCTTTGGTTCTCTCTAGTTGCCTTGCAGTTGGAGCTTGACATTATAACAGTCCGTTGTTGGAACCTTTGTTTACTTAGAAAAGGTAATTATTGAATAGTATCAGAATCTCATAGATGTTTACTCTTGCTCAGGCTTGTCTTTGATGGACAATTGAGTGCAGCAAAGCATTTGTGGTTGAGTCTAATATCATTCGATCACGAATGCTTTATTATCGAGCTTCGAAGCATCGAAAAATATTGGGGAATATGAATTGGTGTTTGAGAAAAGTGCGATGATGTTGTTTATGTTCTGTGAATGGATTATTCTTTTTAAATTTGTAGTACATACAAAGTTCTTGAGAAATTTTGAATACCAGTAAGAGCCGATACCTAAAATCACTTCTATAGTATCTTCGAAAGTGAGAACTTGTTGAAACTCTCAGTTCCAGAAATAAGCATCTTTTCTCATATGAGCTTTGTATCAGGAGAGATACATTAATTTAGTTGTTTCTAATAAATATAAACCAGTCGCTTCGCTATCAGTGACATTGAAACTCATGAAGAAAACCACCATATCCTTAAATATTTGGAGGGCTTCAACATCTTGAACGATCATCTTCGATATGGCTTTCGGAAACAAAGATCAATAGGCGACCTTCTATCGTATTCTATAATTTTTGGAATAATGCAATTGGCAAACATGGAGAGTCAAAAGCTGTTTTATTTGATATTACTAAGGCCTTTGACCGTATGGCATGAGGGTTTGCTGACCAAACTTTGATGCTATGGCTTGTCGGATCATTTTTGAGTATGGCTCTCCAGATTCCTCAAAGAACGTATCGTGTAAGTGGCGATCGATGGATATCTCTCGAATACTTTTACCATCAACGCTGGTGTTCCACAGGGATGCATATTGTTTTTAACCCCTCTTTTTTTGTTTATCAACGACTAATTATAAAAAGTCAAAAATCAAATCTATTGCTTTGATGTCTTATCATCAAAGCAATAGACACTTGTCTTATCATGTGTGTCACATGACAGTCTCTTGAAAAAACTAAACTATTATGATGTTAGAGGAATTCCCTTGAAACTCATTAGTTTTTTCTTTCCAATAGAAACCAATGCGTTTCAGTGGACGGTAAAACATCAGACTTTCAGGTTGTTGGTCATGGAGTACCACAAGGTTCGATTTTGGGCCCCCTTCTCTTTGTCATTTATAATAATGACCTCAGCTGCTTTATGTCACTTTATAGGTAAGTTCTCTTTGCAGACGACTCAACGTTTATTATTTCTGAGGAAGACAACGTAAACTTGGATGCTTTACTCGACTGCGCCACTAACAAGGCAAAACAAATTGAAATTAAATAGTAATAAAACACAAATAATGCAAATATCAGCAAATAACCAATCAACTGTTAATCAAAAAACAAAAAGCGTTAAACTGCTTGGATTAGTGCTGGACTACAGACTAAACTGGCAGACACATCAATTAGTTAAAAAACTATCTAGTTCCTTATTTATTTTACGACAATTGAAAACAATAACTAATTTTACAACTTTTGAAACCACGTATTTTTCACTGTTTCACTCTCACATTAGCTATGGCATTACTCTCTGGGGTAATTCCTCCCATGTGATAACAATTTTTAAAATGCAGAAGAAGGCAATAAGGGTACTTGCCGGAGTTGGTTTTAGAGATCACTGTCAAGAGTTTTTTATAAAATTAAAAATTATGCCTTTACCATGTTTGTTTTGATTTCACACTTTAATTGAAATTCATAGAAGTCAGTCGGTGTTGCCGAGAAATTCGGATGTACAGAGCTACAACACTCGCAATGCTCACCTTATCCGAAGCAACCGTTTTCGACTAAATATTTCACAGTCGAACTCATTGAACTATGAGCTTTCCAACACATTGCCATCAAATGTAAAAAAATTGAGTATTAATGCCTTTAAAAAATAATTAAAAAAGTATCTCCTTAAATATTGTTTTTACACTATTCAAGATTACATTGCACATTGCCGCATCTCTGCTGTGATAGTTTGATAACATATTTTAACTCAATTTATAAGTTCCTGTTTTTACTGCATTTGCTGTCAAATTTTATGTAAAAAATTTTTTATTGGACTTTCTTTTTTGACGTGCTACAAACAAACATATTGTAAAGTAGTTAAATAAAATCTATCTAACTATTCATCTATATATCTATATATCTATCTATGTATCATTCCATTTGGATTCCAGGACATTGGCTGCGGATTCACATCTTCACCGGCAGCAGGAGGTTGCATATCTTAATAAGGATCTAGAGGTGATTTCGAAAAGGGGTGAGAGTAACCAATGCCACAAAAACCTAGGCATCGGTTCTCTCTGGATATAATAATGTCAAGACAAACAATTCCTCTTTCTGCTTCGATAAATTTGTTGAGGTTAAAAATGGACACTAATATGTCTTGGCACAATCATGTCGCTGAAATTGCAAAAGCTGATCTCAAAAGCTTGGAACACTGTTCTGAACCAGAAAACTGTACACACCTCAGCAATTTTTGATGCTTCATATAGCTCAGATCAGACCTACTCTGGAGTATTGTTCTCATGTATGGAGCTTCATCCCTAAGCATACACTGACGCTGTTGGATTCTATCCAGAAAAGAGCTATCTGCCCTATTAGAGACACTAACATCATTTGTAACCTTGATAGTTTGGAACATCGAAGAAAAGTCAAAGATTTGTCACTCTTTTATAGATACTTTCACGGAGGTGGTCAAGTGACTTTTCAAGTTATATTTGATTTCACCAAGAGCGGTACATATCAGAAATACGCGATAGACTGTGACTTCTTATCGTTTTTAGGTTCAACTCAGTGAACTTCGAACTCCAGCGATTCAAATCTAACGTGAATCGCTACTCCCGAACAGGCACCGCTCTCAGATCACCTTAAGGAGTTTCCTGTAGTGCTTGTGTTTTGTTCTTGAAAAAAATCGATAACAAGTATTTTTTTATACTGATTGAATCTCGTTTGAATACAGTGAGGACGGAAAAGGAGGGTTGAATATAAAAGATTTTGGAAATGAGACGATGTGGAAAACCTAAATGGAAATATTGAAGGTTTTGATATCAACACATTCAAAGTACTTTGTGATTTTTGGGAAAAAAACTCTGGCACATTAAGAAATAAAGAATTTCTTCCATTGGAGTTATTAACAGAGCCATAATGACAAAAAAAATAATTAATTTGGTAATGATCAAATCACCAAAACTTTGATTTTACGGTATCACATAAGCAAATATTTGAATTTGAATAGCTCTTTCTATGAATGTATAAACGTAAATGTAAATCAACGCCTCTTTTGAAGTTCGCATTCAAAAAAAAAATTCTCCAGAACAGTTTCAAAATTATATAATTCAGATTTTCTTGAAAAAAGCCAGCTTTATTTTGTGACGATTCGATTCTTTGATTTGACATAAAGATATATTCTAACATGACAGATTATTATTGTTACTTCTATTGTATCTATTTCAATAAATAATAGAATACAAAATTAAAACACCAACCACTGAAAAATAAATACCGAATGCCACTTGTTAACATAAAAACCGATCCCTAACTCGTCTATTTTCTTGATTATCCCTTCTCATTGTATAATTTCCTAGTCTTCAACTATAATTGGCGAAAAGAGTCATGTCGATAAACAAAAGGATCCACTTCTAGGTGGTCTGAATCCATTTTCAGGAATCACGCAACGATCTACTTGGGGGTTCGCCGTCAGTCAGTGGCTTGTCATTCCTTTTAATCACACACTGTGGTTTTAATTTATGGATGAGCTCCTTGTGTGATGATTTAGACACAATGAAACGAGGTCCACACACACTGCATACTCCGAGTTGATAAACAGTTTGGACAGTTCATGAATGAAATAGTCCAGTGTGCAGGAGATGTATTACATCTTTATTAAGTAACTTACTCTTTAAAGAAAAAGAAAATATGTTACTACTAGTGTTGGTTTGTATGTAGGGTTTAATAGCTGGAAAGTTATTCTTCTCTTCTAATGAAAATAACTTATATTGTTTATTTCCTCATACGAGGATTTTGGTCATTCAGATATACGGTTGGTTAGTATATCGTCTACGAGCAGATGGAGCGATGACAATTATATTGCTTGTCGTTCGCTACAGCTTTGTTCGAGGAATGATACTCTGAAAGAAATTCGATTTTTAATTATGGAAGATCATCGACTTCATGTTGATGTAAGACATTACCTTGCACTGACGAGTTGCCAAACAGCCCGAAACCGGTCTGCAAGTGTGTTTCAATAATTGAAAATCGATTCCGGCAGTTGCATCGCCATCGTTGATGGTGGTTGTTGAGTTGATGATTGTTGAATAAGTGGTTATTTATTGATGTTGACTTTTGTTATACAATATATTTTTTTCGACTTTCTTGTAGAATATATGAATGTTTCTTTCGAAACAGTGTTTATTAGTTCTATTTATTCTTGAAAATGTTTCGAAGAATTGGAAACCGATTCCGCCATGATATAGAAACGGTTCATTATAGCTTTTTTGATACCTGCATGATGGTTTGAAGCAAAACACAGACTTCTATCAGAATACCGACAAATGGTGACGAATGTATACCAAATGGACTTCATATGGCCACCCTCCAATGTCAAAAATGCCAGTTGATACCTTCAACACCACATGTTGAATTTCTCTTGACTTTTGTCGAAAGAAGTTATGAATATTGTGTAGAATTGAAAAATGATGTCTATGAATGTGTAATCTTTTTCTGATGACGAAACTAGCTGACTGAAGTGACAAACAAGATGGATATTTTTACTGAACTTATTTGAAACTTCTCACCTTGCATGATTCCACTCTTGTTCAATATTTCAAGAGAATGTCATTCAACGAGAAAATTATATTGGTTTTTATAAAGGGAGGTTAGCCATTATAACATATGCAAAAAGTTCTTCATCACAATTCAATCTTTTTCAGAGAGAGACAATGTAAATGCAACGAAAGGAGTAAAAATGCTCAAATTGAAAGGAAGGATTAGAAGAATCTAGCTATCTGTTTCCCTATTTATATGCAAGAAAGTGAGACACTTTTGAAGAAAATCAACTCTTTGAAGCAGTGTTTCCCAATCTGTGCTCCTCATAGATGTGCCATGAACAAACATGTTAACACAACTGGACATGGTATGAATTTCAAAAATATAACCATTTTGTCAAAAAAGTAATTCCGTAAAAATGTTGTTTTACGAGATGACTTTCAATAGTTCAAAGAGAGTGGGTCTATTCGACCCACCCCCGCAACCCGCAAGGGTTTATTGTGGCTCACACCTATTCACACTCAACCAAATGAACCCAGCTTCTCAACGAAACCGATTAGTTTGTATGGTGGGTGGTCTTTCAGACGGCCCAGAGTACGATAAGAGTACGGCTCTGCCGAACTCTGATATCTTTTTTTGGTTGATATCTTTGTCCTGGGTCTGCGACTGGAAACACTGGCACCAGAACCGAAAGGTGTTTTTGATCTATCTGTGAACCAATAACTATCTGCTCTTAATATTCCCTTCTTCCGGAGGATCCAGTCCTCTCTACTCGGAAACAACACTTTATAAGGCAGTTTGTAGTTGACAGTTGGAGGAGGATTTCGTATTTTGCCTTAACAGATTTGAAAATATAAAATCCACTTAATTGAAAATAACAATCAACTATCATTTTTGGTTTACGAGTTATCAAAATGTCGATAAGGAACTAGAGTTTGATGTATATAGAAAGAATACGAGTACTTTCAGGTATTTCCCTGACAGCTTCCATCACTGCCCATAACAGAAAATGGCGGGACTACAATTTCTTGTTCAAAGACTGCTCATATTTTCCTTGCAAAAAATGGTATGAGATTGAGAAAAAAGTTGTTAGGGAGGTATCTCAAAGCAACGTGTATGCATCAAACATAGTGGATGAATTAATAAGAAAACAAAAAATCAGGGAGTATCTTCGTAATGCCTTGACTTTTCGATAAGAGGAAGATTCAAAATTCATAGTGCTTCCTTACGAATTTAAATATAACGAGGTTGGTCCGAACATCATAAAAATTCAATATCAGAGTGGTTTTTAACACTGCAAGTACACTTTAACAAGTGTTAGGCGGTCTAAAAGACAAGACGTTGAAAAAAGAAAAGTCTGGGACTTACGAAGTAAGCTGCGATGATTGTGATAGAAAATATGTTGGTCAAATCAAATGAACTATATTATCTCGATACAAGGAACATATTTCGCATATTCGGTTTCTTAGACCGGAGAAATCTAGTGTCGCTCAACATGACATAGAGAACGACCACAGAATAAGTGAGATGTGTTCAAAATTATTGAGACCAGTACATAACAACATGTTTCTGGATGCCGTCGGAAACTAGGAAATCGAAAAATTCGAAATAAGTTCTATGAATAACGACAAGTGTCCTATTTCAAACAGTCCTTCGTTTGTTTGGTCATATACGTAATAATTCTCAATTGAAAACAGATAAATATAAGAGAAAAAAAGTGGGGGATAGTCACCTACATAGAGGAAATATACAACAAATTTGAGCTATTGAAAAAAAAAGGTAGATTAGCATAAGAAAAATAATAGGTAATAGTTAGGTACTACTAACCGGTAGTATTTAGGTGCTACTAACAGGTGGTAGTCAGGCCACTGGCATGTGAAATTACTAACATAGTAGTGAAATTTAGTCATAATGATCTCCTGAGGACGCTAACTTGGTTATCGAAACGCGCGTCGAGAGACCGTATTTTTGTTCTGGTGTTGGGAAAGTGTTTTCAATGGATTCATTTTACGGCAGAAGTTCCAGTACGAACTATCAAGTAAGTTTAATGTTCCTTTAGTATTTCGAAAATCTCCAAATGTCATTTTTTTTTTCTTTTTCCCGATAATTTTGTACATCTTTATGTTTGAGAAATAGAATTGGTTGAAAAACATGTGTCAGAAAAGTCATTGGAAACAATTTTTTTTTTCATTGTTCTCTTTATTGTTGTCACTATGTTATTATGATACTACTGATGTTACTTTATTTGCGATACTCTTCATTGTTTTTGACTATTAAATGTTTAGTTTGTAGACTAGATAATCCTCAGCTCGACTCATGAGGGTTGTGGTACTTAAATGAACCTCAGCTGGTTAACGGAAAAATAGATTTCACCATATTTATATAAAACAACTCTAATGAAAAAAAGAACCAAGGCTAGTTCTTTGCGGCAAACTACGCGTCATTTACCCAATTTCATCCATCTCAACAACTTCCACGCATTTAACCGTGAAACGATCCACACAAGACACTAAAAGACCGGGATCTCAGAACCAGTCCCTGTTTTTTGATAATTCCACGAGAATTCTCATCACTGGAATACATAACGTTCAATGCACCATTCACGCGGATGTAGTTTTTTATCTCCTTTTCCCGAGACCGTAATTTTTGGGTCTTTTATAAGAATGGACAGATTTTACGCTCGGTGAGATGAAGAAAATGTTACATCTTGTTGTCTGGTCCTCTATAATACGCTTTCGAATGGGAGACCAATGTAATGGAATAGAAAGAATTAGGACCTCTGATCAGAGACGGACTTTTTTTGGAAAGTGGATTGGTTCGATGTACGTGACATTGGATTGTGGATTACTATTCATCTGATGTTTGAGATTCCACGAAATTCGTTATTTCGGTTCTGAATAAAATGATAAGGTAGTAATGTAAGATTAGCTGGAAAATACGTGAGTATTATTCAGTGTTTACGTATGCAAAGAGAGTTTTTGAGAGTATCGGAAAAAGCAAGTAAAAATAGTCGACAAATATTACAGCATAGTTAATCAAAAATAAATCTGAAACAAACACTTTTTCCAAATACCAAAACTACAATACTCTACTCGACGTTCGTTCAAAAGTAGGGCCTCGTTAATCCTTAGCTCGCACAAGTTTCGACTTCTGAGGGTTGTCGACAGCGACAGCTGGTTAACGAAAAAACAGATTTTAAACAGATTTTTTTAAATAGACACATTCAGGAGATGAAGAAAATCAATTCCTAATTCTGAACTAGTCTCTATTTATATCTAACACGGTTCACTTCTACTCTCACTTTCCGATACATATCAAAGATATGTAATTTCTCGTGAAAGTTTCCGTCTTTTTTCCAGGATTCTTTATTTGTTTTTTACCTTTTTCAGTCACTTGATTATCAGTCTTGATTATAGTATCCAATTATGCCACGATCATCTTGCCCCGATCCACACGTAGGTAAAAAAGATGACGCAATTCTAACCTCAAACTTTACCGGCGAAAAAATCTGGTTTGAATTTAATGTTTTGGACTACTATAATAACCTCGGGATTGAAATAATACATTAACACAGTACATCAGTTTTCGAATCAAATATCGCGTAAAAACACTTGCAATATCACTTTTTTCTCTCTGCATCGCAAAAACGAGTTCTTACCTGTTCGCTCTGCTTGGACACACTAGCGGAGAGTGAAGTTCGTGCAAATGGCGCTGTCGCCGCTCCGAACACGATTACTATTCACGCACACAAGCTTACTTCCCGTGCTGCCCCGAACTTCATCTTGCCCCGGTCTCCCCTACTTACTCCTTCGTTTTTACATCAAATATGGATAACGTGAATGAATGTAAGATCTGGGGTAATATTGTCTTCGTTCCCTTTCGAAAACGAATACTTCGAGAGATCTCATAGTTATCAAATTTGCAAAATTCATAACATAATTCCATGCGATTACAAAATGAGTAGTTTTCAGGTTTTCGAAGCTCAGTTCGAACAGCTTCAAGAATCAGTTCAAATAAGCTTCTGGTTAAAAAGTTATAGACTATGATTAATATTTATGTGAAGCTGTATTCAGTTCTAATTATTCGATTTTTTTTTAGTATAGGAATGTATTTTTAGGGTTGAGTGGTATTTCCTGCTTCTGAGTTGAACTTCGCCGTTTATTATCCTAATAAGCATATAATCCAAGGTCTTAGTATTTTTCTAGCATGTGATGAGTAATAATGAAGACTATTACTTTTATATGTACAAACAGTGATACATTTTATCCGAATTTTGTCCGATTTTCCTGATTAAAAATTGATTTCCATCTTTATACTCCGGTAAAATTTTCACCCTGCAATGAACAAACCGCCATTAACTCGTTTTGCATACAATGACGGAGCCAACGTGGGAAAGTATACTAACCAATATAATGCTTCTTGAGTACAATTCCAAAGTTTCTCATGTATGCAGGTCTTTCGGCACTTGGGCCAGCCTGGTAACGTCACAAACCAGGTCATCCGCCCACGTCGTCTGTCACTTTTCCCGCCCACGTAAACAAACTGTCAGCTCTACTTTTTTTTCTACCCACGTTACCTGTCACGTTTCCCGCCAACCACACCTCTGTGTTAATCCTTCTGTTCATTACCGCAAAATTTTTCCTGCCACGCACCCACTTATGCGAGCTATCAATCCTACTTTTCACCCATTTACGCCACACCCAAGTGGCGACGATAAAAAGAAATGTTTCACGTGGGTGTCGCATGAAAACATTGGCGCTGACAACTCAGTCCTGGATTCTGTTCTTGAATTGGTTTTAGCCTTGGAACGACTCTTCGACGCAGAAGTCATAAGTTTTTGGGTTTATGGTGAGCCCTGGACGTGGTTCTCGAAAAGGTCTCGAATTGGTCCTCGAGTTGGTGCTTGAATTGGTCTTTGATATGATCCTGGAATTGGTCTTCAAATTGATCCTTGTCGAAGAATTGGTCCTCGAGTTGGTTCTCTAATTAGTCGTCGTGTTGAACTTTGAATTGGTCCTTGAATAGGTCCTCGCATTCGAATTGGTCCTTGACCTCAAAGTGACGTGTGTAAGAGTGAGACGAATGGCAATACGGTGAGATGGCAATGAAGTAGAGTAAATAAAAAATGTAGATATGCTAAAGAACACAACCGTTGATAATAGATGTATTGTAGCGTGTAGCACGTCAAGTGAAAGAGGAGGGGATACTGAATTCATTTCCGCCCTCTACACGCGGGCGGGGAAGGTTAATATTTAATAATCCTCGTATTCAGGTACATACAGGATTTTTTTCTTGGAGAATTCGAGAATTAATTGATTGATTGAATTCAACCCGATTCCTTTATGATCGATGATAGTTGTCGTTTGGAGAAACGACAAATGAAAATGAAGATAATGTTCTTTCACGCAAAAAAATAATGCTATTCATTATTCATTTCTGTGTTCGTATTTCAAATGATCTCTACTGTTTAAATATTTTTTGGAGCAAAGCCGCTGATTAAATTGAAATGGTGCATTTTTAGGAGGGAATAATTTTTGAAAAAAAGAAGTTTACTCATCTCGATACAAAAAATGTGAGAATTGAGTGTTTTTTCTTACAATGTTATCCATATTTGGTACCGAAGAGCTCATAAGGAGAGTGTCTTACAGCGAAATAACGGATGTCTTTTGAAGTGAGGATGACAGTGTTCTATGTAAGTGAAATTTCACTTCTCTCATTTATTATATTGTGTAGGAATCCTGTGAATGATTTCTGATTCGATTCCATACGAATGTTTTTGTATAATACAACATTCATATAAAAGTTTTTGTTTCGAAAGTATGTTTCTTTCATGTGAGGGGCTTTTTCTTCCAGTTTGTGTCTGAAAGTTACTTCTTTGCATGATCTACACATCTATATATAGAATTAATTTTTGAAATTGATTGCTTTCTTCCTTTCTTTGGAAGATTCCCACATTTTCTGTAACAAGATGGAGAAGTAGAAAGCCAAAATCTTTCTTTCACATAAAGCCCCTGACATGAGTAAATCCTTCCGTTTCCTTGCTACGTCCCTGGGGTAATCTGTAAAGAATGTGTATAGTAAAGGTCGAATAAGACTATATATATGTGGTGTGGTAGATATTTAACGAAATTTAGGGTTACCCGCCCAAGCCTGTTATTACAGATAAAACACTTATAGCACAAGCGTGAAACTCATAAAACCTCGACTATATCCTGAAATAACACCCAACGTACGAGGTAACACGAAATACTTATTTGGGAAAATAAATTGCTATGTTTTCGATAATTATTATTGGGTAAAACTCGAATTTGAATGAGATCGAATTTAAAAGTTTTCTTTACTCTACAATTATGTGGGTTTCTCACTTTCGATTACTGTTGAAAACCCCAGAAGCAAAATGGTTCCATTGGACTTCAGAAACTTATTGTATATTCTTGGGAATGCAAATTATTGGGTTGATCAATCTGCTTATTCCAAGCACCTTGATAAATACGAAGTAATTGTAAACCTACTAGAAACTATAGTTCATAGTGAGATTTTCACTATGAAAGGTTCACATACCAGTGACACGTTATTCACTATACGGGGTGTAAATAAGTGTGAAACATTCAAGGAGGTGATGGCTTATCAAAAATAAGATAGGATCTTTCATATACAGAAATTTCATTGGAGCATCCGTTGTTAAGATACAACCCATTAAAGGGGGTACATGAAATTTGTATATTTTTTTCACAAGCACTAAAAAAGTTACAATATTGAAATCAACCTGACGTTCTGTACTACCAAAAAGACACTAAGTCAGAAATTTATTTGGTTTACCCCATGGTCGTAAGGGGTGGAGTACGCAACCCCAAAATTTTTTTTCCAATGTAACTTTTTGTCTTTTTATTTGTTTACCATTTGAAAATGTATTTCCGATAGCCTGTTTCATTCTTAACAAAAAATGTCTCTTGGGTTTTTTGCCCAAAATAAACCAGTTCGCAGCAAAACATTATTTTTGGAACAACTACAGAGATACATCGTCATAAATGCGAAAATACGAAACTAATCTATCTAGTAGGTCGCTATTAGCGATAGTGACAATTAAATAGGTATGACGCTGTCAGTTCGTGAGTTTTCGAAATTGTTTTGTTGTTCTGTTCTTAACTTGTTACTTTAATAATTCACTTGTTATTAAAATGCCATACACAAATGAGGAAATGGCTGATATGCATTACGTTAACGGTCTGTCGCAGGGGAATGGGTTAGAAGCTTCTAGAAGATATGCTGAAATGTATCCTCAACGGCAGCATCCTTCACATAGAATATTTGCTCGACTTCATCAACGATTACGAGAATATGGTTAATTCGACAAAAGAACGCAGGATTGTGGTCGCCATCGAGAAATACGAACACCACAGTTTGAGGAAGCAGTACTTAATTTGATTGAAGAATAACCTACTACCAGTAATAGAAATATTGCTTTCCAGCTAAATATTGCCATATGACATTATTTCGAATTTTAAAGGAACAACTCTCATACCCTTACCATCTGCAATGAGTACCGGCACTGTTACCGCGAGACTTTCCGAACCGTCCGAAACGTTCAATTTTTAAGAAGAGTGCATCCAGTACTGCTGGAGGAAGTTCCTTTGGCCGTCAGAAGGGATATGTTTTTTATGCATGATGGGGCTCCCGCCCATTTTATTCAAGTAGCACGTCAGTATTTAACTGAAACAGTGAATAGGTCGAGGAGGACCACAGAACTGGCCCGCTCGATCCCCGGATCTCAATCCTCACGATTTCTCTATTTGGGGCCATTTACAGCATTTGGTTTATCGTATTACTGTTCGCGATGTAGAAGACTTGAGAAACCGCATCATCGATGCGTTCAGGGTAATCAGAGAGACTACAGGAATATTTGAGCGAATACGTGGCTCAATGCGCCGACGTTTAGAAGCATGCGTAATGTCTGAAGGTAGACATACTGAAAATTTACTATGATTTCTACATGTTGTGTGTTTTGTTATTAATAAATTAGTTTTGTTTACTATCCTTTAATCGTTTATTGCAGGTACTAACTACAAAATAATAAATCCAGTTCACATTTATGACGATGTATCTCTGTAGTTGTTAGTAAACTAATTTTTTGGTGGGTTTATTTTGGGCAAAAAACCCAAGAGACATTTTTTGTTTAGAATGAAACAGGTTATCGGAAATAAATTCTTAAATGGTAAACAAATAATAAAACAAAAAGTTACATTGGAAATAATTTTTAGGGGTTGCGTTTTTCACCCCTTACAACCATGGGGTAAACCAAATAAATTACTGGCTAAGTGTTTTGTACTAACAAAACGTCAGGGTAATTTCAATATCTCAACTTTTTCAGGGCTTGTGAAAAAATTGTTATACAAATTTTATGTCCCCCCTTTAAGGGGCTGTATCTTAACAAGGGATGCTCCAATGAAGTTTCTTTATATGAAATGTTTTACACTTATTCAGTTACACTCTTTATACAATAGCTTCCTTGTTTGAGGAAACTTTTGTCGAAGGAACAATGTGTCGCGATTTTATGAACTTTCCATAGTGTAATTTTACAGTAAAATAGTAGCGGTCAATTTCTTTCAATTTACGATTAACATTCATGAAAGCAAATTGTTGATAACTGGATATCGTTGTGAAAGAAAACAACCCTCTGAAGAACTGTGATAAGAAATATGAGTTTCCCTCGACTCAGAACAGTGGTTCCCAAACTATAGGTCGCGACCCACTGGAAATAGATCATAAACACTTAATACTTTCAAATTGTTTCTCCCATTCTGGATAAAGGCTAAGGAAGAGTATCCAGTTCTTTCGAACATAGCCTTGAAAGAGCTGATGGGGTTTTCAACCACATATTTGTGTGAGAAGGCATTCTCCACTTTGGTATATTTAAAAAATAAATATGGAAATAGGCTTTGTGTGGAAAGTGCCCTGCGTTTGAAGCTTTCAACTTTCAACCCAGATATAGAAGCACCAGCTCCGCAAGTTTCTGAAACAAAACTCTTTTTTCGTATTGTATTCTAATTTCGAATATATCATCTTTATCATTTTCTTTTAGAGGTGTATTCCTCGAAAGTGAATTTTCACGATGATAATAAAAATAATAATATTTCATCTGTGGTACAAAATTTCGCTAACACTTATAATTCTCAAAATATGTTTTTCATTTTGATTGTCTTTTGAATAACCTATCAAGGGGTTAAGTACAGCGCCATCTGCCCGCGAATAGATAAAGAAATATCAAGTAGGTTACGTACAGTGCCATCTGCCTGCGAATAGATCAAACAATAATTGATAGTTACGAACAGCACCATCTGCCCGCAAATAGATCAAGCAATAATTGATAGTTATGTACAGCGCAATCTGCCCGCGAATAGATCAAGCAATAATGCCGATAATTCTGTCAACACAGATCCCGAGCTTAAGAGTTACAAGCAAACAAACATACATACATACAGATGAACCTGATATAAAGCGTGTGAAAATAGGACGAATGCTGGATTATACTCTGAAGGTAAAAATCTAATTTACCACTACCCGTTCAGTTAATAAATATTTGTCTTTTCAACCAAAGTACTTGCATTCCTGAAATAATCAAACTCGCAGCTCCATATACCGAAACAAATCACGAGACAACATGACATTGCTCAGGACATTGATCACTCCCAAGACCATCAACTCGAAATATGAGCTTTGAACCAGCTGTTGGGACAAAGTAATTGGTCTGGAACCAAATCAAACATTAATGATACCGTGAAAATATACAGGAGAATCTGGCGAAAAACTATTTTTAGGGTTTGAAGGCCGTTGATTTTTGGAATTTCTTCCCGACGTTTCGCTGGCGCGAGTAGCTAGCTTCTTCAGAGGTTTATACATCCCAAGTTATCTCCGCTGCGTGAAGCGTATTTCTGTGGACTCAGGTAGTTTAGTTTGCTAATACCTGTTCCTGGATCGAGTAAATTGTCATTTACATTCGTGGAACATCCACAATCGACTTGTCCGTTTGGCCTTAGTCTGCAGCTTCTCTCATGCTCCTTCAACCTTGTTCACATCTTTTTATTATTCCTTTCCACAAGTGCACGGTATGCGATATATCTCTCTTGCTGATTTTGTCTTTAGTCGACCTGAGGCTTTGTTGTATCTTCTTGGTGGGGGCGCAAGCCTCAACCATTTCTTTCCCAACACCAAACCGATATTTTAACACCTCGACACCTGTTTCGATCAGCAAGTGATCATATTGAAGAGGAAGATCTCCTTGGAGATGATCACTTGGTGATCGAAACACGTGTCGAGGTGTTAAAATAACGGTTTGGTGTTGGGAAAACACTCTAGTGATATAGATTGAACTTGTACACAATGAAGTTGTATTACGAAGATCTCCGGATAGTACAACAGAGCTTGTTATGTTCAATATAGATATGAAGTTAGGTCTAGAAGAATATGAGAATCATTCAACAAAAAACCTCTTCGAAATAATTCAAATGAATTCTGTACTTTGATTCCTAGGATCGAAGTAAGTTTCAGAAATAGTATTAAAAAGTTATCCAAGTTTGAATTGAAAGGGATATATTGTTAGAAGAATATAGTTCTTGGGTAAGTTCACCACGTTTTTTGTATAAAGATGGAGAATTAGGAAGCCAAAACATTTCCTAAGCAAGATATTCTTCATTCATTGTTATTGTTAATACCACTAAGAGCTAACAGACTCGTTCTTCAAACGATTCCAATCGGAATGAATGCAGGTTCCTCCATTTAAACTTCACAAAGTGAAGGGGTTGTTGAGCTGATACATATTTACCATCGAATATTCCCCACGATGCTTCTCCATTCTGAAAATAGATCCCTCTCAATTCGGAACATATTATCAATTTCCATTCATTTATTCACCACCAAGGATCTGAAAGTTTCAAGAATGTTATTGTTTCCCTTCGCATCCCTATACTTTCCCCCATTCCTGCCGAAACGATCTGCATCCTGTTGATTCAGATTCGAACATTCTTTCGGATTTCATTATCAAAAGTCCTGCACTGTCTGAGGCGAAAGAATGTAATATTATCCGAATAAGATTCCTCTATTTTCAATATAAGGGACTTCTGCTTTTCGAAGGGTATTGGATTAAAATTGGGGAGGCGACCGTAACATGTTTTAACAGTAGAAAAAAAAGTTACTTTGGTGGCAGATGTGAAATGAATAGTGAGGCGGAAATTTTGAACATGATTTTTTATTACCGTTGTAATAAATTATAGACTGAATCGTTCTTTATTCCTTACCAGACGTCATACTGGCTTGCATATGTGGCAGACATACCTGTAACAAAAACAATTTCTAGAAACTTTGAATCATTTGTAATAGTATGAGATGAAATAAACAACTGTTTTTCAAATAAATTTGTAGTAACATCCAAATATTGAATTCAGATCCTCATAAGCATAAATTTGATCTTAATTAACACAATACATTTTAATCGTGTATTCACTTGAAGGAGATGAGAAATTTTATATTCCATATCTTCAAGATTCATCTGGAGGCAGAGTAAACATGCACAATAAGAAACATGAGAAGGCAAAACATTATGACGGGTATATGCACAGCGGGGTTTTAAGAATTTTACCATTTTATTTTATTGAATACTTTTTCCTAACCAAGTTATTTGAATTTTTAGGAGAAATGAGAATTTGTAAACAAGAAAACCAATTGAAACAATCCAAAATCTAGCTGAAAAAATTATTCTATATCACATGCGAACTTTATTACTACAAACGACTATAATAATGACTTGACAGCAAAAATTGTTAATAGATATAATTGTTACTGTAACTGTCAATGTGCCCCTCAGAGTTCAAAGTTTTTATCCACAAGGCATCAATGCCACTAACTTAACAAGATATTTGGTAAGAAATTCAGAATAGATGTTACAAATGGATTCAGTGAATCTGTTTTGTGTCAAAATTCAGAATATTTATCTGTCAAACGATTGGTATTTCTTGAAAAACTATGATAATTGAAGAATCTCGATGATAAGGGAAGTTAAAATGAATATGTCCCAACAGTTCACTTTGCCCATATTTTATCGGTGAAACGTAAATTTCATCGGATTTTTATTACAGTATCCTTGAAAAAATCGTTTGAATACTTTCAAATTGTTTCTCCCATTCTGGATAAAGGCTAAGGAAGAGTATCCAGTTCTTTCGAACATAGCCTTGAAAGAGCTGATGGGGTTTTCTTACAGGATGAGTTTCATATTGAGGCCATCTGGTCCCGTTGTGTTTGTTTTTATTGTGTTCAGTATACTGATAATCTCCTCGTTGGTTATAAGATTAAAATTGAATGGCATTATGTCTGGTAATTTTTGGCTCAGATAATAGTCTAAAAGTTGAGGGTTTGGTTTGTTATTACTGGCAACTGTCGCAAAGTGTTTATTAATCGCATTAGAGTCGGCAAGGTGATCTGGTATCTTTTTTCTAAATTTTTTTCTCGAGTGAATTCCCATGTCATCAAGATCTTTCCACATAGATTTTCGGGTACCTGTTTGAATTCTGAACTGTAAGTAAGCTTTTTTCTCAGTTTTTACAGCGATATTGACGTAATTTCTGAGGTTTTTGTAATTATTCCATCGTATTTTTTGTTCTTTTGTATTTTCTGAGTGCCTTATCTCGTTCACGCATTACCATTCTGATATTTTCTGTCAACCAGGGGGCTGGAGATTCAGTTATTGAAACTGTTCTCAAAGGAGCATGTTTGTTAAATAAAGATATAACGGTTTCATTTAGAATTTGAATTTTGTCATAGACATTTGGTGTTAGGTGTATTACATACAATGATGAGTTAACCAAATCATTATAAAATGCCTCGTGGTTGAAATGCTTGAAGCAACGGTATGTATGATAAAAGGGTTTTTTGGGGACTAATTCCAAATCGATCCTGCATGTTTTAATTGAATGGTCCGAGAGATCTGTACTCTTCACTTCAGTATTTGTGACAGATAAATGATTGGAACATATGATTAGATCTATTAAGGTGTTAGATGTATTTGTAATACGAGTGGGAGTATTTATTATTTGTTTGAGCTCAAAATTATCTAGGAGCGATTGGAGTTTTTCTACTGAACTGTTCGTTGGATTCATAAAATCAATGTTGAAGTCTCCAGCAAGAATCAAATTATCATATAACGATGTCAGATTAATAAGACATTCTTCTAAAATTTCGATAAATTCACGAACAGGATATGATGGGGGGCGGTAAATTGCTCCAATACAGACCTTCTCTTTTTTATTAGTGACAGATAACCAAAGTTGTTCAGTATCGTTCACTGGCATTTCTTGGATGATATGAAAATTACAATCACATCTGATATATATTACAATACCGCCACCACGGGTATCTCTATCTTTCCTAACGATGTTAAAATTTCCTAAGCTTATTACATTGTCATCAATATTTGTGTCTAACCAAGATTCCGTTAAAATAATGATGTCGTATTTCGAATAATCGACAGAATTTTTAAATCTTATAAATTTTGAAGCTAATGATCTTATATTCAAGTTCAAAATTTTTAGTGCCATTGTAATATTAGAAAGTTGAAATATAGTTAATAATAATAATAATATGTAATTATTAGAACAGCATAGAAATTTTGTAATGAATTACACATAACTGCTGACCATTGTGTTTTAATCTTTTCTATATTGTTCTTATTGGGACATATTCTTGATAAATGGCACACCACCGTAAAATTTTATGAAGACGTTTTCCCCTTGAGAGTTCCTCAGGTCTGCTTCAGCATTTTTAATTTTAAAATAGTTTCTTTGATGGACAGTTTGATCAAGTGTTATATTTATTCCAGCAAATTTTTGTTTCAAAATGGATCTACATCTCACTATACCTAAAGAGTCGTTTTTGTTTTTGAAATAAACATTCACTGGTTGAACTTTGTCATCAGAAGATTTACCTAGCTTTTCTATTTTGAGATCGTTGGTGACGATGTTTTTATTGGCAGTCTGGATGATTTTAGAAACCTCTGTTTTTAAATTTTCGTCATCATTGATTTGGAGGTTGTAGATAACTACGTTGCAAGCCCTTCTTTCACGTTCATTGATTTCGGTTATTATATTTTGTATGCAGACACATTCGGGTAGTATAGGTTGTTTCTCCTTCAGTTGATTCACTTCTTCTTTGAGATCAGAAATTGTAGATTTGAGTTCTTCTACTAGCTTGACGAGTGGTGTCAATAGATTTTCACAACGGGAGCATGAGAATCTCAAACTTCTCTTTTCCTGACTTTTTAGGAGATTTATCTCTAGTTTGGACAAATTTGTGCAATCGTAATGAAAAATGTCTTCGCAGTTGTCACATTTTATTTGTTTGTTGGAATGTACCTCTTTTTTGCAAGAAAAACAGTTCGACGGCATTGATATCTCTCTTAGTTTTTATATTCAGATAAAGATTTGTGGTTCCAATTTGAGCCTTATATTATATACGAATAGATAAATAGGATTATTATCTTAGGTTCCCTTGAGATCATATAAATTTTGTACTCACTGTTCCCTAGGGATAGTTGGAACAATTAAATGTTATCACTTTTAATTTTTCTTATGATAGTTAACCACTTAAAATTGCTTTCATTTGGAGCCGATGTACACTGTGTCGATGAGATTGAATTGCAGATAATTAAATTAGGTGTAAACTAGGTAACTCATATCTCTAGTCGTCAGTCGTCTTGAAATATTGGTAACATATATATTAAGATATAGACTAAGATATTGATAGTTTACCGTTTTTTGATTGTACGGTGTCCTATGAGCGTGAAATTTTAGAGACGAAGTGAAAGGGACGTATAGTTTCGAGTATTGAAAGAATACTTCTGAAGATTGTGAAGATTTCACTATAAAATGAAGTACAAAATCGAAATGAGTCTTGACGACATCATGAAATCAACCGAAAATCCTCGAAGAGGTGGCCGAACTCGTGGTAGTGGAGGAGTAGATAATCAACGCCGAGGAAATTTTAGAAACTCCGGTCGATCTGGTTCGTTAGGAAGTGCTCCAAAAGGCCGAAGGGGTGTTTCTTGAAAAAACACTCTGGTGAATAAAATTAAAACCTTGATTAATGAATTTGTTCGCGATGGATACGGACCCCGTAAAGTGGCAGCGGCTAGAGCAGCTGTTCAAGCTACGATGGAGCCAACGAAGCTTGTGATTTCTAATTTAGACTTTGGGCTATCTGACTCTGATATTCAGGAACTTTTCGCTGAGTTTGGGCCCCTCAAAACAGCTGCTGTTCATTATGACAGATCAGGCAGACCACTGGGAACCCTGAATGGACGGTCTATGAACATTCAACTAAGTATGCCAGAAGTCATCATCTCCATGAGAAGACCTGTAGGTGAAAGGGAGTTTCACTATAGAAGTCCAAGAAGAGAGAAATTCTGCCCAAGTAGAGGTGCGCAAAACGCGAGAAATCAGAGGAAGCCGCCTACAGCTGAAGACCTACAGAGCTAGATGCCTACTCTTCAAAAAGGATCCCGAATTGAGCATTGATTTCATTTTATGAATTTTATTTTTCATTAAACAACATACCCTCATTTATGACTTGTTACTTGTGGATTTTATGACTGAATGACGTGATAGGTGGTTCCCACGAAATGAAAAACGACAAAACTGCTATCTAGCGTACAGAACATACACTACCGCTTGTGACATTTTTCCAGCTAAATTTAGCGAGTTTTCTTAATCGTCAAAACCTGGTGTTTTTGAGTTGTGTCGTTTTTCTTCCGGACGAACGAACCATGAAAATGAAATCAGTTAATAAATTACCATCGAAATTTCACCATATTATTACTTTTTAATATTATTTTTTCCCTCTGAACCGTTCTACTGAAAAGGTTTTATACCAAGCCGTAGAAAAGTCACATATTTCCAAAAAAAAAAATAAAAATCCCGAGTTTAAAGTATGAATTTCAATACTTTTGTGAAACTCTGATTTCAATCTGTAATTTAGACTATATATACTCGAAATTTAATAAAATTTTAATTTTTACTTCTTTAGTGCCTTCGTAGATACACAATACCCACTGTAGTACAGGTAAATGTTCAAAATTTGTTTTCTCAATTGCGTATATCCGGATATGACCTTCATATTCGAGTGGGTGGCGGTAAATTGGGCGCTAAATAATCAGGGTCTTATTAAAACTGGTCGTCAGATTTTTGAGAGGGCAATAAACCTTTGAATTGGTTTTTGAGTTCCTAATGTTGAATGCATCATATTATAAGTAACTTGGCTTGAAATCAAATTTCATTTTTTGTTAATTTGTTCTATTTTTATTTGTATTTAACTGCACTACTATTTCATTTCAGGTTTTTTCTGAGCTTAACGTAATTGGTTCTTTCAGTAACTCATCTTCAAGTTTTCTTTTCATTAGTTCTTTAAGATATTTCAAATCATTTAATATATCCGTCATTTTGTAGTAGGTGAAGTTATTGACTTGATTTTCCAGGGTCATCTAGGGCCATTTCGAAAATGTCATCTGTCAATTTCAGTTCAAATTAGGTATTTATGCATTAATTTCATGAACGACAACCCTCAGAAACTTGTGCGAGCTGTGGACTAACGAGGTATTACCTTTCAACGTATGATTCCTAACACAGGTCTGACGATAGCAAGTGAAGAAAGTTGAAGAAAGTAGGGATCATCTTGGAAAGTATGTGGCAATACACAACAAGTAAATACAAGAGCACAATAAGGAAATATGAAGAAAAGAGAATTGAAACTTTTTGTTTTTTAACACTGTTATTTGTAACTAACGTTACTACAGTTTCGTCCTATAAGGACATTTACAAACTTATACATTAAACTGTTTAGTTTACTTTAATTTTTAGTGTTTAGTTTAACTGTTTAGTTTAGTTTAGTTCAATGTTTAGTTTAACTGTTTAGTTTAATGTTAAATATATAAGTTTGAAAATGTCATTATAGGACGAAACGGCAGTAATGTTAGTTACAACTGAAAGTGATAAAAAACATAGAAAGTTTCAATTATCTTTTCTTCGATATGATTTCCTACCACGTAGTAACGGCTACATACATCAATTTATTGAGGAAAAAAATCTGATGAATTGAAACAACCTTCTTCCATTTTGAAATCAGGGAATCCGAAGGTATCAAAAAATTGTATCAACTTTTCGACAAGACAACCCTACAAAACGTATCGACAAAGCTATACCACCTCTGTGTAAACTGTCAGCATAATCAATTTGCTGTTGATATGTTTTCTTGCTCTACATTCTGTATTTACGGCACTCCATTATCCTGTCACCTCTTGCGGCGTTATAACATATCGGCGACATAATAATGTAGAATGTTCTTCGGTAATAGCATGTCTGAGGGATTATCTTTGATTTCATTCTAAACATTCAAGTTCCGTAAACCACTTTATGGAATGATAATCCCTCGATAACACCATTAGCCTCTCAAAAGATGAAGCATTATCGTGTAATGAAAGTCTATTTAACTACTTGTCTGTCAAGGACTGTATGGAAAATTATTCATAAAAGCAGCCGGGTGGATCGACGTGGGTGCTTTGTTCACTCAGTCAATCGGCTGATATGCGAGTCGATGGTCAAGTCCCAGCCTGAATGCTCGATTTTCACTTGTTATCGTCCAACCCGTGTTAGGAATCACACGTCAAAAAGTAAGATCTCGTTTCGACTTCTAAGGGTTGTCGTTCGTAGGGGTACGATAGCTGGTTACTGGAATGGTACTAACTTATGATTATAAAGTGTTGATGAAATATCAAGAGAGTCAACATAAAATCACTGTCAATCAGGACCAACCAGGAATAAGAGAGTATGTTGTGAAACTGTTATGGAAAATTGCAGAACATGGTTCATATTTCGTGTCAATAGGCCTTTTCATCATAAGACGAGCGCAAGCGTAGCCGTCATATTGAAATAGCGGTAATTCAAAACATTCGGGCTGGGCAAGGAATATTATCTCCATAAAAAAATAAATTATTGGAAAAAATCATAGATGGTGCTTCACATGTTTATAATTCAGTTGAGTCTCATAATTGTGAACAATTGAAAAGGTGGTTAAAACGTCATGGGCGTCCGCAAAAAGGAAAAAAAGTGAGCTGATTGAGAGGTTACGTAAGAGCATTCGTTTACTATCTGAAAACATATTGAAAAAATAGTAATTACAGTTTTATTCTTAAAATTAATGTCAATTTATTCGATGTAATTGAAAACATATTTCAATTAACAAGAGTATTACTCATGGAATTGATAAATAAATCAAGCCATTAATATTTTGAGGCTGTACATATGACATTGATAATTAGAAAAATTTGTAAATACTGAATTGAATATGTTTAGTAATTTTTATTAGAGGAAAATATTCAATACAACATAATATATATGAAATTTATGGAATTTACAGTCAAAAATGCAATAAGGAATAATGTACGTATGTTGAAATTCCTGATAGATTGAAGGATCAGGGTTTTGTTCAGTTGGACCACTTTCTTCAAAGAAATGTAGTGAGCAAATATAAGTATCCTTGGTAACATCATCAATAGATTTAAAGCCTTGGTCACTCCTATCACATTTTTTCACCCATAATTCACATTTTGCACATGCTCTAATATGTAATTTGCTTGATGATTTGATTATTTTTTTGGCGATATTCAAGAAAAGTCTTTGGAAAATTTATAAAATAGTATATGTTGGTTTTGATTGATTTGTATCGTGTATCACTTTTACATACTTCATAACAACAACGTTTTCTTGTTCCTTTTCGTACAGATAACATCATTATAACGGAGTATAAACATTTTTTTCGGATAATTTTGACTTACTACTTTATTTTTTTTCACTTTTTTTACAAATAATAAACTTCAATTTATATTTCAATTTTTAAAACATGAGTTGCGTGCTATTCAATATGCTTGTTTACAAAAAACAGTACGAAAAAGATGACTGATACTGACGAATGCGCACAAAATATTTTGTGATACAAGGCCTATTTAAGAACGTACAGCCCTCAATATTTTGACCCCTAGAGAGAATTAATGGTCCAAGGCTAATTTCCAATCAAATTGAATCAACTCTTCAGCTGGAGCAGACGCAACTCCTAAAATTTCAACTGAAAACGGGCATTTTGAAGGCCGTTCAGCAACCTCTTCAGAAGGACTTGCTTGAAAGCGATTCGAGAGAAACCTGGTGAAAACTGTAAACAAGTTTAGTTATTGAAAAAGTGTTTTTGTGATACTGATTTAATGAACGTAAATGGAAGAAACTGAAGTCGTCTACCATAACGATAACTGTTTCAAATAATTTTACTCGTAATATCCAACATGATCCGATAAGAATTATTCTCAAAAAAATATTATTTACCGGAACTACTTGTATAGAAGTCACAAATGAACAGTTAGTTGAAGTGTTCAAAAATAAATGAAGAAAGTTGAATTCAATTCACATACGGTGGATAAAAAGCCCAGGTGAAGCATTTTTGAGTTTTTTTGTTGAATTATTCTTTATTCATCATTCCAGAAACCATTTTTGATTTGTAAAATAAGATTATTATAAAATCAGTTTTGCGAGTTACAGGTTGTGCGTTTATTGAATTTTTTTCAACCAAATTTAACTGAAATTATTATTATTCATGGGGAATTTTGAAGGTGCGCAAGAAGAGCGACAAAAATGTTCAGACGTCACTTCTCATTGTGGCACGCCAAGAAGGAAAGTTTCCCGGAACAGTAAGAAAAGCACTGAAACTGTATAAATTTCACTCCTATGAGATGAAAATTCTTCAAAAGCTTCATGACAACGATTTCGACAAAAGAAATCAATTTTGTGAATAAATGATGGATTTTATGAATGGAATCCAAAATATTCTGCTCAATATTTACTTTACTGATGAATGCTGAAATTTTGGGACGCAGTGTCCAGATAAAGTGATCATTTGGGATCGTATTCTTGGGAATACTATTATTGGATCTTCATTCATTGCATAAAATCTAACCCATAAACTATACTCAAATCTGCTTGGATGATGAACTCCTCACTAACAACAAGTTACATTATTTTGCAAAATAATCTTGTTTATTTTCAACAAAATGGAGTTCCACAACCCTATACTCAACCAGTCAGACAATGGCTGAATGATACATTTTTCTTTTGGAGCTACCATATACCTTCTCTACCGTCAACCTAAACCTCGACGATAGAAACGTCAACGATCAAGAATGAATTGAGCACTTTGCAGACGTCCACCAAACTTTTTACGACTTCGTTTCGGTCCTTATAAATATCGAGACTTTTATCACAAGCACAAACCATGATCGACCACTTCGAGCAGTGGTGCAACAAGTGGCGTCTCAAAATGAATTCCACCATAACCCAAACCATACTATTAAGACATCCTCATACCACTACCGGCCCTGAATCAAACCCTGATGAATTGAAACTCATACTCTCAGGAGAAAACCTCATAGTCCAAGACTCGGTATCCTACTTATGGGGGCCACCTTCACGAGGACCCTCAACTGGGAATTCGCCCGGAGGGAAATTCTGGACAGAGTCCGGAAAAGAGCAACCTACTAAAAGCCTTGAGAGGCAAGCTCAGGGGATGCGACAGTAAAACTCTCCTACACACTTACAAAACCTTCATCAGACCAGTCCTAGACTACAAAGCCATGATATACTGTACGCTTTCCCCGATACTATTCCATCGAATCCTAACAACCAAGAGAAGAATCCTACGCATCATTCCCAACCTCCCTTACCGTTATCCATCTCAAACCTTCTACAACCTAGTAAATACTACACTAATCAACCTACGATTTCAGGAACTTGAAGGACGATATGTGACTAGAACGATGAGCAGCAATAACGCCGATGCCATCAACATGCTGACCACAATTTGGACTCCCCGTGGAGGACCCAGAAGGATACCTAGGAAGAAGCTCCCATTTTCCCCAGCAAGACTCCTGGGAGCAATGAAAGATCCGTCGGAGCAGATCCAAGATATCCTAGAGGTACCCACTGGGAATTAGATAGCGGACAGGTTGGTCTGGAAGGAGCTGAAATCGGGCGACATCCACCCATGGCCTAACAACCTAGACCCATCTTTTTCTGACCACTGCAACGAACTCGGACCACTCCAATGGAAAAACGGAAAACAAGAGGAACACATGCCAACACAAGACAACACAACATAAGACATCACAACATAAGACTACACACACACAATATCCTAACCCAGAAAAGGCATAAGCCTATAGCAGGGCCTCCTCAAAACACACTTACACAAAGATTATGTAATTCAACCAAAATTTTGAATAAACAGTTTTGACTTGACTTGACTCGGGAGCGAGACGTGAAGTTCCCCCTTTGAAAGGACGCTTACGGTGCATTTTGCGTAGCGCTTTCTATTTTTTCATACTGATTCTTGCACCATCTATCAATATTTGTGTATTGTACATTGTACACTGATCACGTCGAGAGCTTTCAACAAAAGCGAATCGGTGACAACACCAGGTTTTCTATGTATCTCGCTCCGGCTTTTTTCAGTTCTGCCTTCGGACTATATCAATCAACGTCGAGAGTGTAAAACCATGTGATGCTCTTCCTAAAGCCGTTTGATAGCGATATCACGAAATATCTCATCTCTTACAAGTGCTCTTTCCTTGTCCCTCTCAACAGCCAAACAAGCAGCGTCCATGTCAAAAGCTTTTGACATATCCCGCCTGTCGACGGAACACATGTTCATTGTTTCAACGCTACCCCCGTCGAAGGGTGTGCTAAGTAATTAGGGCTCTCGGGCCGCTCTAGCAATTAATGGGGTTGCAGTTTTTTCGCGAGATGTGGGACCAACTTGTCGTAATTATCCGAAAAGATGTGACGTTGCTCGCCGTTTTTCGGAATGAATACGGCTCATTAGGGAATTTCCAGCAACGGCGAAATACTGCAACCGTATAAAAATTGTATCTTGCAGCATTTAGAAAATAATTGAGGGCATGATCAATTTGAAAGAATAGAGTAGAGTAGCGTTTTATTTGACCATGTGACATACAACATTTATGGCAGGTCATATAGTGCATGAGAAAATATAACAAATATGAACTGTTGGTAAAATTAAGACCTATAAATGACACATTGAAATCATTATTTGAAATGATTATTGGTATTTTTCTCGGGATTCTTCAGAAACAGCCTGGATTTTGATGATTTTTGTTCAAATTCATAAAAAAAAATTAATTTATTATTCTTATTTTTCAAACAATATGTATAGGTTCAATAATTTGGGTGAATTTACATTTTCCTCTGGAAAAATTTATGTATTCATCTATTTTTATTTTGCCCCCTTCGAAGTAGTCTCCATCAGATATAATACACTCGTGCCAACATTGAGCAAAACCTTGAAATTTGATCGAACTTGACGTGCTTTTTTTGGTCTTGGCTGTCCTGGGCTCATCCATTGGGACGATTGGAACCAGTTATGACAATTCCTGAGCAATGCTCAGGCGACTGCTTTTTTGGTCAAATTCAGATATTTTGAAACGAACTCTACTGCCACACGCTTCATATCCAAAATTTCCGAAAAAATTGCATGGCATGAGCCAAACAATATGTCCACATTCTCAGCACACTTCTCTAATCGTGATTCGTCGATTCTCCTTAACAATTTTCTTCGCTTTCGCAACATTTTCATCGGTTATTGATTTATCTAGGCATCTAGGGCGAGCGTCGTCATTCACATTTTCTCGACCTTCTGTGGAAATCTAATATCACTTGTAAACATTTTTTTGACTCAAAGTTTAATCACCGCATTTTCACAATATGCCACTGTAAACATTTCAAGTGTTTTTGAGTACTTTATTCCATTTTTTATACAAAATTTTATCCATTTTGATCTATTTTTTTCGACAGCAGAAAATCGCAATAAACCAAATATGCTGAAATATACTGAAGCTGTGAACCCCCAAAGTTTGAACATTCACCTACTTTGGATCTTTTGAGAACCCCACTTATTTCATCATTTCTGTTATGTAAATTGATACGAAGAATCTTTTCGATTTTTTCGAAAGAAGCATCGCAAAATGGATTTTTAATATGAAAATACATAGTGCTTGAATGAAATGAATGTTTGATTGAAGGTGGTTGACAATATTTCGCTGAAATACAATTATATTAGGCAAAAAAAACTGAAATTACAATGAAATAAAACACAAGAAACAATCAAAAAATCAAAAAATTCAAATATCATAACGCGATATGAAAATTGAAAATAATTAACAAGAATTGGAAATCAAATGAGTGCTTTCACCTATCCCCTCTTTCCTCACTCTGCTTCATCGGTTTTAGGGGGAACTGACCGTTTGACGGGAGTTGGTCGTGTTTCGCTTGATTGAAGTTTTCCATATGTTGCGTATCTTAACGCTATCTTAGCAAAATACGTTGTTGGGCAACATATATGCGGCTTCTTTGACTTTTCTCCTGAACCAGTGTTCCTCCTTGTGGATGATTTCAGATTGAGACCACTTGATGTTATGTTGGTGAGTCCAGACATGCTCTGCTATTACCGATTTGCTGATTTCTCCTCGCTGTGTGTGTTTCTTGTACCCGGAAATGCGAAGTTTCAATGGCCTCTTAGTTTCACCACTCGCAGGGTATCCGGTAAATGCAATTATTGGAATCGTTTGGTGGCCTAGTTTTCGTGAGGCTGCTACGGATAGTGTTCCCAGATCAGAAACAGGTTCTGATGTTATACTTGGACCAAATTCTTTTTATCCTTTTCGACAATCCTCTGATGTGGGGAAGTACAATTACTGGTTATGGTAGCTTCTTTTCCTTGTGAGGCTCTTGCTGTCTTCTAGCCAAAGTCTCTTTCATCATCACTTTGGAGTAACCACTCCATTGAAGGTCGTTTTTAATTATGACTAGTTGTCGATTGATGGTGGTTGAATTCCTGGTTCAGACACTGTACCGTGTGAGTGGGTTTTCGGTATACAGATATTTTCCATTTAGTGTCGGTCCACTTCACCAATAAGTCTGAGAATGGGAATTCGTTGTGAATTTTCTTCTCCATTGTGAAAGTGATGGAAGGACTCACGTTGTTGATGTGCTCCAGGAAGGTGTCTAGTTCTGCTTTTCCATGGTTAAATACTATGAAGGTGTCGTCAACGTATTTCAATCACACTCGAAGCTTCTTATGTGGTTCACCAATGGCCGTAGTTTCAAACCACTCCATATATATGTTGGCTAAAACCGGTGAAAGTGACAATCCCATTGGCAGTCCTTCATCTTGCGTAAAGAATTCGTCCTTCAGTTGGAAGTAGCAGTTTCGTACACATCATCCTAGTAATTCCATGATTACTTATATCGGTAAGTTTGTTCCATCTTCCAGGTCCCCATCTTCAAATAGCTTCCTGTGTATGATTTGAAATGCTTCGTCGACAGGAACGTTGGTGTAGAAGCTTTCCACGTCGAAACTGATCAGTCGACTCTGCTCTTTGACTTCGATTGCTCCTATTAGATCGACATAATACCTTGGGTTCTTCACAGAAGATGATGTTTTTTTCTTGCAGTGGCTTCATCTATGGGTGTTAAAAATCTGGACAAGTTTTGAGTACTTGTGATATACTGTTTGGAACCTTTGGTGTAGTAATGAATATTACTGGAGTTTTTTCCCAACACCAAATCGTTATTTTTACACCTCGAAACGTGTTTCGATCACCAAGTGATCATCTTCAAGAGGAAGATAAAACTAAGATAACTAATAAAAATAAGTTTTGAGTAGCTGAATTTCTGAGGCTAATGATCGGTCTGAGCGGAACATCCTTCTTTTGAATTTTGGGTAGTCCGTACAAGTGAGGGGGCTCACTATGATGCGGTGTTAGCGATGATCTTTTTCCGAAAAATAAACTTATTGTTTTTTCGAAGTCTGGTATAACTTCCTTCCAAATGATGAAGTAGGGTCCCTCACGATCTTCATGTATTTTTCTTTCTGAAGCACCTCTTCAATCTTTTGTTTCTCTTCAAAAGATTTCTGATTTTGAATTATTAAAAAAAACAGCAAGATAGCAGCTGTTTCCAAGGATTTCTACGGATTGCCTGAATAATGTATTCATTTATACCACTAATTACATTATGATTATTTCAATGAACTTGAATTATTTGATCAATGTTTGTCCAACCTTCAACTCGACTATGAACATGATACGTTTCTCCGCAATCATATATCCTGACGACTCAAAAATGGTAATTGATCAAAACGAAAAAGAAAGTTGATTTTAAAGAGATATTTTTTGAAGATTAAAATAACAAGAATGTAGAGCTAAACCGTATTACTGCTACACCAAAACAAAACCAAAAAATGAAATATGTTAACTCATCAGAAGAATTTGATAACAACAACATACCATGAAAGATTGAAAAATACACTAAGTTTCTTGATGAGAAATCTCCAAGTTAGAGCGGGAAGAAATGTAGATTTTGAATTGTCAATATAAGGAACTTTTGAGTTGATGCCTTCAAGAAATCAGTTTTTTTTTCGATATTATTATTCAATATTCGATATCAAAATCACGAATAATGTACTTTCTGAGTTGTACATTATTGAATAACATTGTTTGTCAGGATGAAATAGCGAATTTTCAAGTGGGCAACTGAAAAAAAAAACAATAAGTAGGTGTACGGATAGGTTGGCATACTAATACAAATTCATTAGTAGTCATATTTCCAGGATGCATGTGCAGTCAAGATATTTGTTTCCATAATTCTCTAATACAGTCAAGCTCCACTTGAGTTTTCATGAATTTCTAAAAAATGCTGATACAAATAAAAGTGGGTTGTATATTCACGCCATTGTGAAAGTTTGACTATTCTTTCTACTCTCACAAATTTTAATGGCACAACACAAAAGAAATGCTTCAAAGGAAAAATATTTTCCGTGGAATAAATACATGGCTATCAGCTCAATATAGTTTGAATCACTTGAAAGAAAGAGGGTTGTAGAAGGAATATCTAATTGCTGACACTGTTATGAAAAACCAATATGTTTTATATGAATGTAAGGTTGTTCAATTTCAATAGAAGGACAAATTGGTGAAAGAAAAAAGATGAAACACAGAAAATGAAAGAAAAGAGAAAAATCAATGATCTTAAGTTATCATTTCTAAGAATTGATAAAAAGTTAAATATTGAATGAAGAAACTAACTACGGTAAAGTTTAAATGAATATCCAATCATTTCATTTTATGACAGTCTATCGGGAACTGCGAACCAAAGGCTCTTGTGTTATCTGCTACAAGTGGAAAATAAGCGAAAATGTCTATATGAAGAATTCTGAACCTGTTTTTCATTTCTTTCAAGACAAATCAAAAGTCAATGAATGGAAATACAATGATTTTACTCCAATCGATCGGAGAATGAAAAATGAGAAGAAGTTATGATTTTCACAATGTTGATATTCTCCACTTTGTTTTTCTCATGTAACTTTCATAGTGTTGGATTTATTGACAACTTTCAGAACCTTATTCAATTATTCAACTTTCTACACTATGTCATGGCCTAGTTCTACATGATATTCAAAGTTTCATGGCTTTGAACAATTTGTTTTGTCAACATTTTTCTGCCCAAAAATTCGACTAGGAGATTATATCTTTGTAAGAAGAAACAAAATAATAAAATGAAGCTCATTCTGACACTCAGCTACTTTAATGAATAAAATAGTGTTTGAAAGAGGGAGCATAATATAAAGAAAAATAAATCATGATGAAAGTGTTAGAATTAAGCTCATTCGTTTGTAAAAAAGGCTATTTGACGAGTTTTTCGTCTGCTGAAACAGATGTGGCTGATAATATATCTCATGAGGGTCTTCCTTATAAAAGACCATCAAGCAATTATTGCAGCCACTCTTGCGTATCAAGATCATCTGAAATATGCTCGATGGCCCTAATAAAGACAGAGGACACGAATTGGTCGTTATGATACCCCCATAGCCGGTCGCTTTGAGTGATGAAATACACCAGGCTACATAAATTTAGCCAAACAATAGATTACGTTCAAGACATTTATAAGATCACCGGAGCATATTACACTATACTTTCGTCTAGGAGTTGACATTCCCCCGTAATTTATTACGTTTTGGTCCCATTCCTTGGCTGAAACTAACTGACAGCAAAGCTTCTACGAGGCGAAGCATGAGATATTGCTGTGATTAATTCGGTTTCGCGAGTGATGTCATTAATTTTTCGAGTTCTCTATAATTACGATGTTGAGACGAACTCCGAATGGAACATCAGGAGTAAAGCAATTTTCGTCGATCTTTTTGTTTACTTCACTTTATGATACAGCAGATGAGACACATGAGGAAGAAGTGAAAATATTTCACGAGGAATCATAGAGGAGGCTTAATATCACAAGAAAAAAAATTTGGGAAATTTGAATAACATAATATTATAATTATTATATTATAATAAAACGACGATAAAAATAAAAACATCAATAAAAATTAATTGGCGCTCCGGGGCGATTTCATTGATTCCAGTGGCGCATTTGCTTTTTCAGCTGCAGGAAAACCCGAAAAAACCTGCAGCACCTGAAACAGTTAATAGAATGAGCTATCAATTGAACTGGTACCTCATATACCCACATATACAATTTCTCGAATACTTTTACCAGGGATTCATAGTGGCACCAACCCTCTTTTTATTATATAACGACTTGTCTCGTCATTTCCTATGGATTCCAGGACATCTGAATGTGAATCTAGAGTTGATTTCAAATTGGGGTGGAAGTAACCAGCTTCAATTCTATGCCACAAAAACCCACGCATCGGTTTTCTTCAGGAAGTTAAATGTGTCCAAACCAGATATACAGGGCTATTCAAATTCGTTTCTGTATATGGGGATCTCGTAAACGATAAGAGATAGAGTGTCAATAAATTGATGGATGTAGCCATTACAACGTGGTAGGAGATCATGATGAAAAAAGGAATGAAAATTTCTATGTTTTTTACCACTTTAATTTGTAACTAACGTTACTGCAGTTTCGTCATATATGGACATTCTCAAACTTGAACAATAAACTAACAATGAATCATTACATTCGCTAATATATACCATTGAGGTACTTGATTGAGTACCTGAATTTACAGTTCACAATGCGCATGTGCCAATTTAAAAACCGGAGAGTAAATTGAATCGATTTGGTCATTTAACAGGCTGCACCCGCAATGTTTATGCTTGTGAATTTCCAAGGATTCTGAATAATTGAGTTTGCAACCCTTCCTTGCATAGTGCAGAATTTCCGCATCGCTTAGATTCGGAAACTTGTGGTTGCATGCCAAAGAATGATTTGAAAACGTAGAATCATTTTTTCCTAGTCTGAAGGACCTTTCATGTTCAGCATACCGTTTTTGGAAATTTCGTCCGCATTGTCCCACATAAACACTATTACACTCCAGACACTTAAGCTTATTTTTCCAACTTGTCGAAAATGCTTGTAGAAAATGATTAGAGCAATGGAAAACATATGAATAGGTACCTAAAAATGAAAAAAAAACTCTCGAAAAACTTTATGATACATAGGGAGACGTGAAAGTTGCTATTATGTTTTCATTCAACTCAGTCAACCAATTTCCAGGGAATAATTCAAAAGGAAATAATTCACACAATTATAATCGAATATAACTGAAAAATCCTGAAATATAAAATTGAATTTAATTTCTCAGTATGAAGTGAACGTCTACGATCCAAAAACTACAACAAAAATTACAGGTCCGTATTTAAAAATATGAAGATGGGGGTGGCCAGGTCGGATGACACCCTGTATAAAAGATTCATGAATATATTCTGGGAGCCCACATCAAGTGCCAATAGCAAAATGTGGACAGATTTTCAATGTGTCTGCGAATGAAGGCAAAAAAATAATTTGGGATTTTTTTTATTTTTCCTGTATATCTCCAGAACCAAAAGAGCTATATTCGATTTCTTTACTTCATTGAATAGGTCTCTAAAATAAACAACTTTTCCACAATTTAACCGACACTCTATCTCTTGTCGTTTACAAGATCCCCATGTACATCAACGAATTTGAATAGCCCTGTATTAAAGTCAGAACAGACAATTGCGCTTTCTGCTTCGATGAGTTTGTTGGAGGTTGAGATGGACACCAATACCAGCGACAATCATGTCGCTGGAATTGCAATAGCGGCTTCCAGAAAGGATTGGCAGTCGACAACAGAAATCGTAGAATTGGTGAACATCAAGTGGGCAAATAATTCATATTCATTGAACTTGTAATCATCAATACGAAAGAAAAACAATAAAAAATACCAGTGGACTCAAATTCATCCACTACATTGCAATTAGCGCATTTCAAATGCTTAGACGCCTATGTACTGAATAGTGATATCATTACAGAGACCACCCAGATATTGTTGCAGACTCTTTCTGAATTGATAAATGTAATATCCACAAGTGGTATTTTTCCTGATGCATTTAAGCTTTCAAAAGTTATTCCTTTGTTTAAATACGGAGACATTCCTCTTGTTAACAATTATCGTCCCATTCCAATAATATCCGTTTTCAGAAAATTAATTGAGAAGATTATTAAACAACGTATTTACACATATTTTGTAAAATATAAATTATTCAACTAATGTCGGTTCGGTTTTCGTACGTACCGCTCTACAGCAGAGACAGTTCTCAATGTGGTGAGTAAAGTAGTCGACAATCCCGAGCAAGGTAACCACACAGCTATTACCATCTGCGACGTCTCTAAGGCGTTCGACTGCGTCTCTCACGACATATTATTGGAAAAACTATATCACCATTGCGTCAGGGGAGTATCTCTATCCCTCATAAAATCATATTTGTCTAATAGATATCAAGCAGTCAGTAGCAATAATTGCATTTCGAATTTAAAACTCGTTAAACATGGTGTTTCCCAAGGATCAGTATTGGGACCACTTCTATTCATAATTTACGTGAATGACATTAGTAACTTCATGCATCCATATAAGTCTGTTTTGTTTGCCGATGACATTACGTTTATTTACTCTGACAAATATTCTATTGAACTATCTAGAATATCAAAGGAAGTCGATGAGAAGGCAGCAAGTTGGTTCGTGACAAATCGACTCAAAGTGAATACAGACAAAACGCAACAGTTATAGTTTTCAGTAAGCTTTGCCGCTACATCAAGTGCGAACAGTGTTAAATTACTTGGGTTAGTTGTCGATAGTACTCTCACTTGGACCTGTCATATTGACGAATTGAGTAAAAAATCAGAACTCTTTTTTTATTGCGTCATTTGAGAAATATAACTAGTTTTGATACACATAAAATAACATATTTCTACCTCTTCCATTCTCAGATATGGGGCTCTCAGAGAATCACGAATTCTGGTTATAGGAATCATTGTCTACCTCTGTTTTTGAAATTGAGACTAATGCCGTGACTCACATTATTTTTGTACAACGTTCTCATAGAAATTCTTAAAAAATCAACTTCATTAATCAAGCAATCAGACCTTCACGACTATGATACCAGACATTGCAACAAATTTCGGACAAACCACTATCGTTTCAGTTAATCACAAAAGAACACACTGGATTTCAACCTCTACAACTATCTTCCGGATAGTTTCAAAATTCTTAGTATGCCCAGATTCAAAAAAACAATAAAAATTTTCTTTTGAGTTTTTGGTTCTACTCTGTCGAAGAATACGTGAATCATTTTAAATGTTTATAATGTCAACATACATACTCAATTTTGTTCTTATATTTTTATATTTGTGTTTCTTGTTTGTTTTTATAATATTTTTACTGTTAACAAATTAGTTTCATGCTATTTTTTGACTTGCTACAAATATTTTATTATGTAACGTGGTGAAATAAATCATCTTATCCTATCTTATTGTCATCTCGGTTAGACGATTATGCCGACCGTAAAATTGGCGAAGCGCGCGGTACGTTGTCCGGAGAGAACACCCATTTTGATGAAACAATTTTAGTATTTGCACGTATTGTTGAATGCTACATCCTATCATGGTGATTTGGCAAAACAGACTGAATAAGTGACAAGTAATTTGACAGACGGATGTAGCTACAAGTTGGCCGTTATCAATTGTCAAAGTTCGAAAGTCACTGTTGAAAGACCCTGTAGTATTCTGAAGTCATTATAATCTCTATCATCTTCTTTTGAAACCCCCTTCATGAATCACATCTAATGTAACAAAGTACACGTATGGGTTCAAGAAACTTTAATTGTGCCCTCTCCGGAACAGATTATTGTGCCCTTTGTGTACCGATTGCTTTGATAGCATAATTGCCCGCTTAGGATGGTTCTAATTCGTCCTCAAATAACTCTGCTGCATGCTGTGTTCCAACACGATAAGAAGCTTTGCCGATACTTCGAAAATGGATCGATGCAAGCCTGCTGAGAGGTAAACGGCAATAAACACAATAATAACGATTTGCACGACTCAACGGTAGATTTGTTTTGCAGTATTATCTTTCGCTCCACCAACTCTGTTTCGAATAATAGGAAAATATGTTGTGAGAATTTTTGTTCCACTTCATATGCGTGATGGCCGGAAATGAGCCGGAACCTCAATTCCTGCCCTATTCTCAAACGTATACAATTCTGAACTTGCTACAACTTTTTGATTGAGCTTTGTTGAATTCTCAGAAGATAGAAAGACAAACTTCAAGAAAACATCAAGAAACATCAACTTCTCCACAGAAAACTGTTGTTCAAAGAATCACTTCAGATTATTCCGTTGAATGTTCAAAATGTTTATCAATTGATAAAAATTTATAGTTTTTGTTACAATACGACTCCCAGTATATCGGAACTATACACCTTTCCAACTAGTTTTTGGAAAAAGACCTGAAATGATGAAGGCACTGACTGACAAAATAGACCTAGTATATAATCCTGACGCCTATCATTCAGAGCTCGAACATCGTTTACGAATTTCTCACCAAAGGGCTAGAGATTTTTCAATTGGGGGAAAGAAGAAACGTAAAATTAGATATGATCAAAATTCAAAATCCCTTAATTCAAATTTTGTAGATTTGGTTACGATAACAAACGAAAATAGAACAAAGTTTGATCATTGGTATAAAGGCCCATACTCAATCGTTAGTTGTGACAATGCAAACTGTAAACTAAAAAACCTTGAAGACAATAAAAATACGACAGTGCATAAAAACAGAGTGCAGTTATATGTATAGTGAAAGAAAAACATTAATGGTGCGTGGTTCAGACTACTAAATTATTGTAGACGTATCTGTAATTTAAGTTTAAGTATTACTAATTAAGTAGGGGTAATAAAATATTTTTGGGTAGTATCTATTTTTGGGGATTTGATAGTTTTAGAAAAAGGGGATTACCTACTCAAAAACAAAGAAAAACGAGTTTTTCATTTTGTTTATACTCTGCCTGCCTAACAGATCTGGTTGTAAAATTTTTTATCTGTGATTTCAAAAGGGTCGGCAATACACGTCTACTATTTTCTTTCGTATTCGTAAGAATGAATGATCTTCATTTTCGGCCGAAATGAAGTGCATTCTTCCAAAAGGGGGAGATGTAGTGCCCATTAGATAAGTGTACTTATTCTTTTAAATATTTATTCATATACATTATATTTCATTCATGTACATTGATCATTTTTACTTATAACTAGGTCAACCATATTTTGCTAATATTGCAAATATATTTATGTATAATATGTAAACTATATTGCCATTCAACAAATTGTTAATTGAAAATCTGGATTAGAACAGAAAGGACAATAGACTAAAGTGAAAACTCCATCGGTTTTTATTTTCATGCCCTACATTATGAAATAACCTTTACATATCCCATTATCCTGAGGTGGGTTAAAGGGCACGATATGAGTAAAGGTAATCGCATTGCCGACTCTTTTGCCAAGGAATCGGCTGGGTTAAGAATTTTAGGACCCAGTGGCTCCCACGGCCTGATGACTTGGAGAATTGAGAAGAGAACTAGCCAAATGTCACACCCATGCTCAATTGCTCAATCCATAAAGAGATGGGATGGAATCAAACGATGAAAACCTGCCAGGATCACCTTGGACGACCCTGGGAAGCTGGCACCGAAGAAATATCTGGCGATCACTTGGGTATGAAGCATGTGGCAGCGAAGTGCGTTCCAAAATTGCTGAATTTTGACCAAAAAACGTCGCATTGGCATCGCTCAAGAATTGTTGAATGACATCCATAGCGATCCAAATTTGCTACAAAGGGTCATATCTGGTGACGAATCATTTGCTCACTGTTTTCCGTGATTAGGTACCGTGGCGTAGTGTATCAAAAGTTCTTACCACATTATCGTACAGTCGATTAGTAGTATTATATTCAAGGTTTGCCCCCGCTTGACAAAAGCAATACGAAGAAAACGTCCGTCATTGCCTCAGCCACCATATTCATCAGATTTGGTCTCCTGCGACTTTTTTCTGTTCCCTAAATTGGAGATACCCATGAAAAGATGGTGTTTTGTGACGATTGAGGAGATGAAAGCCGAATCGCTGAGAGAGCTCAAGAACAAACCAAAAAGTGCATCTGAGAACAGCTTCAAGGATTGCAAATAACACTGTCACAAGTATAATATATCTGAAAGGAAATACTTTGGAGGGAACAGAATAGAAATTGAAAACTCATATCAATTTCTCAACAGACAGCGTACATATCTACCAAATTATATAATTGACATACTGAAATAGTTTTTAACCGATGTTGTGTTTCAGCAAGATTAAATACCTCTTCATTACTAAAGACTGATTAGAAAGTCCTATAGAGTAGCCCTCTAGGTCACCTGATTTGACTCCAATTTTTTGTATGGATGCTTTCTGAAGGAAATATTCCAAAAATATTCCATAAAGTGAAGACTGATAATAATTGTACTGTAGCAGCAGCTGCTACATTGTAAATTTCGCATGTCACATGTTTAAACTCTCTAATCGCTGCTGCTTTCCATAGTTCATTGCGATAATTGTGAACAAACTGTGAACATACTGCATTTATTAAATCCATATCTGCTAAGACTTTCATATTCACAATATTATTATTATTAAGCATTACAGAAACATCCTACAGGCGCTCTGAGAGTGAAATAAGCGATACACATTGGATTTGAAGCGCTGGAGATGAAATCCATTTTGAAAAACGTTCTCAAGAAATTCATTCCACATAAATGCAGTTCTACAAATGAAAGAATTCTTGAACACTTCGAGGTGTACTCAGTTGAACCTCAAAACGTAAAACAACCACAGTTCGTCGCGTCTGATCTGATCTTTATAAAGCATCAAACGTTGCTGAGGTGTGTACAGTTTTCTGGTTCGGAACAGTGTTCCAAGCTTTAGAGAAGCAGCCTTCACAATTCCAGCGACATGATTGTGCCAAGGCATATTGGTGTTCATTTCAGTCTTAACAAATTTATCAAAGCAGAAAGCGGAATTTTCTGTCCAAACATTATTATATACAGTTCGGATACATTTAACTTTCTGGATAAAACCGATGCTTGGGGTTTTCTGGCATTGAATTGAACCTAGTTACTTTCACTCCAATTCGAAATCTCATTAAGTTATTCAACCTCCTGCTGCCGGTGAAGATGTGCCTCCGTAGCCGATGTCTTGTTATCCAAATGGAATGACGAGACAAGTGTATAATATATTGGATTCTTGTTTTTTTCCAATAAGTCGTTCACGTTAGTACGTACTCCCCGGACTAGGCCGGAAAAATGCTACTTTCTCAAAGAAGTAGTGTGGTCGAAAAAAGCTATTGTAATCATCATATCTCCTCAGAAACTCTATTCAAGCCAAAGCTAAGTGCAATTGATCCGTACCCAACACCAATCACACAAGTCGAAGATCAGAGGTTATTATGTGGGTGCCCCAATAGTTGCGGCGAGTGGTTCGGGCGCTCCGCTGGTCTACTGTTTATGGTTATTCGCGGCCGATATGATGCTAATTGTGTCATTCAATGCCTCGGTTTGCGGTTGTATATGATTATGTGAACTAATGCGGTTACGCCTTTTGTTAAATGATCCGTGAAGCGGTCCTTGCGAAGGAGCAATAAAAGAATAACCGAAATTGGTGGCGTAAGTGATGATGTCTGGCTGCTTGGAGACTATGTGGTGCAGCAAAAGAAGTGAAATATTCATGGGCCTATGAATTTACTGCAAATGAACTATCGGAAAAATTAGCATTTATACATATTATGAACTATATGTCTGTAAAAAAATACTGAGAGCTCGTTTTTTGAAGGATGAAATACAAGCACCACAGGATATTCCTTAAGGGGCTCTCAGAGCGATGTCTGTGCAAAAGTAGCGATTCACATTGGATATGATTCGCTGGAGACTAAATCCATTTGGAAAAACGTTCTCAGGAAGTTTATTCCACATAAACGCAGTTCTCCAAATGAAAGAGTTCTTGAACAGTGAAGTTCAAGGTGTACTAAGTTTAACCTCAAAACAATGAGCAGCCACAGTCCGTCGCATATTTATGATATGTACTGCTCTCGGTGGAATCAAATGTGCCAAGTCACATGAACACTTGTAACGAAGTTACTATTTTCCCCAGTAGTACGTCAGGTAGAATCAGCATTTTATTTTGTGTTTATATTATTGCTCCGTTATTTATTTGACCCCGACTAAATGAATACCTTCCTCGATCAAATTGCCACTCTATCGCGATAGAAATTCCAGGTCGCCAATGCGAATTGCCACTCTATAGTGACAGGAAACTGTATTATGCCGGGTCGCCAATGAGATTCGAAACTCATACGTTATTTGTCAATACACCGTACCACCGATGGAGGGCACAACTCTCCCATCACCGGACACCATTGTAGAACTTTATTTCAAATAATCTTGAGAGCACCTATCAGGGGAGTGTACGTTCAAAGATATCATTTCCGTTGCGTTCTTGGTGCTCATACTTGTTTCTGAGTGTCCGAAAACAAAGCTTTGAATTACGGCAGTATGGAGGAACTGCTTTGTAGCCTGGCAGGGAAGGAGAAGGGCGAAATTATTGGCTTTATAAGCCAATTAATTTCAGCCCTTGGCCTGTCCCAGTCAGACCTGCTTGGCAGAGCTTCGCCAGGCCCTGGGGACGACTGTGTCCCCCGTTAAAGGATGAATAACTTTTTCATCCATCCCACCCCAGCCAGGTAGGGGTATCCCGTGAAGGGCGGCACTGATGTCTAAGGACTTCATGCCGTCATCCATCAGTTATGTACCCATTGGCCCATCTCAAGGCCAATGATCAGCCGAAAGGGTAGGGGAGCTGGTCTCCAAATCCTGAATGAACTGAAGATGATCGTCTGTATCAGGGGAGTCCACCCTTAGATACTTCCCTCGAAGATGGAAGCATGCCGTAGTTGTCATGATTCCGAAACAGGGCCAGAACCCAGAATCATCGTCCGATTAGTCTGCTTTGCTCAACGGCTAAGCTGGCTGAACGTGTTGTGCTGCAAAGGCTAACCGAAGAAGTTGAAGATTGGAATGTTCTGCCTGATGAACAATTCGGCTTCAGGAGGGGACACTCCACCGAGCTATAGGCCTTGAGACTGGTCGAAAACTCCACCTCAGAGCTTAACAATAGAAAGACAGTCCATCTTGTCCTCCTAGATATTTCGAAAGCCTTCGACCGAGTATGGCACGAAGGCTTATGCTCGATTTCGACCTGCCTCGGGGCCTGATCCGGTGAATTAGGTCTTTTCTGAAGGGCAGAACTTTTCAGGTCCGAGTTGAAGGAACCCTGTCTCCTGTCAGGGAAATCCAAGCTAGAGTGCCTCAAGGAGCTGTGCTGTCTCCATTACTGTACAGCCTTTACGTGAGCGACCTTTCGAGGTTCGATCACGTGAAAGTTTCCCTATACGCCGATGATACGGGTCTCCTCGCTTCTTCTATGGGTCGATGTTTGGCGGTCGTCTACATGCAACGCGTATTGGACGACCTCGAACGCTGGTACCTGGAGTGGAAGATTCGGGTGAACCCAGGAAAAACTCAAAACAAAACAAGAGTCACGATTTCAGACAGGGAGATAGAATGACAAACGCGAGTAAAATCTGTTTTTCTGTTAATCTGCTGTCGCCCCCATACGAACGACAACTCTCAGAAGTTGAGAAACTTATGCGAGCTAAGGACTAACGAGGTCTTACCTTTCAACGTGTAATTCCTAACATGGTTGCAGAATCATCCCAGCTTCAACCAGATAAATTCTATAGAGAAAAATATCTGGTCAAGGCAGGAATCGAACCCACGACCTTCCGATCGTGAGATGGGCGCACTACCACCGCGGCCGATTTCACAACACAATACCTAGGTATTTGGGTAGACCGCCGACTCACCTGGGTAAATCACATCAACTCTATTAAGAACAGAGTACAAATGGAGAAAGCTAAACTCTATTCTCTGATCAATCGAAACTCTAAGCTCAGTCTTAGAAATAAGATTTTATTATACAACACGATGTTCAAGTCTGTCATTATGTATGCCTCAGGCGCTTTGGGACAAACCGCTCCGTCAAACCTCTCCACTTTGGAAATGTTGCAAAATTAACTTCTCAGAATGCTGGTGAAGGCTCCATGGTTCGTGCGGAATGAAGCCATCGGCAGAGATTTGAAGCTGTTACCTAGTCCATTCAGTCGAGGAATCAGAGAGTTTTTGAGTCAGCGGAAACTCATGATAACCCAATAGTCAGGTAAGCTGTAGATTACACTATAGACGACTTGACTCGATTCAGAAGGCCCCGTCGCTCGGTTGACTGAAGGCCCCACGACGTCTGTCAAAATGAACAGTTTGTTCATCAAATACCCCAGTCAGGAAGGGGTACACAAGGCCAGAGCGGCATAGATGTCATTGACCTTTATGTCGCCACCAAAATACCCTACGTCATGAACCACTCGTCCTCCTAACGAAAGACAGTTGAAAGGGTAAGGGATAAGTTTCCAACCTGATTAAGATGAAGATGACTATCGACCAGGGGAGTCCAGGAGTTCAGTTGACTTTCAGTCACAGTTTCAGTTCCAGCTCTGCTCGAGTCTGAGCCTCGATAAATAAAGGCAAACCGGTAGACAAAAAAAGTAGGTGGATAAAAATTAGTATTTCACAGTTTGTTTGATATTTCGACAAATAACTGACTGTTTTGTTTTAAAGGCCGTGTGAAAACACCCTTGATACCGAGTGGTCAATTGTATTGATATTGTTGATTCTTTTATTTTGAAGAAGTCCGTGTGGTGAACACCCTTCATATTGATAAACTTATTTTATTTTACATGGACCGTGTGATGAACACCCCACATTCCGATTAATCATAATACCGGGTGTACTATTATATTATTGTTATAATTTGTCGAGAGCCGTGAGCCAAACACCCCTCAAGTTGATACCACCGTATTTTGCTAATTATTTGTTTTGAACCCACAATCACGAATGCTCATTTAAGAGCTTTGAATGAGCTTAGCACCTGTGCTTACCGTTTGCCGTAGTCTCCTAACCGTCTGTCGATGGTTCGCATGATGAATGCGTAACCTTTGTCCGCCTTCTTCCGCTTGTGAAAATAGTGGTAGATTGATTTTTCTTGACACCGTTTGATTAATTTGTTTCATTTTACTCCTAACTAAAAGCAGCAGGTACCCAGGATTCGAACCCAGGACGGCAATTAAAGCCTGATGTACTGGCTACAGTTGATTTAGTCAATACCATAGAGACCCCTGGTGTATTACCTTCTTCACTGACGCTGCTCGGAGCACGTGATGCACACCACGCCGAAAGTTGGCGCCCGAGGCAACCCGTAACCTGAACTCGGCGTCAAAGTGACCCGTAACGCGTAAGGAGCGTTACACACTTCCGGTGAAAGTATCTAAAGAAGAGAGACAAACCTTTCTCCGATGTTTCAAGCTATCAATGTTGCACGTGACGTTCGCGTCTCCAATCTGGCGAATGGCTTTTTTGTGGATGTAATCCAGCAACTTCGGGGTATGGGGGCAGAGCTCCATACATGAGAACAATACTCCAAAGAAGATATAAAGTTTTCTGGTACACGACTTTTGATACATCCCTCGTCGCAGTCGGCAGATTTGAAAATAGGCAATACTAACGATTCACACAGAATTAGTTTCATGTCCGTCGTTAAAAAATGCCTGGCTGCGTATAATATTTCCAGAGATAGATAAGATCTCTGAACAAGTTCATTTATGTGTTTTACGAATTTAAAATCACAGTCGATCTCCACACCAAAGTATTTTGTGTGTTCTATAAAAACTAATTGTTCACTATCAATAGTAATTTTGATGATTTGAGAATTGTTTTTTCGATCAAATAACATTTTGTTAGATTCACTACAATTAATCTGAAGACAATGTTTTGATGTTTTTGTAAGAAGTTGTTAACATCTTCATTAATGAAATTACAGGCCATTACCATATGCCCTGGATGAAAAGTGTAATAAATCTGTGTATCGTCGCTATATTGCAGTGAGCAGTACAATTTTCAAGAGATTTCAGAATTGTTGAGGTATATAAAGAAAATAGAAGTGGTCCTAATATATAGCCTCGTGGAACACCAAAATCAAGATTTGAATTTGATGACATTGTCAGTAAACACCTTTTGTGTCTGTCCAAGTAAATATCTGTTGAAATCTGTTATTTGAGGTAGATTTTAACAGATATTTACTTGGACGGAAACAAATAACTTAATTGCTGCTACTGATAAGCCTAAATAGTGCAGAATAGTCAGTTAATAATTGGTAGTGTCAAATGCACGGCTGAAATGCAAGAGTACCAACAGTGTACACATACCACGATTCCTTGATCTGATTATGTCATCGACATAATCAGAAGTTAACAGTTTATTATCGATATGAGCATTGAGTTGCACTTCAATTGCCCTCACTAAAATTCTTGAAAGGTTTGGGAGTACCCTTACATCGTGGAAATCTTTATATTCAGCTGGTTCAGACCTTTTAAGCTTAGGCAGTACCCGCACCACAGCAAACTTCCAACTATCAGGAAAACACCATTCACCAAACAAAAATATATAAGTTATATATTCAATGAAATAAGATGCATGCGGTTTGAATACAGTTATATATGCAAGTGTAAACAATTATATATTCAAGTGATTACGTGGTCATTACAAAGAAGCATTCAAAGATTCAAAGATAGCATACCCAAGGTTTCTTTTGTGCTTTTGCTGTTGTTTGTAGTGTTTCCAGGTGGCCAGATAGACTTGCTTTTGTATTGCATGTACGTATATTTTACCCACTTTAGTCTATTTCTCTGAGAATAAAAGTAATAAATCATTTTCAAGTTACTGTTCCATTGGCGTACATAAATAAGTCGGTTGAAAAGTGAAAAATGTAGACCTCTCGTGAGAGGTTCCGAAATTCATCAGCTTTTGAGTTTCTCACAACCGTAATCACAAAAATAGTAATGGGAAGATATCCCATTACTATTTCCCATTATATCGGTATTGCTTGTTTATGACATCAGTTTTTGCTTGAGTTTTTTTAAAATCAAGGCGTCAAAGCCTATTCTTTGAGTTACCCCTGTAACGTAGTCAGTGTATAATAATATTCAATAACTTCCGACAACATTCTCGATTTTTCTTCCAGAGGTCTTTCGACCTCCGTTATTGAGAGACATGACGGGGTCTGTCGGCCATAACTGGTATTTATATAAATCCTTTGGATGCTTTCGCAAATAAAAGCGGTTGACCAACAAACATTATGACCAAAGTAAATCCCGCTGTAAGATCACAATATTTAACTTCAGATAACGGGCATTTTCCTCGAATAACGTCCGTTCCTGTTTCGAATGACCAGTCTGTTGTTGGTGTTCAGAGAAGATGTATTTGAGTAGCAGACTTTGTTGGAAGCAGGAACTGGTCGAGTGAAGAAGGCGATTTAATATAGATTTGAAAATAATTTTCATAAAAAAATATGGTTTATCGACGAATACAGCAATAGGTCAATTTTTAATTTTTTATTACTACTTTTCAAACAAAACCTACCTACATTCTAGTAATAAACTCATCATGAAATTTTCCTAATGATAATAATAATAATATCCAACCCCGTCTGTTGATGTGGTTGTTTTGATTATTTAAGTCCTGTAGCCACGAATCTTGGCTTATTGTGTCTGCTCAGAGCCATTGCTTCTCGAACCCAATGATCTCATACCCCACGGTATGGGGAGATGTCATAGGGAAAAAATGTATAATTCAGAATTATAGAATAATCATAATATAACATAATTGATTGTGTGTAATTAGAAAAACGAATATAGTTGAGCCTAATCTTGTTTACTATTCAAGAAACACTTTATTGTGAGAGTTTTACAAAAATGCTGCACATGTTTCGCTATACAATTAATGTTAAAAATGTGTTCCTGAGTTAAAGAATGACTCAATGAACGTTAAATAAGAAATGAAATTTTATAAACTCATCTATATATCGGTTAATGAGTTAATGTATTGAAAAAATATTCCGTTAGGAGTTACTTGATTCTAAAAATTTGGTCATTCAGTAAAGTCCCATTGTAAATTCCTGGATAAGGTCTATTTCAGATTTTGATTTACTGTTTTTGAAATGAAAAATGTCATTTATCTTCACGTAATATATGTATTTTTACTAATGTTAGTGTATATAAGGATATATCTCCCTTTGAATATGAATGTTGTATTTTTATTATAACTTTTATTTCCTCAAAATTAGAGTACAAAGTATCGAAATTTTAACGTATAGCTCTTTAGAATAAATTTCGAGATCGACTGCAAAATTGCCTGTCTGCCATGTGCTCGATCAGATAAATTTAGAGTTAAATGTACATTGTTTGACATGGTGAGTAAGCAAAATAAACTACATTTCTGATATTGAATATCTTACTTCCGGATGTGATCAACACAGGAGAGAGGGTGTGAACACTTGGTATTTTCTTTTTTTTTTGGTTGATTTTGTATTGAGTATATCATAAAATTTTTTAGAATAATTCATAACATATTTTTTTTGTTTCAATATTGTATTTCTTCATTTTTGAAATCTGTTTTAGGTCAATTGGTAAGGCATTGAATAACTTATTTTACTATGTCTATATTTTATATTATATTGTGATTTTTGACTTTCCGATTGTAATTCTTACAGTCACACACAAACTGAAAACAGTTAATGTGACTTCCTAGTTTATTAACTCAACTTATTTTACTATGTCTATATTTTATATTATATTGTGATGTTTGACTTTCCGATTGTAATTCTTACAGTCACACACAAACTGAAAACAGTTAACGTGACTTCCTAGTTTATTAACTCAACTTATTTTACTATGTCTATATTTTATATTATATTGTGATTTTTGACTTTCCGATTGTAATTCTCACAGTCACACACAAACTGAAAACAGTTTATGTGACTTTGTCGTTTATTAACTTAACTTATTTTTACTATGACTATATTTGATGTTTTATATCGTACCTGAAGTTAATGAATAATAATAATAAAAATAATGACGTTATAAAAGTTTTTTTAAGAAACCTCGCACAACCTACTCGAACAGTGAATTCATTCCAAACGTTTTCTAGCAGAGCAGGTGTTATGTTCTATATTGTTTGCATGATTTGACTTTTCGTGACGGATTTTTGTTCGTCTACTACGATATAGTCGAAATTTTGAAACATGCCCGTTCTCAAACTGAAAAATCTTAGTGGATACTTACTTCATTCAATCGTCATAACTGGACCGATTCCTTCGTGACCTGACTATTTAGGTATGGGTCATTTGAGTACTTTCACTTATTGAGCTATCCTTTTTCCACTTCACTGGTTTCGTGGGAGATGACCGTTTGGCGGGAGTTGGCCATTTTTCGCTTGATTATGGGTTTCCATGTGTTGTGAATCCCTACGCTAGCTTGACTGAATACATTGCTGGATAACATGTATGCGGCTTCCTTGAATTTCCTCCTAAACTAATGTTTCTCTTTGAGTATGATCTCAGCTTGGGACCATTCGGTTTTATGTTGATAGGTCTAGACATGCTCTGCTATTCCTGATTTGCTGGATTCCCCTCGCTGTGTGTGTTTCTTGTGCTTGACAATGCGAACATTCAATGGCCTCTTAGTTTCACCGATATAGGATTATCCGCACTCACAGGGTATCTAGTAAATACAATTTTTGCAATCGCAGTTCTCGTTTGGTGGCCTGGTTTTCGTGAGGCTGCTACGGATAGTGTTTCCGGATCTGAAACAGGTTCTGATGTCGTACTTGGATCCAATTCTTCGTATCTTTTCCGATAATCCTCTGATGTAGGGAAGTGCAAGCACTGGTTGTGACGGCTTTTCTTCTTTTCGGGGCTCCTGCTGTCTTTTAGCCAAAGTATGTTCCACCATCGCTTTGGAGTAGCCATTTCATTGAAGATCATTTTTGATGATGTCTAGTTTCTTCTCAAGACCTTTCTTCGTATTACAAAGTCCGAAAGCACAGTGCATTGGCAGTCCCTCATCTTGTGTAAAGAATTCGTCCTCCAGTTGGAAATACTAGTTTCGTACACAACATCCTAGTGATTTCATAATTACTTCTATAGGTAAACTCATCCTATCTTTCAGGTCCTCGTCCTCGGATAGCTTCCTCTGTATGATCTGGAGTGCTTCTTCGACCGGAACGTTGGTATAAAGGCTTTCCACGTCGAAACTGATCAGTTGATCTTCATGTGTGACTTCAATTGCCCCTAGTAATTCGACAAAATGCCTTGAATTCTTCACAAAAGACGATGTTTTTCCTTGTAATGGTTGTATTATGCTGAGTAAAAATCTAGACAAGTTTTGTGTAGCCGAATCTCTGGAACTGATGATCGATCTGTGCGAAACGTCCTTTTTAATTTTGTTTTATTTATTTTTGGTTCAATTTGTTCAATTTTACTTGTATTTCATTTCACCATTATTTCATTTTAGGTTTTTGCTTGATATAATTATTTTTGCAACTATTCATTTTTATTCTTCTTCTCTAATATTTAATTCTTTTTTTTTAGCTATTTCAGGGATTTCAAATCATTTTATATAATATCAGACAATGGAAGCCCGAGCTAATGAAATTCAGACAAATATTACTCACTCACACTTGACTCATTTTTACGAAAAAAACATATTTTTTGCATTAGAAACACTGATTTATCGACATGATACAATCATTGAATTTTGAGTTGATATCCATTTATAATGTAAACCTCATCTGAGTATACTTTGGTGAGGTGATTTTGACACCATTCCCAATAATTATTTTTTTCTATGACATGAATTTTCTAAGTAATACCTTTCCTTATATTCATACCTGGACTATCCTTAAAAAAGTGATAGTATACTTCTATTTACGATCATTATTGAGTTATTACAATTTTTTACCACGATTAAATGACAAAGCACATTCAGATTTTGATTTCTACCCTTGTATTTTGTGAATATCAAGTATCTTCAGAATATCTGATTTTTATAGAATTGTTTAGATTTGTTTTCACAGTCGACCAGATCACGTACTATTTATTTTATTGGTTTTCTGGCGCCCAACTTATATCCCTGTGAAAGAAAATATTCAATTGCTGAAGTTTCAGGACACTGAAAAGTTTTTTTTTGAACGAAACCTATAGTGCAAATCGATGAAGAGCTGCCGGACGCATTATGCCTATCTTTCGAGTAAATCTATTATAATTTTTGTATTACATGAAAGATAAGTTCACACGTGGGAAAGCCCCATTTGAAATTCACACACCTATTCGTCAACTATGACCCTGTGACAGCAGTGCGTGAGGTCTCTCTTGTCTGTAGGATTAAATATTCGTCGGAGTTATGAAATTATCCGAAGATATGGCAGATTCTATGGTGGGAATTTAATAAATTTTTGTGGGGAGCCATTAATCAGAGAAAAATTTCCTGCCAGATGGCGGACGTATTGGAATATGCGTAAATGGGACATGGTTTATTTCTCGAAAATGCACGGATGAGTTTTTAATTTATGAGATCTCTGGATGCGGGCGGAATGGAAAGCTTTGAGGATTTCACGGGATGCAATAACGCGGCAAAAATAATTAGTCTAATTTGGTTATGAAAAATGGATTCAATGTGTGCCGCCTCTATTTCTGTCAGATTCAGTCAGTTATAGAATGAAATATTCATATATCTTCGAAAAAATTACATTCACCCAACTATCTAGTTCTCCAACACGATATTTAAGGAGGGGGTAAAACTTTGAACCTTTTTTATTCATCAGTGGTTGAAATGTTATTGTCTGCCTCGAAAAACTCTAGCAGATAGTAATTTACAAAGGCCAATGCAGAGTTTTATATTCATAATCATGGGGGTAGAAAGATTTATTTCCCAAATTCTCACAAATGCTATCAAATTGTATTTCATCGAAACAATCCATCACATTTTGGCAATGAATTAGGAAACTATCATCTCCAAAAATGTTACGAAATAAAGGACTTGACTCCAAATTGATTTTCGATAGACAAATATCTTATATCACTGAAAATGCAGATAAAATGCTTGGTTTCATTATGGGGGCAAGTTATCCTTTTGGTACTCCAATAACAATATGAATGCTAGTTGTGGCCAGAGGCTTCGCACGCGTAGAATTTGGTTTATCACATTAGGTTTTGTGACAGACCATTTTAAACAAATAGCTTAAATTTTTTTTATTAACACAATTACCTATATTCAGTATTCGTTCTACAAAAAAAGGCTGTCAGATACATATGTAGGGCAAAATCACAAGACCACTGCAAACCACTTCTCATCAGTCAGAAAATTCCTACTGTACCTTGTTTATTCTTTTAGAACCCGTTTGCCTAATTCACAAAAAATACTACAACTCAGCAGCAAATAATGACAGACGTTACCACACGAGAAGAAGTCAAAATTTACCCTTGCCAATCCCAAAATAAGCAATTACAAAATTTCCTTTGATATATGAGAGCAAAAAAATATACAACCACTTCCAATGTGCTATATGGCAATAACAAATTTGAAAAAATTCAGAAAATTAGTTAAAAGCCTACTATGACTTACAGAAATATTACGATGATGTATTTCAACTCGTAGTATTTCAGTTGCCTACATATCTGTAATGATTTATTTATTTATTATCTGTAATGGTTTATAAATTGTTTCAGTTATGTGTATTCTTGTATTTACAGTTTTAACCATATAATGATAGTTCACTGTATATAATAATTTTAATATATTTTAAAAACTTCAACATTGTTGACTTCATGAAGTTTCACTAGCTTTGTCAATAAGGATTTCTTGGACAATAAATTATAGGGAATTATTAAGATACATTATTACTGGCTATTTTCCTAAATTGTTGTATTGTGCTAAGTGAATTAAAACTGTTTCTGTTATCTTTTTCTCTCCTATTTGGTTACATATACATATATTCAGTATCTACTTGAAAATGTATATTATTTTATAGTTGAATGTTTTATATGACTAATAAATAATGAGCAGCAAATAATGACATACGTTACCACACGAGAGGAAGTCGAAATTTACCCTTGCCAATTCCAAAATCAGCAATTACAAAATTTCCTTTGATATATGAGAGCAAGAAAATATACAACCACCTTCCAATGTGCTATAGGGCAATAACAAATCTGTTATCTTTTTCTTTCCTATTTTTTTACATATACATATATTCAGTATCTACTGGAAAATGTATATTATTTTATGGTTAATAGTTTTATATGACTTAGTAGCGACAGCTAATATGTGTAATTTTGTTTGTTCGTTTTTTTTATTTGATTATTCAATCAAGCTTTGTCAATAAAATATGAATCTTCAAACAAAAAAGCATATTTTGACTTGACTTGACAAAACTTCAGTAACTGAATTGAACTGGACAATACTTGTTGGAAATCCATATTAAAACCGACTTATACAGTTTATTGTATGATTTTCACTTCAAAGGAATCCGTGTTAGGAATCACAAGTTAAAAGGTAATACCTCGTTAGTCCTCAGCTCGCACAAGTTTCTTAACTTCTGAGAGTTGTCGTTCGTATGGGGGCTACACCTGATTAACGGAAAAACAGATTTCAAACAGATTTTTAAACAAAAACCGCTATACAATATTTTCCTCAAGCGCTTCCTCGGCGATGCATCACATAACTGTTTGAAAATTCAATGGATTGATGGTCTAATTTTGAATGTTAGCTTCATCAAAGACTATGGAATTATTTGGAAAATCTAGTATTCAATTGTTTTATGCTACTCGACGTATAACAGTTACCAAAACATCAATCAAAAATACCTAATTGTTCTCTTCAGTTACGCAGTAAATTTTCGAAGTGAATTTTTCAATTTATTCTTGATTACATTTCAACGGATTCTCTTTTGATTCAGCTTTGTTTAGTTTTCAGATTGTGCAAGGTTGAATACAAAAAAAAACAGCAAGCGCCAAGTAATGTTTCAGTATGAATACTTTGATTTCCGAGTGTTCCACTGAAGAATTTTCATTGATACAAATTGAGGTAATCCACTTTGTAGACCCTCCTAGTCCACTACGAATAGAATATGTAAATTTGCACTGATGAAAGTGAGAAAAATTTATTGATAACTAGGTTCATCGAAACCAGAGCTCATAAACAAAACATACAATTCTGAAGCCAGCTGTATTTAAAAAACAAGCCTAAGTAAATGAAGACGACGTTATTGTCTTCCTTCACAAAGACGTCATTTATGGCATCGACGGAAGACTCAATCCATGAATATCGATGATCGAGGTCATCCAAGGCGATCCATTGAGAAATTGAGGAGATTCGTGCTCTTTCTTTCACTGCAACGCAACTGTGACTAGAGACTAAAAACAAACCGTCGCTAGAACCACTAAGTGCTCTCTCACACGAGGAGCTTTACGTTTGTCGCTCCCAAGAGAGAGAGAAAGGCTCTCACCGCCGAAGTGCAATGAGTCCAATGGAGCTTCCAGACGAAGAGCAGGAGCCTCCACGTCCATGGAGACGATAGCTCCCACGACTCCTGCACCTCGAGCCGGGAAGCTGCATCTCCTCCTCAAAGATGCTAAAGGATGAGTGGAGTGGAGACGGCTCTCCCTGGTTCACACTATTTATCAAGGCAGATTACGATGTGGAGCTGTTAATTAGTGCTCTCTGCTACCGACCCGCTCTTTGAGATGAAAGTCTCGACGTTCATTAAGATTGAAATGAAGTCATAGAAAGTTGGGTGGAAGTCTGCAAGGTGCTCAACGTAGATTTCGCAATTTTATCCATCCCATTCTTGATGTTTCTGTCTTCGAGGTTTATGTCGACAGTTGAGAAGGTATATGGCAACAGCTCGCGTGCTCTGGTTTCATCCAGTTGCTTTGCAGTGAGAGTTAGGTAAATCTCATTCAGTGTTCCATGTGAACTGTTGGTTTCATAGATAGCTTTTTCTTGAGAAGAGATGTCATCGACTTCACAAACTAGATGCTCAATCAGACAAGATTAATTTTGTTAACTAGTTTATAATGATAATTGTCTCAAGTTTTATTTTTTTGAGTATATTGTTGTTTGATTTTGATATTTGAGTATATCTTATATGCTGTTAAACACGTGTTATACCCAACATAATAACGGTTCAATTTATGTCATCTCATATGATCAAAAACCAGTTACCAAAAATAATATGAGAAAATTTCAGTGGGGCAAGCTTAAACACGATGTTGGCCAAACTCCATTATCAAAAACTCTACCCCCCAGAATATCTGAACCCAAACCCACCTTTGCTCCTTCCTACAATTCTGGATGCTATGCCACCTGAAGTTTCTGGAATTTCTTTCGCAACTCTATTGTCCTTGTCTTTTCAATTTCTAATAAAATCAATAATTTACAGTGTTTGTTGTCTTTTTCAATTGATTTGTCATGCATTTGAACCACTGAATATCAATTACCACATTTCTCCTATGTAGGAAATTACAACACTATTTTATTTCTCGCATGCTCCTATTTTCATTTCCTGGAGAATACTAATGAGGATGATGCCGTCAAAATATCAAGAATGTTATCTACACATGGTTTCTTGGTTATTACAACGTATTTACCTGAATTCAATTAGCATATTCATGGTGTGCTGGAAAACTAGTGTTGCCAACTGCAATTAGTGAGAGGGCGAGTGTCCAAGAATCTCGTTGAATTAATCACATACTTAATTAGGTGGCAACAATTACTTGTATGCGGATGAAACAGAATGAAATCATTTTCAAATCACGTATATTTGATTATTTTTCCAATAATGGAATAAAGCGAGATATTTAATTTGAGGGTTTATGAACTGAAACATATAATATTGTAGTTTCTTCTTTTAGTAATGAATGCTAATGATATTATGTCATGAGCCGAAATTTGGTTTGAGGTACTCGAAAAAATTGTTATATATTGTGGCCTGTGCGAAACTGAAAAAAGAAAGAAAGTTCTTCGAAACATTAAAATGGAAATGTATTTCTAGTCCTGAAATCAAAGACAACCTACCTACCATTCCTGGATGTACCAAAATGGAAAAAAAAATCTAGAAAAGAGCATATTAATGTGAACAGTAATTTCTTCCACTTTGTAGTCCTCAGTAAAAAAATATGGTATTACATATTTTTGACGATACAATGGTAGAGGACGTATGAAACTGAAGAAGTATGGTGGATGAACTGCCGAACCTCTGAAAATCATTTCAAAGAGCACATGCCAAAATCGATTTGGTGTTTATATTTACCCATTATATATTTACTTCTTGCTTTGCTGAAACTTCTCAGTGATTCTAACACGAGCCACAGGAGCGTATAAATTAGACTATAGTGGAACTAGAAAATTGATTAGATTCAGCTGGTTTTTACCTTGTTCATCTATAAACGTAACAAGTATCAGATGGAGTAGTAGAAAGCCAAAAACTTTCTTTCCCAAAAAAAAAAAATAGATATACTGCTTTTGATGATCTAGAGAGAATACGTTTTTGGCAAACCGGCAAAGTCATTAAGTTCAGAAGTATTGATTCAAGGTAATCGATATGAATATCTTTGAAAGTAATTTTGTTGGTAACCCGTGAATGATTGATAGTAAATGTTTCTGTGAATGATTAGTCTTTCTGTCTCTCCTTTCAGTGGTTTGAAAAATATTCAAATATGTTGTTAATTTAACAGTGGAATTTTGGGTTGCATTTTTTCTCAACGATTATAAAATATTTAACATATTTCAATTATTGAATCGGAATAACAATAATTCAGGTACTGGATGTTCAACGTATGAATAATAGGATGAATAGAAAACGGGAAGAAATGAATATTAAACTATTGAAGAACTGTACGATCTCAAATTTAGAATAAAGTAACAGTTTTTGAAATGAGTGTTAAATTTTGATTTACTTCTTTTTTTTAATTTGGGTTACGTTTTTCCTCGTGGGTTTATCAGTCATTGACTACACTGAACAATAATCAAACTTAACTTCATTTCATTTTAAATACAACAAACACTTCAACTAAAACTTCAACCATAATTCGAATGTCTATCGCCTTACTAGATCGCCCTGGTATCGCACTGTAACTTTCACTTGACTGTCTCGGTAGCATAATTTTCGCAACATCTGAAACGGCAGCGAACATCGAACATTCGCGCGCTCTTACTACGTCACAATTGGTTCATGGCTACCAGTGGCGGCCGGCGTTATTTTCTTCAGGGCATGATTCACAGTGTATGGTGTTATTCCGGTAGAATAGGTAAGTTGATTTTGGTTTCCATTGTTTCAAAAGGTGAAATTTTGTTGGTTCAAGTCGTACTAGTTTATGGAAAATTTTGAAATACACCCATTTATTTTTGTCCGTTCAATCAAAAGTCAAAACTCATAAAAACCGACTTTCTAGGAATTCACTTTTGGTAATTAAATCTTGTAAATTTCATTTGTTGGCAATATCACGAAAAATTGAACTGAAGAAATGACAATTATGTTGACAAATTTCACAAAGCTCAACCCTAGAAGACCGTACATGTTATATTCAACGAAAGTCATTTTTTGTGGAGGAAAAAATCAGTTTTTTATCGACCTTTTTTTAATGGAGAACTTTATACAAGTGTAGAAGGGCAAACTTTTTAGTTTACCCCGATAAGTTACTGCGTAAAAATCAAAGTATTTTTCACAAAAAAAAATCTTCTATTCATCAGTAACTTGTCGTATTTAACAATTTTGCCTATAAAAAAAATTATTAAGAAATAACACTTATCTTTTACGTTTCGGAGGCCAAAATCTGCCTCCGTCTTCAGAAATGGATAAAAATTCGAATATATACGCAGTTATTTCTTTTTTGAGAGCTTATTTCTTTACTTCTTCGACAGATGTCAAAGAAGTTTTGAAATATGAAATTATGTCAATGTTGTTGATTGACAACTGAAATATTCGATGTAATACAAGGTACTCTCCGATCAGTTTGTTGCCATTTCGCCACTATCCAAAGTTTTCTTCAAGATGGGTAGCCAAGTACGGTCTATTTCTAAGGAGCTATTCGAGATACAGTTCTCTCCAGACATGAGAATATACGCTGATTCTTTTAGCTTACGTCTCTTAGAATGAGGCTCATTGGTAATCTTTCTTGTCTTATTCCATTCCAACCGATGTTCACCGTCTGATTTTAAAATGTGCTCTGATAATTTTGATCCTGTCAATTGTCTATTTTTTATATAATCTCGATGTTCATTCTCACACACTTTCAATGGTCTTGAGGTTTCACCAATGTAACTTTTACCACAAGAACAAGGTATTTTATAAATACAATTTTTTGTTTTTTCTTCAGTGTTGTTGGGTTTTGTATGTGTGAGTATAGATCTCAGTGTATTTTTTGTTTTGAAAGTAGTTCTAACATCATATCTATTTCCAATTCGTCTTATTTTTTCAGATAGTCTTGGAATGTAAGGTATAACTTTAGTTGTAAAAGGTGTCGTTGGATGTTGAGTCGGTAATTTTTGAGTTGGATGTTGTTGAATTTGTGAAGCTGTTTGTATGTTCGTTTGGTTTTTAATTGACTCTTTACATGATATGTTTGTCCATTTCAGCGAATAATTACAACTTGCCAGGTTCATTCCAAATGATTAAGAAGAAGGTAGCATTTCTCATTCCTTTGATGAATTTGACAACATCGAATTCATTTCTAGTTTAGTTTTCATTCAGCTTCATGAAAACGAAACATGTGTTTAATAGCAATTGCTGGTGTGCTGAAAAAAATACGATTTTGACAAAATTAAACGTTTTGTATAAAAAATAAAAAATTAAAGTGGCAAATGGATGAATTTTCGCAATATGCGTTACATATTCCCAAATTTGAGTAGCTTTATATTCTAAAGTAGTTCGGAGCTTGAAACCAGATTCATGATCAAATTGTATGAAAGTACCCGATAAAAACTCTGATTTTCACCACAAAAATAATGTATGTTCAATATTCGACTGAAATACGCCAGGATTAAAAAAAAACTTCAAATGATTAGATGATTTGTTTGCATGCTTGTGTTGTGGCATATGCATACTGGTTCTGGTGTTTGGTTTCATAATGATTTTTCTGTTAGCTTACTTACTAGCTTGTATTCGTAGTAGCCCCCAAACTAAAATTAGGTATTGAAATATGAAATATACCAAATATAATTTAGGAAACTCTGTCAAAAAAATTCGATTCAATGCAATTATTCGATATATTTATATGTTGATTTCCAAAAGGTTATTCAAGTGTGAAATATAGAATATTTCAAATGAACGAAATAAATGAAGTTTATGGAAACTTGATGACGCCTCAGCTAAAAAAAGATTTCATTAATTTTCTCATTGAAATCTTAGTTGAAAAGTTGATTTATTGATATTAAAAAAATAGATCCCTGCGGGTTACTACGAGGCGTACTTCAGATGAACTTTTTTTTACTGCTATAGCAACAAATTGTTTTTGTCCATCAAATGATTATAATTTTATTTTCGAACTCGAGGTTGGGCAAAAAATATCTACCAGAAAATTATTTCTGAAGTAACTTTTTTTACGCGCGATTGATTTGGGGAGTAAGCTGGTGAATACGTGACGAAAACTGTGATCGGGCGAGGCGAACGGAAGTCGAGAGGGAGGTACGACTTATTGAAGATATAAAAAGGAGAAGTAACGTTTCTCATATTACTGTAGAGGCAAGAGAGAGAAAGAGAGAGAGGTGCGAGCACATATTTACGGTCCAGTAAGTTTTGAAGAATCAGGAGAATACTATCATACGTTGCCACTAATTTTAGCAGGAGATTTCGATGTTTATTTCACGTCTGAAGATGGACAACTCTTGGTAAACTTTCTACAAGATAAATTAAAATTACAAATGAACAACAATCGAAATGGGCCTACCACAAGGGATATTTTTCTAATTTTCATTGGAAAATATTTGTATATAATTTCTCATACCATACGTCAATCGTATCGGTCCCAAAATCAATCACAGTGATTACTGATGTATCTGATGATGAAAATAATGAAAATCATAAATAGAAATGAAAAATCTATTCAAAAATGTAAATTTATCAATGGAAACCCATGATGAATTCAATTCGGTTTTCGATATTCCCATGTAGGGTAGACTGGGTACGGTTGTGACAATTTTTATTTGACAGCTAATAATTTCGTTTGGATTAAAGTTAGAAACATGGAAGATATTTTATATTGTAAAGCGTACATTTGGCTAAGTAAAAACATTATGATTTTCTTTCTATGTGACATACATAACACATGGGAACAAGTTATAGAACAAAAGGGAAAATGTCACAACCGACCACATGCCAGGGGCGGTTGTGACAGTGCATGGGGTCGATTGTGACAGGCTTAAATAATACCAAAATGATCACCAATAACTTTTATTATCTGCAATATCGAAGTTATACTTTCATTTACTACTTATTATTACGAATAATCATAGTACAAACTATAATCAGTCTTAAATCAGTCAAAGTCAATAATCAGTACAAACAAAATAGCAATTAGGTAATTCTTATAAATGCTAAGTATCACAAGCAACTTATTTAATAGAAAAATATCTTTCATTCTTAACAACTTAACAGTCACTTCAGAAGTTACCATATAATTATTTTAATCTATATCACATTCAAAGTTTTTTTTAATTAGGAACATTAGTCTTACTTTACTAAGAGATGCATGGAAATGTTTTTATAATATCTTCAATTTTAAATTAGGAACGCAAATTTTTTGTAGTCATCTAATCGGAGTCCTCACAGTTGTGGCAAATATAATGACGACTACCATCTGTACACTCCAAGTGGGACCATAATTTNAAAAAATGTCACAACCGTACCCAAAAAAAATGTCACAACCGTACCCAAAGAACGCTTTCGCAAAATAACAATAACTATGGCAATACTAAATAAAGAATGTTATAAAGTAACCACAGGTATTTAATCACTAAAGTATATATAATAAACATATGAATAACATATTTCGCTATCTGTACATAGATAACAACAATCGTTAAATTAAATAGAATGAAAATACTTACTTTTGACTCCCAAAAAGCAAGGAGGGCCTCTGCTAACGTACACGACGCGCGCCGGCTGACGCAATACTGTGCGACACGTTCTGACATGCAAGATGCAAGGCGCTCGTCTTTCCCCTCCCCGCCCCCGCGTATTCTTTACAGATTCGGTAATATTACGACTGTCACTACCGTACCCTGGCACAACCGTACCCAGTCTACCCTACGCCTTCCTTACTTTGGACCAGACAGAATACTAATTTCTCCATGTACTTATAGACAATGAATCAACTTGGATCATCAAGAACGCTTGTTCGATTGCTTTGTAATTAATAAGTTCTGCTGACCAATAAAGCTACAACCAGAAATTCCAGCATGAAATGGAACCAAAGTTATTATGCAGACTCTCCTCGAACAACCCATCAATTCAGAGTTATCCGTGCTGACGATTTCCCCATTCATTTACTTCGATCATACATTCATCCAATCCGACAACACTCATTTCGTGTATAATTTGTAGTTTGCTGATATTTAATTAATTTCGATCGACATGCAGACCGCTCCAATTTTGGAGATGCATATCGAAGTTCTGAGTGGTGGCTGTTCCAGGAAAATTAGGAAATAATGGCAAAAATGGCATTTGAAGAACTTTGGCGATGTTTTTGTCGGTAATTACAGTTTTTGGACGTCCTAAACTCTTGATGGTAAATGATGGTACAGAGTCCCCATATACAGAATCCAACTCATCTTTGATTTGCGTAATGACAGCTAGATACTCAATTTTGTCCATTTTCATAAAAACACTAACAGCAACTCACTTAAACGACTGTTACATAACAACTGCACGTCCAAAATGGCTGAAACTTTGGTGAGTAACTGCCAACAGATAAACAACGAAATTCACTAGCTTTCATTTACGAGTGCTACTATCTCCATAACATGAAAGTACATCGTTTTTGGTACTTGTTGATAAAAAACAATACTGTTGCATTACAGGAAGAGCTACCAAATCTTACTTTTTCGATAGGAATAAGGTATCATGATACTTCGATTGATATATATTTCAATTCTCTACACCGAACTAAATTATTTTCGCTAATCTAGTCACCTGTTCCTGAGTAATTTACAGTTTTATATCCATCTGAAAACTATGCAAAGAGACGACAAACTATCCTAATTGAAACTGAAATGTTTCCGATAAATATTCTGATGAATAAATATTCAAAGTGTTCCCAATATAACTGAAGTGATTTCTAATGATATGAAATGCTTCTGAGGTAATTTTGTTGCGAGTATTTTTTTATATTCACGAGTTGTGGAATGAACTGCAGTTGTGTATCGTACACTCCAGATGTCATGTTCCTTTTCAAACACATCTAGAGGCTTCATATCCGGTGTTCTGGGTGGGGCTCCTAAGGGACCGCGTCTACCTATTATCAGTTTGGATAAACTCAACCGATTTTTTTTCTAGTAATGTTACGTTTCAGCAAGATGAGTTATCTTTCCATTAAGACTGGTTGGTTTCAAAGTTGTTAGAGGACAATTATCCAAATCGGTAGATACGTGAACGTGGTTCTTTGAAATGGCCCGCTAGGATCATCTGATATGAGTCTCTTAGATTCATCAGGAGCATTCGAAAAGTGTCTGGTAACAGAAAGTGTGCCATAAAACTCAGGCAAAGTGATTTGTGTAACGGAAATAGAGCGTGTGGTGCCAAAATTGAATATACCGAATCTTGAACTGGTGAATAACAATATGAATTCATAACAATAAGAAATTGAAAAGATATATCAATTGAAGTTTATACAGAATAGACTATTGGTGACTCCACCACTTGCAATCATACCTTCGTGGAAGTGGAAAACGAGCGATAATGTATTTTCAACACGTAATATGAATTTTTTTCAAGGACAAAACACAACCACCACAGAAAAATATTTAAGGCGCTCTCATAGCGGTGCCTGTACGAAAGTAGCGATTCGCATTGGATATGAATCGCTGAAGACTAAATCCATTTGTAAAAACATTCTCAGGAAGTTTAATCCACATAAACGCAGTTCTTCGGATGGAAGAGTTCTCAAATAGTGAAGATGTACTGAGATGAACCTCAAAACGATAAGCAGCCACAGTCCGTCGTGTATTTCTCATATGTACCGCTCTTGGTGGAATCAAATGTGCCAAGTCACTTGAACACCTCCCGTGAAAGTATTTATAGAAGAGGGACATCTCCAACCTGTCTTCGATGTTCCAGGCTATCAAGGTTGCACGTGATGTTCGCGTCTCCAATCAGATGGATGGTTCTTTTCTGGATGGAATCCAGCAATTTCAGGGTATGTTTGGGTATGTTCCATACTCCAAAGAAGGTGTGATCTGAGCTTTATGAAGCATCAAAAGTTGCTGTATAATTTTGTGGCTCGGAACAGTGTTCCAAGCTTTTGAGAAGCAGTCTTCGCAGTTCCAGCAACATGATTGTGCCAAGACATATTGGTGTTCATTTGAACACCCCAACAAACTTATCGAAGCAGAAAGCGGAATTGTCTGACCTGACATTATTATATCCGGGTCGAAGACATTTATCTTTCTGGAGAAAACCGATGCCTGGGTTTTTGTGGCATTGAATTGAATCTGGTTACTTTCACCATAATTCGAAATCACTTCTAGATCCCTTTAAGACATGCAACCTCCTGCTGCCGGTGAAGATGTGCCTCTGTAGCCGATCTCCTGGAATCCAAATGAAATGACAAGAAAAGTGTGCTGTCGTCAGCGAAGCAATTTATTGGATTCTTGTTTTTTATCAATAAGTCGTTGATATACAATGAAAAGAGGGTTGGAGACAATATGGATCCCTGGGGAACACCAGCATTGATGGTGAAAGTATTCGAGAGATATCCATCGACGGCCACTTGCAGGGAATGTTCTTCCAGGAAGCTGAAGAGCTGAATTGTTAGTGGAGCCTAAATTTGCAACTCTGTACAGCAGAAATCTGGAAAAAGCGACAATCTGACTAAGAAAAAGTGTTCGGTATGGGTTGTAGGTGAAGCCTGATTATTCAACTGTTTTTGCAAACGGGAAATAATCAGCAACAATCTAAGTACTGAAATCAAACGGAAAACTCACAGTTAATAGTGAATGAAAATAATAGTCTATTTTACGGAATGCAAGATCCTGAATGATAGCTTTGGTGCGGTCCCTGTATTTATAAATGAGAGATGACAAAACATCTTGAGGAATTTCACAAAATTGAGGTGAACTCAACCAGACTCAGTTGCCTATTTCCATTGATAGTTATTTTTGACAATCACAGTAAAGCATGCCTTTTTCCAAGAACCATACCCAAGTATCTGATTTAATGAACATGACATAGAAATATTTGGATTTCTTGGAAACACGTTTAACCAGTTTATTGCCAGCATTTCTAATAAAATATGTATATTTCATTCAACGAGTTTCAATTTATGTGATGGTGATGAATTCTCCCCAGACAAAAGCGCCATCTATGAGATCGAAGTTACTTCTCGAAAATAAAAGATAAACGAAGCTCCTAAATGCGGTTACTTGCAAAGCCAGGGTTTTTCAAATCTGAACAGTTTTGTTTCACCTGTTTATTATTTGTACATATTTTTTGTAACAAAAGACGTTTGATAACAGGGGAGCCTAAAAACGTGGCATCAATGAATCGATCTTTGCCATCGATTTGATCTGTACTAATGACATGAAATGACCCATTACTGACTAGGACATAGATATATTTGACCTTTTTTCTTCATGATGGACAGTGAGTGAGAACATGGAGTTATAGTTAGGGACTTCCACTTGAGGTATACGTTCAATACGTTGCATCTCAAACACAGTAATTAATGAGTTTTGTGGGAAGGGAAACCACACTCATATGATTCTTCACGATTTTTTGTAAAATATATATGTGGAATATATATTTCTGTTCAAAATATCCATTTCAGGAAGGAAAACTAGCTGACCAGCAAGACAGATGAACGAACGAGTGAGCAAACGCGGATTTCACAAAAATTACATTATTGTGTCAATTCTAAATGAAAACCTGATATATTTATGAAAATAAGAACATGTGTGTAAAAGAGAATTATAATTCACCATAGTTCCAAATATCTTAGAAGTCATTCGAGGATATTTTTATTATAATAATAATAATTTTATTCATTCACTTGGAAGATTTCACAGAACATAATAATAACAATAATTGAAACTATAGTAATCATGTATATTGGATTCAAGTATTTTTTCTGTCAACAAAATCGGAAACTACTATCCTAGTTTGAAAAAAATTGAATTTTTTTATTTTTTTTAATAAGTGAATCATTCGGAAAGTACGAATCTCCCCAGGAAGAGTATTATACAGTTTCTGAGACAGGTAAGTATATAAGTGTTGGAAAATAGATTATATCAGTCAAAAACAAAGATGTCATAATAATATTTCATCAAGACCATTTGACACCTTCTCAAGTTCCACTCCGAAGAAAAATCAGTCTATATCGACATTCTGACCATTATACCTAATTCCCGCGTACTACGACGCATACCCGCTGTCTCAAATCCTTTCAAATTTAATCTTAATTGATTTATTCAGTATAATAAATCAGGCGTTTGAAGTTGCCGCCGGTCCGAGTTGTCTGTAATTGCTCCTTGGATGGAACGCAGCGCCAAAACGATTGAATGTATGTGTGCTATTCGATACCATATTATGTTCGAATTGGTTTATTGGATAGCTTTGTCTGGGAGAATTGTGTTCCACAAAAAGTGATTCGATCGATTTATTCGATGTCGCGGGATATGGGAACAGATAAAATGCGGTTGAAATATATCTCTCTTCGTTTATTTGTTTATCTCCATAATTCCTGTGAACTCGTGGAGAACGTATGAAGTTTTTATAGAAAAATTGTTATTGATTCGGTAGGAGAGAAGATATAGCTTCAATTGATCAATCGAAGGTAAAAGAAACCCTTCACAAACATTCGTCACGGTATGGATTAACTCGAATTCTCTCAGCAGCACTATAGAACGAAATATCCTCTACAAAAAAACTCCCAAACTTTCTCGTTTCCTTGAAGGTCACTGTGAAGACACATGGCTATTATTGTTGGAAATAGGCTTTGGTGGTGGAATCAATGATAACACATATTGTCCCGCAGGGAACAGTCTTGGGCCCTGTTTTATTCACCATATACATCAATAGCTTGTTAACACTATAATCAGCATGTGAAATTTTGAGTTTTGTTGATGATACAGCTGTACTTTATGAGTCAAATACGTAGGAACAACTCAAAACAAAAGCCGAAGTTGATTTCATTACAATCGTCAGGTGGTTTGAGCATAAAAAACAACATTGAATGGAGACAAAACCAAATACTTTCCATTCACCTCCTACACTAATAACCTTCCAAACGTAGGTCCTTCAAAAGTAAACGAGGAACCTTCAATACCGGATGGCACTACAATCAAATATTTGGGAGTAGTTCTAGATCGACATATGAAATGGGATCTACATATGTAACAATAACAGCGAAAACACAAAAAAATGAAGCTATAAATAAAATAATTGACGAAAACGCTGACATTCACACCGATAACAAACAGATGGCTAATGAATTTAATAATTTTTTCTCAAGTATAGGACAAAAACTGGCAGAAGCAATAAAACAACATAATAATATACATCCACAGGCTCTAAATCAATCGATGAACTCATTTTTCCTAGGGGAGACAAATGATGATGAAATATATGATTACATTGATGAATTGAAAAAAAAGAAAGCACCAGGTCTTGACAACGTGACTGCCGAGATTATAAAACTAATTGCTGAATATATCATCAAACCCTTGGTCTATATCATAAATTGGTCTATACAAACTGGCATATTTCCATCCGCTCTCAAGATTTCTGTAATCAAACCACTGCACAAAAATGGAAGCAAAGAAAATAACATTGGCCATATTTATAGATCTCGCTAAAGCATTCGACACCGTCGACCATCATACATTGCTAAAGATATTGGAAAGTATTGGAATAAGAGGAAAAACATACGATCTGATGAAAAACTATCTACAAGAAAAAATTCAAAGAGTTAGGGTAAATGATAGCCTCAGTGAGGAAACAGTAGTAAAATATGGTGTCCCACAGGGCACAGCCCTGGGGCCTATACTTTTCAATGTTTATCTCAACAATTTGCTGAAACTAAATTCAGAGAAGATGTATTGAGTTATGCTGACGACACAGCAATCATATATGTAGACGAGGATTGGCAATATTCAAAAAAAAAAAGCTGAGAGAGACTTGAAAATAATCCTCCAAGAGTGGTTTAAAAATCGGCTCCTAACAATGAACATCGAGAAAACACATTTCATACCTTTCACCTCATACGTGACTGTAGTCAAGGTCCGCCTTTTGGTATTTTGTCTACTTTGACTAGATCCCCTATTAGGCTAATTGAATGCATAGATATTACTTTTGTAAAGTTTTACTCCCACTACCAAGGCTTGCCTTGTTGGGTAGTATGTATTTATTTTCCATTGAATGTCTTCTTTTTATTAATGTAATCTAAATAAATATTATTATTATTATTATTCAATTATGGAATTATAGCATGGGGCGGTGTGAAAAACATATCTTGAAAATTATATATGATAAGAAAAGGACTTATCCCAGTAGAAATTTGTTCATGGAGAGCGGCATTTTTCATATCAAATGGTTATTTTACTTGAATATTATGAGGCAGAATATCACTGAACGAACTTCAACACCCATATAGTACTAGGAACAAAGAACATAGCCCCTTGGTACCAAGATGTTATAAATTAGTCGGTCAAAGGCATTGTAGCTACATGGGCAAAAAATTTTGGGATTTCGTACCAGATAGGCGTAAAAATTCAAGTTGACACCTTGAATTTTTTCGCACAATGTTATTTGTCTATTATCTTTTTTTTTCTTTCCTCTATTCAACTGTATATGCACGAGTTGATTCAATATTATATTTTGTTTTCTGTTTACATCACCAAAAATGAATTGAACTAATATTGTATATTCAGTTATATTTTCAATAGGTGGGCTATTCCACACACAAGAGAATCTTTTGAAGTTTCTTCCGTGATGCTTTGTTTATTTTATTTTTTTTTTTCTCAGTGATGTATTGGTGGTCGAAATGATCGACCTACAGTAATACAGGACGAGGATTTAAGGACCCCGGTGGAGACTGACCCAGACTGAGTGGGATGACGAAGGAACTGAGCATATAGTTTAAAACGTATTGAAAAGGCCAAACATTGCAAAAGTGATTCTTGAACGATCGTCAGAAATTGTCACGTTTTGAGGTCTGTTCTTGTCTTTTGAGCAACCAACACAATCCATTTTTGGATCGGAGAGTGACGTGTAACAAAAAATGGATCCTCTACGACAACAGGAGACGTTCAGGACAGTAGTTGGACACCGATGAGCCAACCAGCCACTTTTCAAAGGCGAAAACCTAACAAAGAAGAACATGTTTACTGTATGGTGGTCAGCAGCTGTATGGTTCACTGTAACGTTCTGCAACTGGGTCAAACCACCATAGGAGAATCCTATTATGAGGAAACTGACAAAATGTACTGTCAGCTGCTGCTGGAAAAACGTTCTCAGGAAGTTCATTCCACATAAACGCAGTCCTCCAAATGGAAGAGTTCTTTTAAAGTGAAGTTCGAGGTTTACTGAGTTGAACCTCAAAACGATGAGCAGCCACAGTCCATCGCGTAATTCTGACATGTGCCGTTCTTGATGGAATCACATATACCAAGACACTTGAACACTTCCCGTGAAAATATCTATAGAAGATATACAAATCTCTAAGCTCTCTTCGATATTCCAGACTATCAAGGTTGCAAGTGATGTTCGTGTCTCCAATCAGGCGGATGGCTCTTTTCTGGTATGCTTAGGGGCGAAGCCCCATACATGAGAACAATACTCCAAAGAAGGTCTGACTTGAGCTATATAAAACATCAAAAGTTGCTGAGGTGTGTACAGTTTTCTGGTTCGGAACAGTGTTCTAAGCTTTTGAAAAGCAGCCTTTGCAAATCTTGCGACATGATTGTGCCAAGACATATTGGTGTCCATTTCAACCCCCAACAAACTTATAGAAGCAGAAAGCGGAATTGCCTGACCTGACATTATTCTACCCGGTTCGGAGATATCAATTTTTCTGGAAAAAATCGATGCCTAGGTTTTTGTGTCATTGAATTGAATTAGTCTGATGAAATCGAACAATACTTCCGAAACAACCTAACATCATATCATATAATATTGTATTTCATGATTCTTCTGCTTTAATTACACAGCCCACCAAAAAAAAATGTTTGTCCTACCGCCGGAAAAAAATCAACTGATTTTGGTTAATTCATCTGTGCTGATTCCAAAAATACGAACCTTTTCTCTGTATCTGCTCTAGTTTTCGAGATATAACATACTCATCAAATACTTAAATATTCTCACATTACTGTATATTCCACCACTATAATTGCAATAAATTCATAAACAAACTTGAGACAAATGCATACTAATGACTTCTAATTAAAGTGTACTTATTGAAAATGCCCATAACATGAAATTAGCGCTAATTGCTTCTTACCTATTGTCCAATAAGTAAATAGTATTTTCTCGGAAATGGCCTTAATAAATTCCTATAAAGTCGACTGCATTCCATTGTGAAATTCAGTCTGAACTTGTGTTTCGTTGCAAGATTTTGTTTTTGACAACTGAAATCCATGGCTTCTACAAGCAGGCGTTGTTGTGAGAATAACCCAACGTTTATTACTACTTATGTGGCGAGTACATTGTAAAGGAAAGTAGAAAACCAGTTTGTGATTCTATATAAAAGGCCTTTCAAGCCTATTTTGGTTTTCATTTAGCAGATCAAGATAAATCCTGAGCTCCTTATGTAGTATGCAAAACTTTTTTTGAAACCTTGCGACAGTGGACGAAAGGACAACGAAAATGTTCAAAGTTTGGTGTTCCAATGGTATGAAAGGAACAAAAAAATAATTTTCACGATTGTTATTTCTGTCTTGTGAATATAAAGGGCATTAATCGTTACAATCGACATACGTGGACATATCCTAACCTGGATTCAGCAATAAGACCAATTCCACATCAGCTTGAGCAGATACCACTTCCAATATTTAGCAGCCTACCAACGTTACCAGAGGATAATATCGAAAAGTTATCTGACGAACTACAGACTGATAGATTTGAGGAAGACGACAGTGATTTTGAAAGGGATTCAACACGTCCTGAGCGCTTTACTCAGAAAGAGCTAAGCGATCTTATTAGAGATTTGAACCTTCCAAAGGATTCTTCCGAGTTGCTTGCCTCCAGACTAAAGGAAAAGAAACTTCTTCACCCAGATCTCAAAATTACATACTACCGTAATAGAGAAAAAGGTCTTTTGCATTTTTTTACTCAGCAAGATGATATGGTGTTTTGTAACAATTTTAAAGGACTGTTAAAAATTTAAAAAAATGAGTGTATCGGAGTATACACCAGATCACTGGTGTCTTTTTATCGAGAGTTCCAAACGGAGTTTAAGTGTGTTCTTCTGCATAATAACAACAAATATGGAAGTATACCAATTGGTAATTCTACAAAACTGAAAGAAGAATATGAAACAATATCGCTGGTGCTAAAAAACTACAAGTATGACCAACATCAGTGGGCGATGTGTTGATATTGAGAAGGTGAACTTCCTCCTGGGACAACAAGGTGGCTATAAAGAATATCCTTGTTTCCTGTGTCTTTGGGATAGCAGGGCTAAGGACCAACACTGGAGTAGAAGAAAATGGCGTTATAGAGATGCTTTAGTTCAAGGAGAAGCTAACGTAGTTAACGAAGCATTGGTCAACCGAGAGAAAATAATATTACCTCCGTTACATATCAAACAAGGGCTGATGAAACAATTTTTAAAGGCCCTAGACCAGAATCGTCTTTGTTTTGAATCTTTGTCCAGCAAATTCCCTGCACTTAGTAAAGAAAAATCTAAAGCCGGAATATTTGATGGACCTCAGATACGACAACTCTTCAGTCCATTGATGACTACAATTGAGTGCAATGCATGGTGCTTTTTTGTGAAAATTGTGGAAAATTTTCTTGGAAACAATAAATCGAAAAATTACCGGGATTTAGTGGAAGAAATGCTCAACAATTTTAACAAACTTGGTTTTCATATGAGTATTGAAATTCATTTCCTCCACAGCCACTTAGACCGTTTCCCAGAAAATCTTGGTGACCTCAGTGAGGAACAAGGGGAACGCTTCCACCAAGATATCAAAACGATGGAAGAGAGGTATTACGGGAGATAGGACACTCACATGACGACGGATTAATGCTGGAGTCTTCGAAGGGACTGTCCTTTTGAAGTTTTTGCAAAAAAATCATAGAATTTGAAGTGTTTAGGTGACGCCGAATAACATATTTGTGCTGCGATGTTGGTTAGGTTATATGAAAAGTTAAGTTTTTTTGGCAGAGATGTATGATGATTTTTGTAAGTATATTGTTGTACAATATATTATCTTACCTTTTATTCGTGTTTCGTTTAATTGATGAGTAGCAGCATTACATACAGTGTGTCTCACTTCTCACGGAAACACTCCCGTATCTTCCGTAATATTCGAGGTAGAACGATGAAACTCTCAGAACTGATGGAAATGCTCAAAATGCACCTACCACCTGAATGGGGTTGGCTAAAGTGATATACACCGTCCGCCACTCACGATGGAACACCCCATTTTCACGGTAAAACATATTAGGGGGCAAAATAGGCTCAAAATTCCTTCAGATTCGTGATCAGAACTACCAACTCACTTCGAATACACTTTTTTCCTGAAAAAATTTCAGTCCTGAAAAATCCGAATTTGTCTCACTCCTTATGGAAACACCCCCGTATCTTCCGTAATATTCGAGCTGGAACGATGAAACTCTCAGGACTGACGGAAATGCCCAAAATACACCTACCACCTGAAAGGGGTTGGCCAAAGTGATATACACTGTCCGCCACTCGCGATGGAACACCTCATTTTTACGGTAAAACATATTAGGGGGCGAAATAGGCTCAAAATTCCTTCAGATTCGTGATCAGGACTACCAACTTACTACGAATACAGTTTTTTCCTGGAAATTGATTGTTTTGTTTTTTAATTGAAAATGTGATTTTGAAAGTAGTACTTCGAAAGAATTTTGAACTACATAACATTTTTCGCCACAAAATATCCTTGTTTTTTTTAAATAATGAGAAAATGAGAATATTAACTAACAATAACCATCCTAAAACCTCAATGATTACATGTGTCCGTTCCTCTTACAAAGTTACCAATTTCTTTCTTATTGAGAAGGAATAACTTTCCTGACAACAAAATAAAAAATAAATTATTTATGTGAAAAAAAGTCGAGTTTCTCCTAAACAATTTCGTTCATGTTTTTATGTCAAAACCAAAAAAAAATCTACTTCAATTATCACGGAAGATACGGGGGTGTGTAATCGTAGTAAGTTGGTAGTCCTGATCACGAATCTGAAGGAATTTTGAGCCTATTTTGCCTCCTAATATGTTTTACCGTAAAAATGGGGTGTTCCATCGCAAGTGGCGGACAGTGTATATCACTTATATGTTAGAAATGTGATCTGTTGTCGTATTTTCTCAAAATGATCTGATGAAGCAAATCTGGTGGCATTTTTGGATTCAGCAGACCCAAATTACCTAGAAACAGTAAACAAAATTCCGGCAGCAAACTGTATGTTTACCAGTGTTATTGTAAAAACTTAAAATAACATTTTCATATTCAATAGCCGTGCGTTAAAGGTCAAAGTCCTACAGAAAAGACTGAATATTGGAAAAATAATGTCTACTAGGAGAAAAAGCAATAACGTATCACTTCAAAATATTTTATTGCAAATCCCACACGAACGCCACCGAAAGAATTGAAGAATATATGTTGTATAACAGAAATACAATACAATATGCCAAAAAATAATATTAGTAATCTACTGAAAGAACCTTGAAGAATTGTTAGCTGAACACGTTGATGGTAAGGATATAGTTGGCGTACGTGGTTGATATCATAATGATGTGAAAAAAAAAAAATTGACGAATTCTTGGAAAAAATAAAATCATAATATTTTTCATAGTGTTTCTCTCAACTTTTAGGTGGATATATGCATGGAGGTTGGAACCAGATATGATGTATCGCTATAGACTATGAGTACATTAACAAAAAACATTACTTATTTCGCAGTCATTTGCAGATTGTCACCCACATTGAAAAATTTTCCATCTCTCCTTCAAAAGCCGATCAAAACCGCATTTCCATTATACACGATTTCTCTTTCCCAGCCCATCCACGATAATGATCGCAATTAACAGCACAAAGTCTCAACAGTAAAGCTCGAGCTTACGAAAGCGGAAATAAAAATCAAATCCTTCAATCAATAACTTTTTCATCGTCGTTAGGAGAAATATTTTATTCCTTTATCAGACATAAATCTATCGGGATGGTTTATCAGTTAATTGGCTCATTAAGGTCGAATAAAAAGCCACGTTAGATGTTTCTTTCAACCTGAAAACCATGTTGGCTTCAAAAAGACGATTATTGTTAGGACATGTTGGTAATTGGTCTCATTAGGATGACGATATCGACGTAAGCTTGATGACATGCCTAACGAGGGAGAAACTTTGTTTTTATTCCATTGTCTTAGGAAATGAGTGATTGCTGAAGACTTGTGGTGAGTCGTAAAAATGTATTCTGGATCATAAAATGTTGCAAATTCGAATAAGAATCTGTGGATCCTTTTTGCGTGAATAAAAATAAACAAACTGAAAAGACACCAACTGTAACTTCCATTTACGTAAGAAATCGCACGTTAAAAGATGAGACCTTGTCAATCCCTAGCTCACACAATTTCGACTCTCATTCAACTCATTTTCCTTCATTTAATCGATCGTGCTACACCGATTTTCATGATTTTCGATTTGTTGGATTTGCCTCTGTACGAAATAGCAGAATAACTACCGAAACATCTGAAACCTTAAGAAAGAAGACTAGTATAAAATTCATGATTTCTATGCGTATGTCTCGAAGACAATATGAAAAAGTTAATACACCTCAACTGATAACGTAACGCATTTTGTATCGATTTTTAAGGCATTGCGAAATTCGTAAGGTCAGCTATAGTCTATTTCAAAAGAGTGTAGAGTAATAAAATCTCATTAAGTATTCAAAAGCGCTACAGGGTGATCCGTCAATAAATTCTGTCACTTCCCTAGTCCGCATTGCAAAATTATGTCGTTTCATAAAGAGCAGGTAGGTATCACCCTGTTTTAAGGGATTTGTCCATTGTTATCGACGGATAAATACTGAGCCAGAGGCGCGCTAGTGGGATAATTGCCAAAAGAATATGCATTCATAAAAATTGTATTAAAGGAAATAAAAATTTAATACAGCAGAACAGTGTTATTAAAAACATATAAAATGTAACAATAAAATATATACGAACCGAAATCGGGAAATACTCACAAACACACACGAACGAACTTTACGTATTGAAACACTTGTGGGGACTTTAAATCAATTTATTCACAAAAACGACAAGAACTTTACTGGATACGTTATTACAATTTGACACTTGAACAAAACTAAAACTGTGAACTTCCCTTAACGTTTAACAACACTCTATTTATACCCTAATTGAATGTTCTAGAGATTACTAGGTACAATTTTCGAGAACCTTCCGAGAAAATAATTATTCAGACTACCCTTGATTCTAAACCCTAACCTAAGCAAAAGTGTCACTGTCACTGATACACTGGTCTCTGTCCAGATTGCTTATCCCGCTACAGTATATTTACAATTCAATTAAATTATTCTACATCAGTATAGTCTTCATCCGAAGAACTGTCATCATCCCCTGGTGTTATAATTATAGGGTCAACCACCTGATCGACCAAGTTGTCCAGTTCCCACATTTTATCTTCCTCTTTTAAAACATGCTGGATTGCTTTTTGCCAGTTTTCTGATGTGATTTCCATAATGGCTTGATCAAACAATACCTTGACATCTTTCATTTCAAATGTGGTATTGTGCCTTGCAACATATCCTTTAACTTGTGCCCATATAAGTTCTATAGGATTTAATTCGCAATGATATGGCGGTAGGCGCAGCACAGTTACTTTATACTTTTCTGCTACATCTTCTACGGCATATTTCATGAAGCGAGATTTATGTTGTTTTACTATGGCTAGTAGTTCCTTCTTTACTGAATTCGTCTCAAACTGAATACCTTTATTTGACAGCCAGTTAATAATTTCTTGCTTTCTCCAAGCTGAAGTTGGTACCTTCTCTAAGCGCCTTGAATGGTAGCTTGCATTATCCATAACCACGACCGAATCAGCTGAAAGAAATTTTAACATTTCCCCGAAGTAGTCTTCGAAGACATCCGAATTCATGTCCTCATGATAATCTCCCGTCCGGCACGACTCAAAGCTTAACAAACCTTCTTTTAAAAATCCGTCTTCGCTTCCAATGTGAGCAATTATAAGCCTCTTCCCTTTTCCCGAAGGCACTTTAATACCCGTCGAAAGGCCTTCTATGAAAGCTTGGCGAGAACTTGTTATATTTTTATCTTGCCACATTTTTTTGACTATATAACCTTCGTTTATCCACGTCTCATCAAGATAAAAAATTTTCTTTTGCTCTCTGCGGTACTGCTTTATAGTTGTCAAATATTTTCGTCTCCAGCAAACAATTTCATCACTTTCCAGTAATAGTGCCTTTCGATTGTGCTTTTCCCAGGCAAAATTCATACTTTTTAAAGTTTTCCATAAAAGTTTTCTGGATATCAAAGGAATATCGTTATCTTGGCTTATCTCGATAAATATTTTTTCAAGAGTGGGTATTTCCTTTTTAAAATAAAACGAATGAACTTTTCTTCGAATGTCACATTTGGTGTCTTCATCTAAGATTTTTATTGGTCTTCCTGATTTTCTCTTGCATGGACTTACCTGGCCTGATATCTTTCTTTCTCGCAATAATTTAAAAATCGTGGACTGTCCAATTCCAGTCATTCGGGCACATCGCTCAACACTTTCTTGCACAGACAAACTAGGGTGATCGTGTTTTATGCAATCATATACATTTAAAATTATAACTTTTTCGCAAACAGATAGCGGATAATTTTTTACACTTCTTTTCTTTGGAGTAAATGTCCCCATTTTATAACTTTTTCACTATTTCTATATCACAATATCACTGTACGTTCAATTGGTGTAGTAACAATTACTATTATAACTCGAATGTTTAAGACACCATTACAATATATTTAAACCCTTTTTCTTAATTACCTGGGTTTAATAGGTATTGCATGATTGGTGGGCAGGGTCAAAAAGGGATTATTATAATGACATGGCACCTCGGAACTAAGTGTTAACCCTTTTTTGAGAAATCATGCTCAAGTATATGAACCCAAATTGCATATTAAATAAGTTTACAAGAACCACTAAAATTAATCTTAATCTTTTTTTAAGAAATTTTACTTACCTAAATACATGTAGGTACTTAGTTTTAGACCAAATTACTTCCCAAAAATGGCCTTTTATTATTATCTATGTCTGTAATTTTTAATTTACTTTAATTATTAAGTTTAATAATCCTAAGATTTGCCTACGCCCATGGACGACAACGAAATTCAGGCAAATTTTATGACACTTCATGATTTATTACTCTACACTCTTTTGAAATAGACTATAGTATATTATATAATAAATAATCATGAATTGCTTGAAAAATACTTGTGATATTGTGGTACTCCAACGAATTACTTTTAGTAGGTATTTCAGGAAGTGACAGAGCTGAGAAAATTGTGAAAATTATGAAATCTCTAGCTCTAGAACATGATTCTAACATGAATCTAATTTTTCAAAAAAAATCTAGTTATTTCACTACTCAATATAACAAAAAAGTTTGTTTCATATTTACCCACCAATGACTTCTACTTTTGTGGCTACCATGTCATGTAAATATGTTCCACGTACCTGGAAAAAAAAATTATCTGAAATGTACAATATTACAAATAGTTATAATACTTCATATACATACATATACATATCATTTCTCAATTGAAGTTATGTATTGCTAGTTCGTCTTTTTCTTTCTCAAAACATAACATTTACATCTCTTGTGAAAAATAAAATCAAATCAAATCAACTCCATAAGAGCTCGACATAGTATTAGTTGGATTGAAATTTAGAGAAGATACGGATTATATTATACGGATTATAAGTCAATTTGAAAATCAGTGGATTCACGAAAAATTCAGATATACAATTAGTTTTCACGTGCTACCATTTCTTCGCTAAATATATCAATAAATGGAAGGTAACAAATACCCAAAAAAGGTCGATATAAAACTGATTTTTTCTTCCACAAAAAATGACTTTCGTTGAATACTATAATTGAATACTGAAAATGTAGAAGCGAACTTGAAAACCAATATGAAAAATTTATATATGCATAATTTTTGATATTTTGAAACGAAATAAATCACGCATTTAGAATTTATACTCCGTGTGAAAAACTACGGGTGAACGTATATAAATTTCAGCACACCCGATTTGAATAATTGAACAGAGCGCCTGGAGATATTTGCTTTGCTGGCAAAATAATGGAGGAATTTGCATGTCTCAATTCAATTAAAAAATGAACTGCTATAATTTGCGAGCTAATTAAATGAAAGTAAATCAAATTACCTCCAATTACCCCGTTTCTTTAGCGATATGCCGGGCGCTAATGGAAAATGAGAGCAAAACAGTGTCTTGATAACCTTGCGAAAGTACGGAAATTGCTCTTTCGGATGAAATTTTGTAATGTATTCTCCATTTTGCTAAATGGAAAGCTTGAAAGCTAGTAAGGCTGTTTTGAGTTTTCCTCGGCTCAATAGTTTCTAAAAGTCCATCAGCGTAAAAGTTAAATTTAAAATCAGTATATTTCCGAAACAAAAGGATGCAGGGAATATACACTCTACATGATGATAATTAGAAACACCAATAATAGTATTCAGTGACAGATCATTGAAATAAATTAAACAAGACAAAAGTAAAAAACTCTATCAACAAATTATGGTCAAATTATCTGAATAGATGTAATCAAATTCCGTTCAGTAACAACACAGATCAGCATTGCAAATGTCATCAACTGAGTAATAACTTTCGTGTATAAGTATATGTTTAATTTTGGTTTTGAAATTATTATAGGATAAAATCTTCGAATGTAAAGGGAGCTTAGCATAAAACCTAGGTGCGTAATAATTTACAGAATATTATCTATCTCGTACGAATTCGGGAGCTATGAGATGAGAAGAATTATTTGTGTTTTCTGCCATCATCAATCCATAATGAGCATCGAAAACTATACAGTTTTGTTAATCCCAGAGTGTAGACTTTGACATCAGCTCGAAAACTTAGGCCATTCATTATTCTAATGGCCTTTCTTTGAAGTCCAAATAGTTTATGGAATGTCTCCAAGTACGGATTTCATATATTGAATAGAAGTGTAGGAGGCTGAAATAGGTAATCATACAGGTGAGAAGGAAAATAATTTTTGATTTGAGAACTGCATTGGTTTGCGAAATCCAGTAATCCCGGACGAGGATTTAAGGTGTGTGGGATGGTGAAAAAACTGGGCGTCAGCTACCATGCAGTTCTTGAAGGTTTAAAATGTAGTGGAAAGGTGAAAAAGCTCGAAAAGGTGCTATCACACCATTTGAAAGATCTGCAGAAATTGTCACGTTTCGAGGTCTGTTCTTCTTTGCTTTTGCGCAACCAAAACGATCCTTTTTTGGATTGGATCCTCACGTGTGATGAAAAGTTGATCCTCTACGACAACAGGAGACGTTTAGGACAGTGGTTGTACACCGATGAGCTACCACTTTCCGAAGGCAAAAACCCACCAAAAAAGGCTATGGACCATGGAACTCGCCCAACATAATTAGTCGTACAAGTATCGGATATGTTCATATAATAGTAGTTTTTGATCTGAATATGAACCTATGCATTCGAAAGCCTGCTGATCGTCAATTAGCTGACGATGTGTAAATATGCAGTTCTTTGTCTATTGAGGTTCGATTTTGAGAAAATATTTCATATGATTATATATTTTGAGCGTTTCAAATTATGAACTACATCAGGGTACCGAATGAAAAAAATGTATAACTGTTTTTTGAGAAACTTTTGATTCTTTTCAGTTTGACGTATGGTTTTTGCATTAACAATGAAATTCATTCATTTGCAAGTTGTTACAAGAATGGATATGATTAGAGATTGAACAACGTATGAAAAAGGTACTGAAAAACAGATTTTTTTGTTGGTAGAAATGAACAATTTTAAAAAAATGAACTTTAAACGTTCAAGCCAGTCTCGAATATACCTACACAGTGGGTTGAATGGACTGACGCCTATCAGAAAACAACTACTCCCCACGAAGGGCGTTGTATTATATCCGACAGGCGTCAGTGCAGGAATCTTCACAGAAAATTTCCTGCATATGCAATTGGCAATACAACTGGAAGAGTCGAACTTCAATTTTGGAACGGGCACACTTGCAGAGTGGTTTCGGGCTCATTAGCCACTCATCAGAGCAAGATAGTGGCCATCATCGACCTTAAGTCAATGATATTCCAAAATTTAAAATCGCAATTCTTTCAGAGTATTTCGTTCCTCTTCCTAAGTTGGAGCGAACAACAAAATGTCACTCCATCTAGTGGACGAGGTACTAACCAACTGCATATCCGTAATTTGCCCGATTCCTCTGAATAAGGAAGAAAAACTTTCTTATTAGTCAGTGGGCTATGCTTGAAGATTGGCAGTAAACAAATCTAAAGCAAGTCTCGAATATACCTACACAGTAGGTTGAATGGACTGATGCCTATCAGAAAACAACTACTTCCCTGGCTAATACCACGATGGGCATTGGATTATATCTGACACTTTTCGAATGAACAATTTTGACAATTATCTACCTGGTTATGTTGTCATGTTACTAGGTCATCAAAATCAACATTACTATTGAAAGAATATAGGTCATTATGATAATTCTGCCAGGGTTCTGAATGTATCACATGCCTGTCTATTATCAGCGTCAGTCAAGCCCGTGAATGATGCGGATCATCGGATTTTTCTACAAAGTGACCTATGATTAGTTATGTTTCTGTTGCAGTGTAATCTTTGAATACATTTCTGCAAATTTTTTTGTTGACAGCAAAACAATACCTGAAAACCGTGTGTTTGGAATACCACTTCGGAAGAGATTGAAGATATAGAGCCCGAGCACTTCAATTCTTCTTTTAGAAAAACAGTGGTGCAGTTCGTCGAATGAAGAAAAGAACATCGGAAAAATTTTTGTGCATTTTTACGTAAATTAGAAATGAGGGTAACGAAGGTACCTTTAATTGGACTTTATAGACATTTAGGATGAATACACCCAAATATATAGTTTTATTTCCCTTTCTATCATTCTTTTCACGCACAAAAGTGCAACAACCCAAGGCCGTATACGTCTCAAATACATGTTAATAATAGATTGTATTCGCGTAAATGTAATTTATTGTGAAATAGAACTGAAATTTTTGAAGTACATGCCCCGCAATCTTGACTTTCTCACGTGTTAATCTGCTTGTTGATGTATATTTCCCAAGAAATGAAATGGCCTTTATTTGCGATAAAATCTCCCTGACTTCAGCAAATAACAATTTCCGTTGAAAAGAAAACGTAAAAATTCCCTACTTCATGTCTTCTAAACATAGAAGCTTTAACAAATTGTATTACATGACGTTTTTCATCGTTGAATAAATTAATTTTCCGTTTGAAAATAAACATTTGGAAACTGATTGGCGTGTTAAAATAGAACACGACAAGAAACAATCGCAAATTCTCGCATTAACCAACATCATTTTCATGAATTCAGTGCTAATTGATATATTTATTTCCGTCCAGACAAAGTATTCCAATCTATCCTCACTGAATATAAATAGTATATTCAGAACATACAAGGTGTTTATTGAATATGCGGCAAAAAATCAAGAGACTATTTTAAAGATATTTTGTTCTTTGATGATTTTTTATAGCGCGCTTTGTTTCGAAGATACGGGGCAAAAATAATTCCGACAATAACAATTTTGGTAATTTTGAAGTTATTAACGTAGCCGGTATGAAAATATAGCCTACTACACTGGACCTACCAAGCAATGAACAATCTAACAATTCCATTGGTACCTATCAACGGCATTCTGATCACTACAAACAGCTGCAGACATTCAATTTGAATAATATGTCTAATTTGTACCTATTATGTCGAAATGTTGAAGTTTTGTCAGTGAAGTCCTCTATCATGAATGGGTATAGTAACGCAATGATGGCTGACATCCATTTCATTTGCTGACGGCAACTCATTGGAAGCTTGGCGGTTGTACAGTAAACGATTTCCTATTGGCAATGTGCCTAATGAAAAAACCTTCCAAAGTATACATCAACGACTTCATGAAACAGGGGCATTGAAGCGAAATAGAGGACCAGGAAGCCCAATGACAGTAAGAACGGTAGAAGTAGAAGAGAATGTGCTGGCCATTAAAGAAGAAGAACCAGGTACCTCGAAAAATTGTAAATACTTGTAACGAGACGAATTGGAACCTTCCTAGAGACTATTTGTTTCACCCATAGCACATATAATGAGTTCAGGCACTTCTTCCTGCAGATTTTTTCCACGTATTCTGTCAATTCTGTCATTCTATCAATGACTTTTGCTCACATTGGTTCAAATCCCTCGACTACTAACGCTTATTCTTTTCACCGATCAAGCCAGTTTCTCAAGAAATGCCATAAGAAAGTTTCACAATAAACATGTTTTGAGCTGAAGAAAATCCACATGAGTGTTTGAAGATCGCTTTCAACATCAGTTCTCGTTAAACGTTTGGGTGGGAATTGTAGGTGACTTTCTAATTGGACCGGTGTTTCTGCCAGGAAGGCATACCGGCGTGGTATACTGCAAATTTTTGAAAAAAACGCTACCTCAGTTTCTGGAGGATGTACCATTGGTTACAAGAAATGCAATGTGGTTTATGCACGATGGTGCACCAGCGCATTTCAACATTTTTGCTCGAGAGTTTTCAACAGTAACCTACGGAGATCACTGGATTAGTCGAGGTGGACCTCACTTATGGCCCGCTCAATCACCTGACTTGAACCCCCTGGATTATTTCCTATGGGACCACCTGAAGTCCTTAGTTTATACTACTCCAGTGGAAGATGTGAAAGATTTGAGAAATTGTATAATTGCTGAGTGTGACATAATCAGAAACAATTCTGGTGTTTATGATGGAGTTCAGGAGTTGATGAGAAGGAAGATTGGATTCTTGCATCCGAGCGGAGGGTAGTTATTTTCAACAGCTCTTGGAAATGAAATAGTGTAGATTAATAGAGTATGGAAACGACCAGGCCAGATATATGCCCAAGCGTGTATTGCCGAGCGACTTGTATTGGGTGGCGTATCAGTTATGGCATAGGGAGACATATGGTTTGATGCTAGCAGGAAGTTATTCTTTATCGAGAATGGGACATTGAATGCACATAGTCACCTATTGGAGGTTGTACAAGAACATGTTTCACCATACATGCTTTTTCTTGAAGTAAAAGCAACATGCATGGTAATGCACGGCCCTATATTGCCTGGATCGTTAATCAGTGTATTGACGAGGTTCAACTCATACAATTTGTTTGGCCTGCGTACAGTGCGGATTGAAATGTCATTAAACACGTTTGGGATGAGCTTGAGAAACGTTTATGAAGGCATGTGCTGGCTCCCAGAAATTCTAGAAAGCTACGCGGCATACTTGTACAAGAATGTAAAAATCTTCCGCAGAATGTAATCCGAAATCTGATCGAAAGCATGCCTAGTTGATTGCAAGCTGAAACCCTTACATTTATACTTTTGAAACCAAATGCATATCAGAATGAAATCGTTCATTTCATTTCATAGCTTGCTGAAGTGAAATTATTCGTTTTCAGTATTGACAAATAAATCTAGGCAACCAAAAATTGTTTATTTTTTCAGGACCTGGTAAAATATGTGACGTCAGGGAAAGATAAAAAAATCAAAAACATTCAAAATAACTTCAAATTATGGAGTGACCCTAATTTTGTGCCCGGCAGTGTATTTACTCAAACAAACCAACTGTTATTGAAACAGAATGATCGTGTGACTATTTTTCAAAAATCCCTTTCTCAACATTTTCTGGGTTTAGACTATGAAATATTGATGAATGTGGAAATATTCAGGTATTTGGCAACATGTTTCAATTAATCACTCCTCTAAAATAGTCAACATCCCTCGGTATCCATTCGGCCAAAGATGAATGAAGGCAAATAAACGACAATTCAGATAAGAATCATGTCTAAATCATCCGAGAATGATAAGATCTACTTGGAAAGGTAAATTATTATGTCTTGTTGCCTTGTTTGGAACCAACAGACTTGGGATATACATTTTCTTCGTTCTCCGTATTTGAGCTATCTCGAAAACGAAGTAAAATATTTATTATTTATAAAATATTTTTCCTGCTATGGTAATTCAATGATCCAAGTTATTTCTTATAAATGGAAGAGATATTATTTCAATACCGGTTGTCCACCTATATTAGAATATATATTGGAGGTTTGGAGTTTATATAATTGATTTCTTGAAAGATACATTTGCTTATTATCAATCGAATTACGGAATAGTAGAAATCTGAACAAAAATTGGTGGTAAGTGGATTTTCCAGTGAATGACATTTCTAGTGCATAATAAAATATTTCTATTTTCTATTATCAAGCATATTTTTCATTCAAAGGAAATTTTCATACACTATTATCAACGTAGTGAATGTGCAAATTTCAATATCACAATAACATATTTGATTGTTTTGAAATCAGGCAGCATCGGCTGCTAGGCCACTAGATGCTATTCTATTCTGTAATAGAAATATCAACTCTCAATTATATTTTGTGGCCCATCATTCAATGGGTATTTTTCTAGTGTTTTACGTTTAACTTTTGTCTAAAGCTTGTTTTATAGTTAAAGTCTGGAATTAATAACCCATCTTTGATAGGTGTGATGTTTGGCTAGTACCGCAATTGTGTTGCAATTAATGGCTTAGTATTCTCGTTGAACAGAAATCACAACTCAAATTCGCCGGGCCATGGTTCTTATGACCCTCCAGAGATTGTCCTCAGGCAAACGCTTTCACTCTTCTCGAAGAGGGGTTTCTAGATCAACTAAAGTGGTGGGTTGGTTTTGATGGCTTCGGATACTTCCTAGCATATTTGATGGAATTTAGGAACGGGCTGCAAGCTGGCCACCCCAAAGAGGTGATTTTATGGAAACGGGCTCCATTGTACATAAAAATGAAATTGGACCCTCGGGCCTCTGCTGTGTAACATTTTAGATCACTAAAAGGTCTGTAGAATCATTGAGTATCATTCCACTCCACACCATAATTGATCCACCTCCAAGTAATATTTATAATAATAACAGGTTTTTATTTCCAGAATGATACAATAAATAGGTGTGAACATTTACTGAAACGGGAAAGATTAGTTGTTTGTATCAAAAGATGCAACCTCGTATTTCAATTTCGCTGTATATACTGTTTGCGCTGTTCTTGATTACATATTGTTTTATTTCTTTTATTATTTTGTTCTTACGGTGAGATGGAAGAGCAATCTCTGCGATGATTTATCGTACGCAGATATTGAATCCTGCCATCTGATTGGTTGTAATTGTATGGAACCATCTACAAAAGCTATTATTATTATTTTAACCGTAGTTTGCGCTGGTCAGACCCTATCCCACGAAGCTCCGATACATTCGTGAGGGCATGCTAGCATTATTAACTAACGGCCACTTCCCACACCGTGGGATAAGTGATCATTGGGTCCGAGAATCATGTGCCCTGAGGAAGCGCAGTGAGCCAAGAATGACAGTCTTCTGAATTTGAGCGGCAGATTTCTGCCTTAGTGCGGCGAGCCGGTATGATTTTAAGATTCGAGAGGACATCATTCCACCAAGGACTCCAATAATCAGAACAACCATCTTGTCAGAGTGGTCTGGATAGAGTCTGCGGAGTTCGAAGAGAAAAATCATATGAATTGCTTGCGTATCCACTGTATTCTCCAGATCTGGCCTCAGCGACTTTTACCTGTTCTCAGACTTTGAGAGAATGCCCTCAGGAAAGAAATGTAACGCTGATGAAAAAATAATCGTCGAAACTGAAGCCTATTTTGAGGTCAAAGACAAATTGTACAATAAAAATGCTTTCGAAAAATTGTGTAACCGCTATAATCGTTGTATCACCCTCGAAGGCACCTTTATTGAATAATATATTTATATTGTTTTCTCTACCAGCCTACAAAGTTTTCAGTCCAACTGTTATAGTCTATCCATTCCCAATTGGAACAGCAATAAAAAGAAGAGTACAGTCATAAACATTTCTTGCCTGTGGCCTCTAGTCGCCCAGATAGTTGGTAAACGTGCTATCGAATGTATTTGAGGAATAAAGGCTCCACTAGCTGGACTGGCTGAATACTAATTTTTGTCCGTTTCACAATATTTCTTTATCAGTGGCGTGTGTTCGTGGGTTTGGGTGAGGTGGTGAGTGGTTTTGCAAACCGATTTTTGAAAACTTTTTCAAGAGATCAATTTCCCGAACACCAAACTGATATTTTTGCATTCGACGCGCGTGTCACTAACAAGGTTAGCATCTTCAGGAGAAGCAAATTGATACTGAATCTGAAGACAAGGTTGAGCTGTTTATATACCTAAAGTTTTTTGATCCGATGTGGACTTTGTTTGTTAAATGATGATTATCCTAATTGATTTTTCGGTAATTAACTAGTGGAACAACTACCTGCAAATTGATTTGTCAACAATAGATGAAAAAGCGGACAAATTAATTTGCAGGTAGTGGTTCCACTAGTTAATTACCGAAAAATCAATTAGGATAATCATCATTTCACAAACAAAGTCCACATCGGATCAAAAATCTTTAGATAAATAAACAGCTAACCCTTGTCTTTAGATTCAGTATCAATTTGTTTCTTCTGAAGATGCTGTTAGCGAAACGCGCGTCGAGTGAAAAAATATCAGTTTGGTGTTAGGGTAATTGATCTCTAGAAAAAGTTTTCAACTTTTACACCAAAGGTTCCAATCTCCTCGTTTAAACCGATTTTTGTGAAAATCTTAGTGTTTTGGGCACTTTCATCAATATGGCTTTCTGTAGACCTTTTGGAACAAATGATAACATTACGTGTGAGGAATCTGTGTCAATCGACAGGGTTCCGGAATTTGAAAATAAGGACTTACATGTTCAAGTTCAGCGAGTAATTTTAAATATTCATGAATGTTTGAAGGAGGGAAACTGTCACACTCCACAGAATGCTATTGTGAATAGAATATGCAAGTTAACGAAACTATCTCTTTCGACAGTTTTTCGAGTCATTAAAATAGGGGATGTCATTGACCATGTAATGAAACGAAAACAAAGGGATGAACAACTCGCAAACGTTGATGGTGCTACAAAAGATGTGATTCGGCGAACAATTTATGGTATATACCAAAAAAATGAAGTACCAACCTTGAAAATGATTTGGTATAAATTACTCGACTATCTCGATTACAATTACAAATATTTAGAAACTCTGCGAGGTGTCTCATTGTCTTGTGGTTTCAAATATAAAAAATTGAACAATCGGATGGTCATAATGGAATCGACACGCATTGTTCAACTCCGACAAGAATATTTGAGGCGAATGAAAAGCTACCGAGAATCCAGCAGACATATAATATACCTTGACGAAACTTGGTTTGACACCCATGATATTGTCAAATTTGGCTGGGTAGACGAAACCAAGTATTGCGCTTTGAACACACCTTCTTCAAGGGGAAAACGTGTTATAATTTTGCATGCCGGGAATGAAAGTGGTTTCGTACCTAACGCTTTGCTTCTGTCGGCCAAAAATATAAAAGATTCGTCTGCTGATTATCACGAAGATATGACTGCGGCTTTATTCGAAACCTGGTTCAGTGAGTAGCTTCTCCCAAATATTCCAACAAACTTGGTTATTGTTATGGATAACGCTTCGTATCATTCTCGGTTATTGACTACAATACCAAACAATAACACAAAAAAAAGCAGATATTGTTGATTTCATGCGATACCCGAGAAGATTCCAACGAAAAAGGTATTACTGGCGACCATAAAACAACGTAATTTCAAAAAAGAGTATATTATTGATTCGATGTGTGAAACACGTCATATTTTCTTACGTTTGCCTCCATACTGTGTGTTCAATCCAATTGAAATGGTTTGAGCGAGTGGTAAATGAAGTAGGTAATAGTGATGTGTGGAAGAACTGTGTGGCCCACGTTATAAAAGAAGAGAACAAATATTATGTGGAAAGTTCCATAAATCCGATCGTTATTCAACCCGATGATGATTCCACCTCATCCGAATATAGCGAAGGAGAATTTTGATTTTTCTAGCAATTTTGTTGGCCTCTATTATTTTGTAAATATATGTTTGACGAGAATTCGGTGTGATTATTTGTGTTTTCATTGTATTTTAGAGTTTTCGACTCGAAAATGAACTATCTTAAATTACGAAGTTTTTCATAATCACCCATGGTAGAAAAATTCAGTTGAGATAACTTTTTCATGGGGTGATCAATTGCTATGTTTGTAAGAATAAGTAACTGAAAAACTACCACTGAAAAATAATTAGCCGACGCCTATGTCGGGGCGGGAATTCCTTCTCTGTGCTGTTCCAATTTGTATTGGAAATACTATATATTACAAGTGCAGTTCAAATGTTAGGAACACTGTCAGTATTTTTAAATTTGATTTTCTTGATGAAGAAATCATAAATTCAACAACCTTTCCAATAGATGTTAGAGAATTGAAAACACTTTCAAATGAGATAGATATTACATGCCCCCTCATTCAAAACATTTTAAATAGGGTGCTGTCATTCCAAAACGGAATTATAAAATTATGCTTGAAAAATTTCAGTGTAGACTTCGAAATTGATGTCTTTCAGGAAATTTTGATGATATTGCTCATCCACTTAAGCTTTACTTCATGCTTTATTTTATAGATTCACTTCATAATAAATAACATCAATTGAATTTTCAGATAGGCAGGCTAGATACAAAATGAATAATATTTCATAGTTGAGTACGTGCTAAGTGCGACTGTGGAAGTTGAGAATATATTTTATCTGGAGAATTGTTCGGGTGCAATTAAATTCAACTATAAATGAAAGATATAAGGAAATGAGTGGGGAGTCGAGTTGAAATGTCTCACCGTAGGCAGATTTAATAACGTAATAAACAAACAGAAAACGTCCATGTTACATGAAGTTAAAGTAATAACGACTAATTTTGATTACGTCTCATGAACGGAACTTGTATACGAGAACAAAACTCTGAATCTGACCATATTCAGTTAGATAATAAAAGTTTATTTTGAGAAATCTCTTGAAAACCATGCATTTTAAAATTTTTAAAACAGAAAAGGTACATTCATAAAGTAAACTGAGTTTTTCTGGATAATCACCATAGAATTTTTCTCTGGAAATCCTTCACACTAACGATCATGGTTGAAAGCCAGAAAAGGTCACCACTACACATAGATAGCATGTAAATAAAATCTATGCTATGAAGTGGAACTCATTTTCAAATCCAATTATTAAAACTTTTGGCAATCAACTTCATATCAAATTGAAGCAATGAAATTTATAGCACCAATGACCTCATACGAAATGAATTTAATTTTCATGGCTATGAGAAGTTATTACATGCGATTTGAGTTACTACGTGGTGGAAAATCAAAATGAAAAAAGAGAAATGAAATTTTCTATGTTTTTTTACCACTTTTACTGCAGTAGAAAATGTCCTATACGGACATTTTCAAACTCATACAATGAACTAATAATGGTTCATTACATTAGCACTTATATACCACCCCTGTAGGTACTAATAGAGGTACTTGGCTTGATTGAGTACCTGAATTTACAGTTTACAATGCGGGTGTGCCAATTTAAAAACCGGTGAGTGAACTCAATCGATTTGATCATTTAACAGGTTCACCCGCAATGTTTATGCTTGTGAAGTTCCAAGGATTCTAATTAATTGAGTTTGTAACCCTTCCTTGCATAGTGCCAAATTTCCGTATCGTTCAGATTCTAAAACTTGTGGTTGCATGCCAAGGAATGGTTTGTTAACGTCGAATCATTTTTTTCTAGTCTGAAGGACCATTCATGTTCATCATAGCGTTTTTGTAAATTTCGACCACATTGTCCCACATAAACACTATTACACTCCGGACACTTAAGCTTATAAAATCCAGATTTCTCCAACTTGTCCACCTTATCTTTTGCATTGAAAACAAAATGAGATAACCTGGCATATGGTCTGAATGCCACTTCCACATTGTTTTTCTGAAGAAATCCGCAATTATCTCTGTTCTTTTTCCAAAATATGTTAGAGTTATCCATTTCTTGACTTCTGATTGTTTGACCTGAAGGTATATTATTCTGTAAGTGGATTTTCGCCGTAATTTTTGTTCTGGTGTTGGAAAAGAGTTTTCAATAGATTCATTTGTTTTTTCACAAAAGTACTACTGAAGAAGGAGCTAAAAACATACCGTCTTTCTCAAAATAGATTCCAACATATAGTGTTCAAGAAATTGGTATAAGAATATTTGCATATATATTTTCGCTGGTTTCTTTGAAATCCTTTTGGCTTCCTCATATCAAAATTTTCTTGTACTGTCTGATCATCCTTCGAAAGAGTAATCACACTATCTGATGACCTGGTTGAAATTATTCAAACTATTCTTCCTTGCGCCTATATTACATTGATAATGAAGTATTGATATTCGGTTTTCAAAAATATTAATAGATGTGCCATGAATAACTTCTCCAAGGAATTTCTTCCGTCTTGAAATAGTCTTTTCCAGCTCATGCTCCTGCAAACACAATTCGGAATGTATGTATGACTCAGGTTGGCCTTCTCAGACTTCTTCGACGATGGAAAGTGGTCAGTTTTGTTACGAGTAATATGTCAATAACGATCGCTCGTCAATATCTGTCAAACATTTTGACAGATAAGCTTTGATCGCTTATGAGGACTGGACACTGTACTGGTCCAAAATATTGAAAATGGGGACGAACTTAGGCCTTCTGAAGTTTTATTGATGCCACATTGATAGATGCAAAAAAATGGCATACGTGTGGTGGATTACCAGGGTAACTGGACACTTAAGTTTGACCTTGACAGTGTAGACAATAAAATAAATATGTAATAATAATTTCTACTGAAGCAACCTAGTGTGACCTTTGTCTGAACTAATACAGCTTTATTGAACGAATAGTTGAGTCACTGATTTCAGTTTTCACTTGAATAATTGTATGCTTCTTACCGTAGAAGTGACACGCAAATGTTCATAGACGGTGAGATAATCAAATGCATGTACTGATAATTGATACTAAGCGATAGTTTTCATGAAACTCAAGCTTCTGTGACAAACAGTTTATTTATTTTTACCATCCTGTATACTTTCTGATTGAATTTATCGATTCTCAGTTAATGAGCAATAATATTTCAATTTTTTATTCTTATTTGTGGGTGTCTCCAGGATTTAATGTAGTGTTTGGGTTCCACCATAAAAATAATTTTTCCGCCTACCTCTATCCAAAGTATACATTTCCTGGCCTCATTGTAGGGAGCAAAGTCGTACTTTTCCTCACTAGGGAGGAAAAGTAAAAGTGACGTCATGGTACATAATCAATGAAATAATTTATACGGCATTGACAAGCTAAACTATATTCTATTATATAAATATAAAGTTTACCGTTTATTTATAGAACAACCTGTATTTTGCAATATGGTATAAATTAGTAGGTATTTTAATTTAACGATTTTTTCATTGATAATTTGTTAGATTCATAGTTCCATCCGGTTTTCGAATTTATGACAAATTTCATAGCATGCTATGGTCGTTTGACAGTTTCAAAGTGTGATTCACCATACATAATAGGTATATCTGTAAAATATTAAGAATATTTCAAAAATATAGATATAAATATAGATATAAATAATACACCACCGGATATTTTGGAACAAGTTAATGTAACGGTACAATCTTTATTGCCCCAAAAATCTAAAGATAAATACGAAAAACAATATTTACATTTCAAGCGATGGGCCGAAGAAAAGCATATTCGAATTTACTCAGAAAATGTTATGTTGGAATATTTTTCGATATTAGCCTCTACATTGTGGTCCAAGTATTCGATACTACGTACCATGCTTCAAATAAATGAAAATATGAATATTAAATACCCAAAATTAATTGCTTTCTTGAAAAGGCAAAACCAAGGATATAAACCTAATAAGGCAAAAACCTTCTCAAGAGAGGAACTAAATAAATTTTTATTAGAAGCCCCCGATAATAATTATTTATTAATGAAGGTAAGATATTTTCGAGAAGTAAATATATTTAAAAAATAAAAGTTAAATATTATAATAGAGCTAAAGCTTTATGTTATGTTTATGATTCCGCAAAAGTAGTTATTAGGCTCAGTAGCGAAGTGAGTTGGTGCACCGCTCATTATTCATGACGGCCTTGTAGTTTTTGGTTCAAATTCCAGCGTCGACAGTTTTTTTTTTTTTTTTTTAAATTATTTTCTTTGTTTTGTAGGTTCTCCTCATTTTCGGAATTTCAGGAGCATGCAGGTGTGACGAGCTCCTTAAAATGGCCACTACAGATATTGAAGATAAAGGTTCAATATTAATAGTAAATATACCAAATTCTTAAACAAATATTCAGAGAACGTTTGTAATCAATACTTCACTGGGGAATGGCCCTAATTATATTGATATTCATAGAAAATATTTATCGTTACGCCCTAAAATAGATCAGACACGTTTATTTGTCTGCTATAGAGCAGGAAAATGTATCAACCAAATGGTTGGGAAAAATACTATAGCTAAAATTCCTACAAAAATTGCAGAATTTTCAAAACTGCCTAATGCCATAAATTATACCGGGCATAGTTTCAGAAGAACCTCGGCAAGTTTACTTGCAAATTCTGGAGGAGACATTCTTACTTTAAAGCAACACGGAGGTTGGAAGTCTACAAATATCGCTGAAGGATATGTGCAGCAATCTCTTGCAAAAAAGCAAAAAATTTCGAACCTAATTATGGGAGTCACTGAAGTTAATGAAACTGATTGTAATCAGCCAAGTACGAGTATTTCCGAGGAATACCAGCTGAATAACTGAATAATAATATAGTTAGTGAAAATATCACGAAAACTGCGTTGGATCCAGCTCTCAGTTCTAGTGGTATTCAAATAACCACTGCTCAAAACTGCACGTTTAACATCACTATAAATAATTACTCTAGCAGAAATTAAAAATATGTAGGATTCAACTATGAAAATACCGTCCCTATGAGTTATACTGTACCTACTTCTCAGTTTTAGTTCTTTGATAAATTTTGTTTGTAAGTTTCATAAATAAATTATTTTTTGGTAGTTTCATAAATAAATTATTTAAAAATATGAGGGAGGCGGAAAAATCATATGTATAACATGGGGGTAAAGTGAATTTTCCTCCCTTGAATGATTACTGCCCTCCGCTACGCGTCGGGCAGTAAACTTCATTCTCGGGAGGAAAAGTAACACTTTCCTCCCTTGTTATACAAATAGCTATTGTATTGTGATTTGATGAGAAAATTTCACAATATCCCATTGAACCTCTATTCACATACTCAAGTCTTTCTCACGGAATCTTCCAATTGGTAATTTAAACCGACAGAAAACCGACAACTGAGAATCCGCGTCTGAAAATTTCGAGATTTGTGACAAGAGACGAGACGGGATTAAACAGCTAGATGTATACATGTGTCGTGATGCATTGCCAAAGAAACATGCCTGAATAACGGCAGGCGTTTAGTATTTATAGCAGTAATTAATGGAAGAGCTGTTTTATTTCGTCTGTGGTTCTTTTCGGCACAATAAAACCTTAATGATCGGTTGCATTGTTAGGCTTTATTGCCTTCAGATTTTTTTGCTTCTTCTCTTATTTTTTAATCAAGTATTTAAATCACGCCGTAAATAAAATTGTGAAGATTATATGAGAGGAGAGGAGCTAACAACTCAGTAATAATGAGCAACTAATCATTAAGAAAACCGTAAGGCTGTTAGCAGAATAGAACTGGGCATGAAGTGAATCGCAATAATTTGGCGTAGTATAACGGGTAATATCTGTTGTTCCTCATATTTTATGAATTGGATAATACATTTGAATGTTGTATTCAAAGATTCAATTTCCTAGATGCTCCACTATGAGAAAATCTTCATAAATCACTTGAACAAACTAAGCAAGGTATCTTCGTCTCCATTGTTGAATCAAAGGTTATCGTATCGGTGAAAGACAAATCTTTGATTCACTTAGCAGTTACAGAATGATTTGAGTGAATCTTCTCTGGAAAAATTTGAGTATTAACGTGTTATTATGAAAAAGACGATATTTGGCAAAGATATCTTGCTGATCTTCAGAGTCATACTGGCGTATACAAAAATCACAAATTCATTCTGACGACAATCAAAATTTTTTCAAAATATCTGTGGATTGAATGCTTCAAAAAAGAGGTGTGGCTGAAGCAAATTCATTATTTATCGTTTATTATTCAAGCAAATCTGGATTGCCGATGACGTCATTCAACAATTCCTGAACTATGATCATGCGACGGTTTTACGGTCCAAATTCAGGATCTTGGAACGAACTTAGCTGCCACGCTTCATCCCCGAAATTTCCGAGAAAATTGCATGGCATCAGCGAACCGATAGACCGACATCCTCAGCAACTTCTCTATCAGAGATTCGACGATTCTCCATAATAATTTTATTCAATTTGCATCGGATGTGGATGTGCTGGTACGTCCAGGATGAGGGTGGTAATTCACATCTTCTTTCCCAAAGACACAGGAAACAAGGATATTTTGTATAGCCACCTTGTTGTCCCAGTTCACCATCCTAAAATCAACACAGATTGTCCACTTGATATTTTTCAGCACCAGCGATATTGTTTTATATTCTTCTTTCAGTTTTGTAGAATGCCCAATTGGTATACTTCCATATTTGTTGCCATTATGTAGAAGGACACACTTTCAACTTCATTTGGAACTGTCGATAAAAAGACGCCAGTGATCTTGTGTATTCTCCGATACACCCATTTTTTCAAGTCTTTCAATATTGTGACAAAAAACCATATCATCTTGATGAAAAAATAAAAGGCAAAAGATCTTTTTCTCTATTACAGTAGTATGTAATTCTGGTGTCTGGCTGAAGAAGTTTCTTTTCCTTTAGTGTGGAGGCAAGCAACTCGAAAGAATCCTTTGGAAGGTTCAAATCTCTAATGAGATCGCTTAGCTCTTCCTGAGTAAAGCGCTCAGGACGTGTTGAATCCCCTTCAAACTCACTGTCGTCTTCCTCAAATCTTTTAGTCTGTAGTTCGTCAGATAACGTTTCGACATTATCCTCTGGTAACGTAAGTACTGGAATGGGTATCTGCTCAAGCTGATGTGGAATTGGTCTTATTGCTGAATCCAGGTTAGGATATGTCTACGTATATCGATTTTTACCATTATTGCCCTTTATATTCACAAGACAGAAATAGCAATCGTCAAAATGATTTTTTGGATCCCTCCATTTCATTGGAACACCAAACTTTGAACATTTTTGTTCTCCTTTCGTCCAATGTCGCAAGTTTTCAAGACAAGTTTTGCCCAGGATTTATCTTGATCTCCTAAATGAACACCAAAATAGGCTTGATATGCCCTTATTATGAAATCACAAACTGGTGTTCTACTTTCCTTTACAGTGTACTCGCCACATATGTAGCAAAAAACGTTCGGGTTATTCACACAACAACGCATGCTTGTAGAAGCCATGGATTTCAGTTGTAAAAAACAAACTCTTGCAACGAAACTCAAGTTTAGACTAAATTTTACAATGGAATGCAATGGAATGGAATTCACTTTCTGACAATAGGTAAGAAGCAATTAGCACTAATTTCATGCTATGGGCATTTCCAATAAGTACACTTTGATTAGAATTCATTAGTATGCATTTGTCTTAGGGTTTGTTAAGTTTGTTTACAAACATATTGCAATTATAGTGGTGGAATTTACAGAAATGTAAGAATATTTAAGTATTTGATGAGTATGATATATTTCGAAAACTAGAACTGATACAAAGGAAAGTTTTGTATTTTTAGAATCAGCACAGATGAATTAACCAAAATCAGTTGATTTTTTTTTGGCAGCAAGACAAACTTTTTTTTTTGATGGGCTGTGTAATCCTTTGAGGGAATCAAAGATGTAAAGATACGATATGGTGAGACATAAATTGATGGATGTAGCCCTTTCTACGTGTTTGGAAATCATAATGTCACAAATAAAAATAGTAAAAAACATAGAAAATTTCATTTATCTTTTATTTCTGACCGGGATATTATAAGCTTATATCGTCATAGTTACGCTATCAATAAAGAGGGTCATAACTCCCTTGGGACATTATAGATTTTATAATTCCCTCTATCTTTCTCAAGTAAAAATAAATAGAAATGAAAACTGAACCATATTTTATTTATTCACGTCATTACAAATAATAAATGTACAATTTTGAAATGTTCCCTGAAAATTACTTCCGCCACTGGAAACAATTTCTTCTTTTGTATGGCTGGAGCTTCTGTTCACTACAGTCGAGGTACCTGCCTCTTCTGATGACAAAGTAGACAACATACGCGCCGTTTTATTTCTCAATTCGATGCTATCCTTCAAATACCCCTCCGCCACCGTGGAACTTTTCCAACCTCCGTGTCTTTTTAAGTTAGTCATAGTTGCTCCTGCATTGGCTAGAGCAGTAGCAGAAGTGCGACGAAGGCAATGTCCCGTATAGGAAGATGAGTTTGGCAATCCTAAATACATTGCGATTTTGCTGGGGATTTTCCCAAACATGTTTTTTCCAATTGGCTGAGATGTACATTTATTTTGTCGGAAGCTCAAAAAAAATCGTTCAATACCTTTAGGACGCAAATACATATAAAGTCTTAATAAAGGCAAAGCGGAGAACTCTTTTTCATCCACAACTGTAAATTTCTTCGATACACCAGTTTTACTTTCCGGTACGTTCACTACCATAACGGAATCCCGGTCCTCTATATCCGATATCTTCATATTCAAAAGTTCCTGACTTCTGCATCCTCCAAAATAACCCATAATCAAAACAACCTATAACAAAAAAAAAGGAAATAAATACACACAAAAAGGAAAATAAGAAAAAAATTACCTTATGCAATAAATGAATATCATTAGGAGCGTCCTTTAGGAATCTGATAACATCTTTAGGAGATAAAACAGCAGACTTTTTCAGCTTATAACTCTTACTCTTCCGTTTCAAAAAAGCCTGTAGTTCATTGAACTTGGTGATATCTCGTTTCTCATGTATAGTCACCATCGATTTTAGCATTGACCATTTAGTCCATAAAGAATTCGGACTATACGTTTCTGACTGAAACGAATAAACACAATTACTACCAAATCTACCGAAAAACATAGAAAATTCCTTACCAGTTCTTGAAAATATGCCAGAAATACAGTTTCAGTGACATCTTTTGGCATAACATTTTTCCGTGTCAGTCAGTCCAGATATATCTTGTATTCTTTTTGGTATACGGCTTCACTTTTCGATGGAATTAATGATTCTCTTGCTTGTTCAGCTTTTTTCAAAATATCCTCCAGTATATTTGGGGTAGAAAACACGTTTTCACCGCAAACACAGCTTGATAACAAAGTTCTGTTTATAAACAAGTAACATAGCAGCAACCTAGCAACAAGAAAACTCTACTATAATCAACGGTACCTGATTCAAATATACCGGGAAGGTAATGAATTGGTACATTTTTCCGTTTCAAAAATGAACAAAATTTTATTGAAATCGGTCAGAAATAAAATTATCTATGTACCACGGGAATTAATGAGCCTTAATAACCTGAGGCAATTGCTGTCCCTTGGGCTAGAGGCCCTCGGGACGCAAACTTTGCCATCGGTAATTAAGGCCCTCCTAATTCCCTTGATACATAAATAACTATTCTTCATCATACGACATACCTTCGTTATTTCCAAATGTTTCTATAACAGAACCCGTCGTATATTCGAAAGATAATTGAGTCAAAGAGCATATTCGGCTCATACAAAATTGTTCAAAAATAATTTCTAGAAGCAGCATGCAGGTACGGCAGTTGAGAACCCGCTGTCTCTCTTCATGACTGACTTTATTCCAGAGCAGAATTGAAATGGAAAGGGAGGTGTTGGGTCATTTCCTATGGATTACAATACCCTGAAATGTCTATTGATAACCTTACTTATATACTCATTTTGGAGGAAAACTTCGTGAAGATAAAAGTTATATCTCAGTGACAAATCTGAGTGATAATTTTTTTCGAAGAAACTTGTTATTTTTCCGTCAAATAGAGCACGAGACTGTTCCATCCGTTCACCTGGTTCAGCCCCCCCCACAGTAAACGATATTTCACAATTACGAGCTTATTAAATGTGAACATTGAAATCATGTTAGCGGTTTGTAATTCATCATGTGGGCTGGGTTGCTCTTTGCTTATTACTGCGTCTGTCGAACTAAACAAGAATTATTATGCGGCGTGGTCGTCGTGGCTAGCACTGTCCACCAGCAATCAGTGTTGATGCAGACAAATCCATCTAGATCAATATCCATTTTCGTACCGAAAATGAATTGCTTAGCGGTCGGCGACGAAGCAAATTAAGGTTTACTGCCGTTTGGATGGCGGGAATGGCTTTCATACGGATACGAGCGAAGAGTGGAAGATATGACAGACGACAGGCAATTTCAGGGGGCGTGGATGAGATGGCAAATGACAGAAAATTTTGTGTGAACGGGGATGACAAATATGAGGAAAAAATGTGTTTTTTCGTCGAGATAGAGAAATAAGACCGGTATTACAGTCAGAAATAAGGACGTTATATGGGGTGCTGAAGCTACAAAGTACAACTTTTACTGTTTCACATTTAGCCCAACAAAAATCTATAAAAAGTGTAGATATCTATAGGGTGGTTCGTTGGTGAAGAATTCAGTTTTTAGTAATTGAAACCTGATTTTTGTTTCTTCTGTAATAATTATGAAGCTACGTCAAATGATTAACCAAGCATGATATTGTGAAATTTGAGATTTATATGACTACCTTGATTGAACAATATTTCTCAAAAATATGTTTCAAAACTTACAAATAATGAGTTTAATGAGATAATTCTAGTGAATTTGTTGGAAAAAAAATGTTCTTTATAATCAGTTGATTGGAAATTCGTTTAATTCTTTCTTATCACATATATCGGTAGCCAAGCGGTTCGGCGTGGGTGATTTGTTCACTCACTCGAATTGACTGCCGTGTTGGTCGGTGGTTCAAGCCCTAGTCTGAACGATCGATCTTCACTTGCTATCGTCCAACCCGTGTTAGGGATCACACGTTAAAAGGTAAGACCTCATTAATCCTTGGCTCGCACGAGTTTCGACTTCTGAGGGTTGTCGTTCGTAGGGGTGCGACAGCTGGTTAACGGAAAAACAGATTTCAAAACAGTTTTTTTTCAAAACAGATCTTATATAGTTTATAACATCAAATGACAAATATTGAATATTTGAGAATATTTCAAAGATTATTGAAATTTACATAAAAAATACTGAACTTCCATCTTGGACTTGAAGTTATGACGATAATAATACTTGTCAATAATTTTTTCGGCAAAATGAAATGTACTTCTGATAAAAAGAGTATTTCGAGGGAAATAATTTTTTTAAAAAAATAATCCTGAAACTATAGATGATAAATATTGGAGCATTGAAGAATACACATCATAGCTATATTTTTGAGTTGTTGAAAAAAAAAACAAAAGTTTCTTAAATTACAAAATTGGTATTTTATCTTGAAACCCAATTTTTTTAAAAAGTAACCACTGTGAATTGTTCAGTTTGATAGAGTATATTTCAAATACATGAATGAAGTGAATTGAAGTGATTATTTTTATATTAACAGTGCTGAAAAGAAAGTGATTTTCATATTTTTTCGTCGAACAAAATAGGGAACAACACAATTTTTGTCATTAATCGGTTTTCTCCTAGGTGATTCAGTGAAAAATGAAAATATTAATTTTTTCGGCCACAGAAAATGTGGCCGAAACAAACATAAATGCATTGTTTTCTAACATCTTTCCTCCCAAGTCTTGTTTACTTCATTTCAATGATGATTTAGCTTTTAATTCTCCAACAGACTGGAGCAATAAGGACACAACTCTATTATATCTCAGAATGTAATATTGACTTCGACGGTGGAGCAACAAATTTTATAAATATTATCATGCATAGAGTTATCATCCAGTGGAGGGACAGAGTATTCATGAATTTTCATGTTATATCCCTTTACAATCAATATTCATATTTTCTTAAACCACATCCGGCGATAGAGACATTTTCTAAATCAATCCCATTTTATATCCTTTTCAATTTTCGTAACAAACATTTTTTTCAGTTTTGATTCTCAAAATTGACATTGTTTCTCGATAAAATTCACTATTATTCGCGACAATGCCATATGCTAAAAATTATTCGTCACAATAAAAAAGTTATTTTGATCCACTATATATTAATTCAAAGGGAAAAACTCGAGAAAACTGAAAAAAATTTATCAAGTTATCCCCCTCTCTTGAAAAAGACCTAAAAACTGATATTCATGTTTCAATATATTAATTCAAGGGTAATATATGTATACGTTTTCAGTTTGTATCTCTATCGTACAGTTCAGTATCGAATTTCAGGAACCTCGTTAATGAAAGCCATGACCAGAAGGCGATATCGATCCTTGAAGTAGTTATAACCCTAAACAAAACATAGTGCATACCCTTTTAACTGATCAATCATTGCCTATAATACAAAACAAATGATAAATAGATCCACTGGCGTCCTTCTGTTTTATTTCAATTGATCTTCAATTTATAAGGTATGGAAAAAATGAAAACAATCATTTTGGGATATGTAGTATGAATCCTTCATAACACCTTAACATTTCTAAGTTATTTCATTTATCCTTCCAATATAAAATCGTAGTGTGTCAGAATGAAAGATCCAAAATTTTTATTAGGGAAGAATGCAAATTAGTTGAAAATTGCAAACTGCGACTATTTCTTCCAACTGCGTTTATTGCAGGTCTCTTTTGAACATTGGTTCAACAAAAAATGCGAGCAAGCTGTCTCTGTGCCGAAAACCGAACTAGGTTTGTTGATGCTCGCTACAGCTGTTAACTTCGAAAAGATGAAAGCAAACAACTTTAGAATCAGAGAAATATGGGTAAGCTGCTTGCCAATCCCATCAAGGGGTCTAGACCCTTGAGGTCGGTAGCTGAAGCTGTTAGAGCGCCCGTACACGAGCCACATTTTGCGGTCGGATCGACCACACAATTACAGTCCAATTCCAGCGAACTCAAGCCGCCCGTAAGAAATACTGTTCTACACGTACACGGGCGTTCACAAAAGTCAAAACGGGCGTCTGCAGTCAATTTGCTGCTGATCTCCGCCAAGATATCATCGCGGCATCCGCCGTACACTAACCACAAACTTGCAGTTGTACCCAACTGCGTACACTGTCGTGTACTTTTTCTCATATTGGTCTCACAGCATTCAATTTTTGATTTCAAAATTCTAATTAATGCATCAAAAGAACTAATGGACATTCTGAAGTGATTAAAATTTTTTTTTCGTCTTGCCGGTTGTTGCTTGTATGTTATTTCATTGTAATTTCAGTTTTTTGCCTGATAAAATTGTTTCTTCAGCTGATCTTTTTAAATTTTTCACAGATTCTTTCAGAGATTTCAAATCAATTTATATCATATTAGACAATGCAGGACCTAACTGATGAAATGCACCACGAAACATTGTCAACCACCTTCAAACAGAATAAAAAAATTTCCTTCCTGTTGTCGCGCAACCAGAAGTGGATCGTAATTTCCTACGTCTTCTCCTTCTCCTCAAAATAAGAAGTAGTAGTCCTTTTTCTTCGAAATCCATATTGAAATTGGTATTAAACTCTGACACCACAAAATATAGATGTCAGTTGCCTCAACTGCAAGTTCTGTTTATATGACCGCAAGTCGACCACAAAAATGTGGTTGGGTCAACCGCGAAGTGCAGTCAACGTGGCCACAATGTTGTGGTTGCCTCAACTGCAAATATGTGGTCCGTGTACTGTCGGACTTATTCAAAAATCCACAGGTCCACCACTGATACAAGCGGATGGTTCAGTTGCAACAATAGCCATAGACAAAGCAAATCTACTAGTTGAACAATTCGCGTACCACTCCAAAGTCGATTTCCTGGGAAAGACACCACTCACTAATAATTCCCACACTAGGATCCACAATGCTGGAAATTACTTTTTGACAGCGTCTAGTCAGGCGAATTTCAAAACAGCTCAATATCAACAAAGCGTATGGTCCTGATGAAGTGCTCGCCATCATACCTAAAAAATGCGCAAATGAACTCGCACAGTATTTTTCAGACTTTTCAAACTATTTTACAAGGAAGGGGTCTTCTTGTTGGAAAATTGCAGCCTATTTCCAAAACAGACAAAAAAGTCTTCCAATTAACTATCAACCAGTCGCTTTGCTATTAGTAGTAATAAATATCATAGAGAAAGCCGTAAACCACCATATTCTTAAATATTTGGAAGGCTTCGAAATTTCGGGCGATCATCAATATGGCTTTCAGAAACAGAACAGAAAACCTTTTATCGTATTTCAGTCATATTTGGAATAACGCTATCGAAAAACACGGAGAAACAAGAGCAGCTCCGTTTGATATCTCTAAGGCCTTTGACCGTGTGGGGCATGAGGGTTTGCTGGCCAAACTTCGATTCTACGGCTTGTCAGAACATTTTTGTGTATAGCTCTTCAGCTTCCTGAAAGAACGTTTCCTGCAAGTGGCCATCTATGAGTATCTCAAATACTTTTGCCAACAACGCTGGTGTTCTCCAGGGATCTAAATTGTCTCCAATCCCTTTTGTATTGTATCTTAACGATTTTTTGGAAAAAATGAAGAATACAGTATATTGCTTTGCTGACGACAGCACACTTGTCTCGTCATCGGCTGCGGATGCACATCTTCACCGGCAGTAGGAGGTTGCATGTCTTGATGAGGATCAAGAAGTGATTTCGAATTAGAGTGAAACTAACCAGGTTCAGTTCAATGCCACAAAAACCCAAGCATCGGTTTTTTCCAAAAAGAATCAGATATAATGATGGCAGGACAGACAATTCCGATCTCTGCTTCGATAAGTTTGTTGGCGGTTAAAATGGTCACCAATATGTCTTGGCACAATCATGCAATTAGAAAGGCTGCTTCTCAAAAATTTGGAACACTGTTCCGAACCAGAAAACTGTACACACCTCAGCAACTTTTAATATTTTATAAAGTTCAGATGAGACCTTGAAGTATTGTTCTCATGTATGGGCCTCCCCTTTAAGCATATTCTGAAACAGCTGTATTCTATCCAGAAAAGAATCATCCGCCTGATTAGAGACGCAAACATAATTTGCAACTCTAATAGTCTGGAACATCGAAGAAAGGTTGAGCAAGCATTTACTTTTCATTCAAGTATGTTTTATTGCTATAAGGAAACAAGTACTTGGGTACTTATCGTTTTTTATTGTCCTATTCATTTAAAAATTATTTTAAAATGTATTTATATTTTGTATTCTGCACAGCTATCTGTTAACTGAAAAGAATTATTATTATTATTGCATTGTGTATTTTTCATAATGTTCGAATTATTTTATTTATTGACACACGCATTATTAAACTGTTACAAATTCCACATTTCATAATTTTTTATAACATTTTCAATTTTGTCATTTTTTCTAAATGTAACATGCATATGTTTTTTGTACATAATACTATTCATATGTATATATGTCAATTTCTATGGGAAACAAGTGCTTTGCACTTATCCTAAAATCGCTTTATTTACTCATTCTCTGTTGTAACTTATTTGTATTTGTATTTGATTCATCTTTTGTGAATAAAGTTATATCATTATTATTGTTATTATTATTTGTCTCTCTTCTATAGATACTTCCACAGGAAGTGTTCAAGTGACTTGGCACATTTGATTCCACCAAGAGCGGTACATACGCGACGGACTGTGGCTGCTCATCGTTTTGAGGTTCACCTCAGTACACCTCGAACTTCACTGTTTGAGAACTATTTCATTTGAAAACTTGTGTTGTTTTTCTGTAATAAACTTCCTGAGAACGTTTTTCCAAATGAATTTAATCTCCAACAATTAAAATCCAACGCGAATCGCTACTTTCGCACAGGCACCGGTCTTAGAGCGCCTTGAGGATTATTCTGCAGTGCTTGTGTTTTATCTTAAAAAAAAGTCGCAAAATTGTGTTATTTACATAATTCGTAACTCAAAAAACATTGGACCAAAATCAATGATTTTTCCATTTGTTGGATTGGTTTCCGACCGGTACGGCATTTCAATAATTGAGAAAGAAAAAATGAAACAAATTGGCAACGAAGGTTCGTTAAGTGATGGCATTTATGATTGTTCCCGCATGAATAATTATTATATCAGAATAGAAGCAAAATCAGCACTGCACATCAAATTGTTATTTACAAAGCCGCAAGCGAGAAGATCGAATCTTTCACAATGAAGCCGTAATGCAATTAGACTGCAGAATGTTGCGAATTAATACACTGCAAATGAAGACGAAATCGTACGTGGCCCATCGCCGTGTTCACTGTTGCCAGGTCTATAGTTTTTACAGTGCATCTCCTGTTTTTATTCTCGAACTACTATTCTGCTGTTTGACAGTTAAAATCTCATTATGACTAATCGTTTTATTTCTTATAGTTACTCTCAAATGCTTGGTGATAACGTAAATGACTATGTGTGTAATATGTATCTATAAAATATATTTTCTAATGTTCTTCTGACATAAAATCTTCTAGTGAGCAAGAAAACACCCTGGCAACACTGGCCGCATTACTATGGCACTGCGGCGTGATTTCTGAATACGATATAAATGATTCCATTCCATAATATTTATTTTCCCATACATATGTATCGCTTCTCAGACTTATTTTGGTTATCAATATGGAAAAACTAGTATAACTCAGCCAATACCTCATAATACATTTCCTTGAACAGAGGAGTGATGGATCATTTTAAAATGACTGTTCCATACACGTACATAATTGATTTGTTCAATCAACAAATAATAATTGAAATTTTGTTAAATATTTAGTTTTTTTATGTAACATGTTTTGTTTTATTGGTGTTTACTGAACATTCTATTGACTATTGAATTTACATATGTTTAAAAAATCTGTTTATAAATCTGTTTTTGCGTTAATTAGCCCCCATACGAACGACAACTCTCAGAAGTTGATTAACTTGTGCGAGTTAAGGACTAACGAGGTCTTACCTTTTATCGTACCTATGATTCCCTAAACGGAATCACAAATAATGAATATTTCCATTTTCATTCACCGAAAATCATGAACGTTCCTTCCACACGAAATTTTATTTACGCTTTCATCATTGAATATCAAAAAAACTATATATAATAAATTGGAAAAGGTTTATCTTCAGGGGGATCAATATTTGGGAAAGAGAGATTATGACTTTCTACTCATCTATCCGTATACAAAAAATGTGGAAACTTCCAGAGGATTCAAGAAAACAATTAATTTTCAAATGAACATTTTAGAAACATGTCACTTTCAGACACAAACTGAAAAATGAAGCCCTCTCGAAACAACTATTTTCACATACACTTTCAATTACACGAAAGAAAAAGTACTTTCGATAAAACTGCTTTTATATGAACATCCGTAATGGAATTGAATCAGATATCATTCATAGCATTGCTACACAATATAGTATATGAGACAGTCACGATATAACATTCCACGTACTTGGGACCATGTCATCCTCAAAGACGGACTTCAAAGTTTCGGAATAAGACATTTGCATGGATAACGTTACAAAGTGAAGCCACTCAATTCATTCATAAAATAACGATTGTATGTCACGAATGAGGTGAATCTACTCATGGCATAGATGAAGGTACGTAATGACATTCATACGCTTATTCATTTCAATCCCAGATATAGGAATCTTGTTTGAATTGAAGGAGGTATATTTTTAGAAGAGATTATTTTTCGCGAATGTCAGGTTTTGGCTTTCTAGTTCTTCATCTTCATACAAATATATCACATTCAATTTGAACAAGATTCCTATGGCTGTTGCTGCTTTTCTATAAATGATATCTGATCCAGTTCCATAACAAATGTTTGGAGTACAAACTGAATAGGAAAAACTATGTTAATATGAAAGTAGTTATTTTGATAAATTTCACTAGTTCGGACTTCCATTGTCTACTATATAAAATGATTTGAAATCCCTGAAACAACTAAAAAAAGAGAATCAAAAATAAATAGCTGAAAATAACAATCATATTGAGCAAAAAAACCTGAAATGAAATGATAGTGAAATAAAATACAAGTAAAAATGTAACAATTCAACAAAAAATAAATGAAAATAAAGAAATGAAAAAGAAAATAAAATAAAAGTTGAGAGATTCCAAGCCACGTTAGTTCACGACGTTTCGATTGTTAGTATCTACAGTCGTCTTCGGGTGATGACTGGACTGATTCCTCCGAGAGATGACTATTTTTTGGTCGTTTTAGTTCTTTTCCTTTTCTTTGCTTTCCATTTTCCGCTTCACTGGTTCCGTGGGAGATGACCGTTTGGCGGGAGTTGGCCATTTTCCGCTTGATGATGGGTTTCCATATGTTGCGTATTTCGACGCTGGCTTGGCTGAATACGTTGTTGAACAACATATATGCGGCTTCCTTGAATTTTCTCCGAAACCAATGTTCCTCTCTGTGTATGATCTCAGCTTGGGACCACTCGATGTTGTGTTGATGGGTCCAAACATGGTCTGCTATTCCTGATTTGCTGGTTTCCCCTCGCTGTGTGTGTTTCTTGTGCTCGGCAATGCGAACATTCAATGGCCTGTTAGTTTCTCCAATATAGGATTTTCCGCACTCACAGGGTATCCGGTAAATGCAATTCTTGGAATCGCAGTCCGCGTTTGGTGGCCTGGTTTTCGTGAGGCTGCTACGGATAGTGTTACCGGATCTGAAGCAGGTTCTGATGTTGTACTTGGAACCAATTCTTCTTATCTTCTCCGATAATCCTCTGATGTAGGGAAGTGCAAGCACTGGTTGTGACGGCTTCTCTTCCTTGCGAGGCTCCTGCTGTCTCTCAGCCAAAGTCTTTTCTATCATCGCTTTGGAGTAGCCATTCCGTTGAAGATCATTTTTGATGATGTCTAGTTCCTTCTCGAGACCTTCCTTCGTATTACAGAGCCCAAAAGCACGATCAAATAGAGTCTTGATGATTCCTCTTTCAGTCGATTGATGGTGGTTAGATTCATGGTTCAGATACTGTCCCGTATGAGTGGGTTTTCGGTATACAGATGTTTCCCACTTAGTGTCGGTCCACTTCACCAAAACGTCTAAGAATGGCAATTCGTTGTGGATTTCCTTCCATTGTGAAAGTGATGGAAGGTCTCACGCTGTTGATGTGTTTCAGGAAGGCGTCTAGTTCAGTATTCCTATGATTCCATATCATGAAGGTGTCGTCAACATATCTCAACCAGACTCGAGGTTTCTTGTGGGCTTCTTCAATGGCCAGAGTTTCAAACCACTCCATATATATGTTGGCTATGACTGGTGAAAGTGGCGATCCCATTGGCAGTCCCTCATCTTGTGTAAAAATTCGTTCTTCAGTTGGAAATAACAGTTTTGTACACAGCATTCTAGTAATTCCATAGTTACTTCCATAGATAGATTCGTTCTCTCTTTCAGGTTTCCGTCTTCGGATAGCTTTTTCTGTATGATTTGGAGTGCTTCTTCGACCGGAACGTTGGTGTAAAGGCTTTCCACGTCGAAACTAATTAGTTGATCTTCCTCTGTGACTTCAATTGACCCTAGTGATTCGAAAAGTTATTTCGAATTTTTTATTTTCGTGAAAGAAGTTATTTCCAGAGGGCTGGTCCTTTCAGTTTGTATCTTACAATAACTTCTATACATGATCTACACATCTTTGTGGAGAGTTTCTTTTGAAACTAGTTGCTTTCTTCCTTGGTTTGGAAGTTTTGTATAAAGGTAAAGAAGTAGAAGGCTAAAACCTCTCTTTCCAAATATATATATTTCACTACAATAAAACGATGCAGATATTTTGATGTTTCCCACACGCCGCTGGAATCCAATATCGAAACCTCCATAATATGAGAAATTCATTCGTTGTTACTTTCAGAACACGAACGACTCAATCGTTAAACCAATCATTCTAAACAGCCATTGAGTTCACATATTGAAACAAGTATTAGGAATGTGTCATCTTTGGTGCACTACGAGAAGCATATATTGTTTCTGAACCCACGTTCTGTCAATTTGAGACATTTCCTGCTGCGATATGGTGGCAGTAATAAAGATGTATTCAGGACCGTTTCTGAATCAGTTTCTAGTTGGGAGAGTGATAGTGGAAATTCTCAATTCAATTCTGTTTATTGTCACAAGAAACAATGAATGCTTATAATTAGGGAAATAACAACAAAGTATAATAAAATAACCGAAATAACATATTTTACAATGAACACTTATTATATCTAGAAAAAAAAATACCAATGGAAGCAGCAAATAATGAAATTGGTTAGAAAAAGTATAATGTTGAAAACGAATCCAGTTGGAATAGAAATAAAATGTAAACTATGAAATTCCAGTGATTAGACTTTTTTCAATTGATACTTAAATTTTGTAATGGAATAATGTTTCTTTATTTTTCTGGAATTGAATTATATATAACGATCTATCATCATATATTGACTTTTATCCAAAATTTGTTTGTATCTCAATTCGTGACGGTAATTTGGTTTGTCTTGTGGCATGATTGTGAATATGTCCTATTGGAATGAAATTTAAGTTTAATTTTTTTGTATGGCTTTTAATAGAATGAATGAAGCAGCTAATTTTGAGTTTATAGAGTGAATTCAAGTCCAATGTTTGGTTTATGTAAGTTCAATGTTGGTTTCAAATATATATAAAAAAAATTGTTTGATGTCTAAACACGAATAAATCCCAATAACAAGGCATATTAATATCATTAGCAAGCATGTTACAGTTTTCGTGGAACATGAAAGTTGAAGTGGGAGAGTAGTTCGGGATAGTCAATCAGATTATTCACTAGTTTATAATTGAAAATTATAGTCAAATTCAGTTTAGGATCAAATGTAACACCAAGATCCCTTTTATGAGTGCTTATTTGAAGAGGTATGTTGTTTATGCAGTAATCATGAGAAATAATTTTATGTATGAGGGTGAATTTTGAGTATTTACATTTGTTTTTACTGAGGGGAAGATTATTTTCGGTACACCAAAGGTAAAAAAAGTTAAGGTCTTTTTGTAAGATTTTCAAATCATCTGCAAAGAGTAAGAAATTACTAGAGAGATTATTTCCTATGTCGTTAATGGAAAGTGAGAATGAAAGGGGTGCTAAATTGCTTCTTCGAGGGGCACCACTATTTGCAATGAATTGGAACGACTTGTGACCCCCATAATCTACTGATAGGAAACGTTCAGTTAAGTATGAGCGGAAGAGGTATAAGAGTTGGGAGTCGAATCTATATTGGTGAAGTTTATAACTTCTTAATTTTTTGTTTTGTAAGGTTTTCAAAGGTTTGATTATAGATTCACTTGCTGTTCCCCAATCAGAAATGAATGAGACTGAAATATATATTTTTGAAAAATTTCAAATTTATGAAGATTCTAATTCTGTAAAAAATTCCAAATTTTTTCAATATATTTATTTCATGACAATTTCGAATCAATGTATAAACCTGAAAATTTTATCGTTCTTGTATATTTGATAGAATTTTGATCAAACATAATAGAATTATTTGAAGTATCAATTAGTCTCAGGGAAATATTCATATATGAACATTTATTGAAACATAAGTCTCAACTCATGCTCATTAAGGAGGTAGAAATACTTCAACTAGCGTTGATTTCGAAAATTCTCGAGAATGGTTAAAATTTTGGTTTTCATTGAAAAAAACGTTTGTTTGTTTCTGGAAATGCCGAAACTATTTTCATCTCTGTCTTCCAGTAAGTAGATGAGTTCTTTCTGGTACATATTTCATATTCTTTCAGAAGATTCATTTGCTTCTGCCTGAAAGACGTTGAAATAAATACATCTGCATATTCTAGTAACGTCTATCAAGTAGGATTTTTCAACCTTAATTTTACCAATTGATTGGCGATGAAAGGCGGCAGTTGCTGTTAATTGCTTTCATAAAAACTTTAGGTGGACCAGAAAGCAGACAGAGTAAAAAGATCACAAAAAAACTACTAGTGAAAAACTCCCCAGATTTGGATAAGTATCCGAAGACAACATTATGTCAGTTTGGTTATCAATAAAAATATTACTACCTATTAGTCTTTGAGACAGTGGACGATGGACGGAATATACTCGTATACGTAGGGTAGTGTTCAAAAATAGGATAAAAGTTCAAATTTCGCGGGCTAAATATATTCGATTAGCAATTTTTTTTATGTTGGTACACTCATGTCGAACATATGTTCACAGTTTCAGCTTTTCAGCTTTTTTAGTTTCTTGGTGAGAGGCATAAAAGTTAGAAGTGCTTTGCGTGTTTGACGATTTTCTGCTATCGAAAAAAATAGATCAAAAATTTTAATTACATGTTGTGTAAAAAATATAAACATGTACTTAAATATACTTGAAATATTGACAGTGTTATACGGTGATTGTGCTCTGAATAAGAAACACGTTTATAAGTGATACAAGCTTCAAACAGAAGGTCAAAAAAATGTGAATGACGTCGCTCACCCTGAATGCCCTAGCACATAAACTACCGTTGAAAATGTCGGGAAAATATAGAAAATGTTATGGATATTCGTCAAATCACTGTTAGAGAAGTTGCTGAGGATATCGACATATTGTTCGACTCATGCCATGCAATTTTTTCCGAAATTTTGGCATGAAGCTTATGAAAGCGAAATTCATTTCAGAATTGCTGAATTTTGACCAAAAAAACCGTCGCATGAGCAACGCCCAGGAATTGTTGAAAAACGTCAACGGTTATCCAGATTTGCCTAAAAGGTTCATAATTGGTGACGAATCATTGGTATATGGTTATGACATCGAAGTCCAATCGACCCAATGGAAGGGGCCAGGAGAGCCAAGACCAAAAAAGAGCACGCCAAGTTCGATCAAATGTCAAGAATTAACTCACTGTTTCCTTCGAATACCGTGGCAGTGAATCAAGAGTTCTAACCACATGGTCAATAAGGAGTATCATCTTGAAGTTAGGCGCCGCTTGCGAGAAGCAATACGAAGAAATCGCCCGGTATTTTGGAAAAACAATTAATGGCTGTTGTATCACTATAGTGCACCTGCTCACTCGTCATTGCTTGTTCGTAATTTTATGGCCAAAAACAAAACCGTAATCATGCCTCGGCCACCGTATTCTACAGGTTTGACTCCCTGCGACCTTTTCCTGTTCCCAAGATTGAAGAGAGCCATGAAAGGACGGCGTTTCACGATGATTGAGACGATGAAAACCAAATTGCTGAGAGAGAATACCAAAAATTGCAGATCAGAACTGCTTCGAGAATTGGAAAAAACGCTGGCATGAGTGTATTATATCTGAGAGGGGCTACTCCGAAATGTACAAAATGAAAATTGATGAATGAAAGAATATTTTTTGAAAAAAATGAAAATTTACAGCTTATAAGAACAGACAGCTTATAAGGACACCCCAAATTTTCAATAGTCAATATATCTACTATATACGAGATATATGAGATGGAGAATCGTTCGGCTCAACAAGGGTGGCTCTCATGAGAAACAGGTATGAAAATTCTCATAGTGTTAATGTGTTTATTAGTGATTCATGTGAAAAATAGTGACTTTGTTTAAATTATGTGTGAAATACATGATTCACATATTCACATATTCGAAATGAATTCTAGTAGACTATCAGATGCATTTGTGAATTATTTTGTTATTTGTTGAGTCTGGGTAATTCACCAACGATATGCGTTCAATTCTCGAACGAAAACTTTTTTATGACGTCATGAAACGAACATGTATTGGGCTGACGTAAGCGCGTCACGTTACTGGGTGGTCTGTCTCGTCCACAGAAAATTCAAATCTCCCGCCACGATGTTCTGTGATGCAGAAGCGTGCGCTCTGATTAGTAGGTGAACTGGGTGACAGTGTGAGGATGCTACATGACAATTTGGTACACTCTGATTGGCTGTCTCATCGCCCAGCTAGCTGGGTAACAGCTTAAGACACCACGTGATAATTTGGTGCACTCTGGTTGACTGTATGTCTTGTCTGGCGAGCTGCGAAGCAACCTAACTGGTGTGATGACTTCGCTGTCTCACTGACAGTCTACTTAATAAATGCATGCAGATTTATAACATGTGAGAGTGACTACTACTCGCCATACGTACGCCTATAATTGAGGTAAAATTTTGCTGTCTGCCAGGATGTTCTAACAGGAAAAAACGTCTTTCGTAATACATATAGATTCATAATACTATGCTGAATAGAGTTGGAATTGAGTTTCGTATGACATTTTCTGCCATTGCCATATAACCGCCATGATCACCTGTCAATATTATTTTTCTACGACATATTTTAATGATACTAAAAACTAGCTTTCCTAAAAATGATTATTCAGTCGGCCGTCCATTGGCTCTTAATCTATATTTCACACAAGACGCGTATACTTCATGTTAAAACTCCTTTGTCCGGATCTGTTGTTGCCGTTTTTAAATCCCACGTATTGTCATTTTGAGACAGGTCCTGCTGCGACACGGTTGCAGTAATATGGATGCAGTACTAAGTGCTGCAAGGATATGACATGTTTATTCGGTATAAATTTCGTAATGCGGGTTGTTTATGACGATGCGATTCCTGCCGCAATACTAAAGAGTTTTAGTGGTTAGTAAATCACTGACGTTGAACGGGTTGAGTTTAAAAAAATTCAGGATAGGTTGAATGATATGAAACGTGAGCGAATGCATTGGTAACTATTGAGTATTAATTGGCATAAAAGATAGTTTAACTAAAAATCAGTTTATGGAAAAAGCACTATAAAGCGTAGGTGTCGGGAAGAGAACCCTTCAAAAAAGTCTAATAATACGTCAAGTTTATTCGTTAGGAATTATAATGTATGTAACTATTGTACATAAGTAAATTGAGTTTATCTCAGTGTGAAAGTTAGCCTGATTCGAAAGCATGGCCTCTGATATCGTCTGTTGTTATACACAACAAAAATATAGCTGATATTTCAGCTATATTTTTTCTTCCTCTAAGCTCTCGGCAATTCATCAATACTATCTGTACCAATTTTTGAATAAATTTGAAAGCATCATTGTATTTCCATCCACAATCTAATATTTCAACCTAATAGGAAGTTACACCATACGTATCTTCATGAAAGTGTCCCCAGGCTGTTTTCTGCTCGAATATTATTCCGCTAACTCTAAGATAATCCTCCCCCATCAAGCAGATTCCAATAGCAAAGCCAACTTTGAGAGATTCGCGCCTCTCAGCGATTAATCTCATTAACACAACAAAACATTATTATCTCCACCTGCGCTAATTGATATTCAGAATGTCTCACAGTGGTATAAATAGCGTGATGAAGTAACTTATACCCGATTCCTATTTTCAACTTGCTTATAAAGGGTTTAATTACCTGTGAACGGGTAAACTTACGCTCAAATTAATTTTCATTGGAATTTAATTTCCCTAATCCGAGTAATTCAAAGTTACTAAGATGAATGGATGACAGCCGGTAGGGAATATCAGTCGGAGGACATCTTGAGTTGTAAGTTAGGTAGACGGCAGCTATGAGATGCACAAAACTTCATTTGTGCAGTCTTAAAGTTTGGGGAGTATGAGAGAATCGACGAAAAAATTGTTTTGAATGAGCTCAACAGAATCCAAAATTATCATAACTTCCGTAATAACATTAATGTTGAAGTGTTTACTCGCCACATTAAAGAACTCAACTTCTAAGTACTTTCTGAATGTCTGATGTACAGATATGCTTCTGTCCTAAGTACATTCTGATTGTCTTATGTACTCCATATGCTTCTGAAATCGTTAAAAAATAAAAAATTTAATATAATTCATTTCGACATATATTAACTTGTAATATAGGTGAAGAACTTATGTTTATTTTGAAATTATTGTTAATAACTACATACTAGCCCAGCTGGAAAAAAATCAAATGTAACTTGATTCATTCTAGAAAGTATAGACAGACGTGATGTCGTCAACAGAGCAAAATATCGAATTTATGGATGCAATATGCTTACTTGGAAAATACCAATACCGAAGGTATTGGTGTGGAGAGCCAGAAAAAGTGACAAGTTGAGGAAACTGCGCCACGTGGCTGGGTGGTCTGTCTCGTTGAGGGAAGCGTGTGCTCTGATTAGCTGGCACGCTGCGGGACAATTTGAGGACGCTACGCGACACGCTGTGTGACAGGACACCACGTGACAATTTAATGTACTCTGGTTGACTGGGTGATCTGTCTGCCTTGTATGGCGAGCTGAGAGGCAACCTGGCTGGTGTTATGACGTCACAGTCTGCCTGAATGAGGGCTACTTCATGGATGTTCAAGAGAAAACCGTTGATGACTACTTATGAGGCCCGGTCTTGGAGAAAGCTGGACAGCCACGAAAACTTTCTTAAGAATTTTCAGTATATCGCTCCCATCAATATGGTTTCACGGCTTGCTCTAGGCCCGTTGTTCAAATTCTTCATGAAACTGAAAAATATGGTGGCAAACTTTACCAACTGAAACATTCTAATAACCAGTTTTCCAGACTTACTGCGTTCTTCCTATCATTCAGGCAAACGAATACTATAATGGAGAGTCTAAAGTCAGTTAAAGACCTACACCAGATAGCCTTCAATAACACAGACGATATATTGAATCCCTTGCGATCATTGAATCCCACAAATAAAAGACCAAGTACACCAAGTACCTTTAGTACACATGAAAAAAGTGTTGACTTGGGCAAACAGACAAATCAGCTTTAGCCGAACAAGCACTCAAAGAATGCACTCACGTTATCTCGTTGAAAAAAAAACACAAATACTATACTATATACAGGCTGATTCACGGTGGATGGCACATTAGACGTTTCTGGTGAACCAGACAACAGATCACTTTGAAAATTTAATGGAGGGCATATTCGGACATTCTCTAGCCAACTAAAATATTTTCGACAATGCGGTGTTGCCGCTTCTATTAGAAAGCAGTAGCAACTTTGATTTTTCAAATG